>CM077152.1:129579502-129896653 GCA_039583875.1 Platanthera guangdongensis
CCCCCTCTTCCCCCATTCCCCTTCCGAATTCGGGATTTCTTCACCCCCCCTTGCGTGCGCGCCTCTCCTCTCGGTCAGCGCCCCCCCTCTAATCTCCGGCCAGCGCCTCCCCCTCTCCTCTCGGCCAGTGCCCTTCCCCCACAGCAGCCCTCTTGCTGCCCTCCGGCCGCCCTCTCGCTGTCGTGGACCCATCCGGTGACTCCGAAGAAGGTGGCTTGCGTCACCTCCGTCCGTTGCAGCTTCGTGGAATCTCGTGGAAGTGTGACCCTTCCACTAATCCTTTTTTGTGCGCTCATCTTGCTGGTTTTGGGTAATCCCTCCCTCCCTTCTATTGGTGTGTTTCGACTATGCTAGTGTGAGATTGTGGTGGATTTGTGGACTGAAATATTTATCCTAACTATTGAATCATTGCGCGTTATAAATCTGAATTTAAGGTATCATTATTGTCCGGATTTCTTCGTTAATTTTGCATCGGGTAGGTCTCTTAATGCTTTGCGAAATCGGGTTGTTCAAATCCTTGATTTCGCATTTGTTTCTCGAGATTTGGTATACCTTTGTATCGATTTTACTTTGGGGCTGATTGGGACTTGTTTTGAATCGCTAATTTTAGTCCGAGTTATCTCCGTTTGTACTTGTGAATGTATGCGGCCAATATCTAAGGATAAGCTATTTTGTGTGGATCGAGTAGGTCCCTTTCGCATGAGCGGATATTGGCATTTAGCCCTTGTCCAATCTCATTAGGCTTCGTGACCCTTCGCTTGTGTTGGGGTTAGCAGACCCTTCGCTTGTGTTGGGGTTAGCAGTTTGCAATTAGACTGGTTGTGTTAGGTGCGTTCACGCAGGACGAGCCGTGACACGTTGGTCTGCATCATGGCGTTGAGTGAACTAGCTTCATTCAGTGCCTGTGGACTTAGCCGTAATATTGTCTTTGCAACCTGCTGGGCTTTGACTGTCCTGTCTTTACTCAGCGTTTTTATTGTCTGGCGATGAGTAAATTGGCTTCACTCAACGTCTGTGTACTTAGCCGCAATATTGTCGCTGCAACCTGCTGGTCTTTGACTGTCCTGTCTCTTTTGTTGTCTGACGTTGAGTGAACTGGCTTCACTCAATGCTTGTGGACTTAGCCATTTTTTCAGCTTGTCAATACTGAGGCTTTGACAGACTCAGCAATACTCGACGCCTTTTGATATATGGCGTTGTGTGAACTGCCTTCACTCAACGCATGTGGACTTAGCCGTTGAATTGCTTTGCAAACTGCTGGGCTTTGACCGTCCCCACTTTACTCAGCGCTTTTTGGCATCTGGTGTTGAGTGAACAGGCTTCACTCAACGACTGTGGACTTAGGAGATTTTCAGCCTTTCCAGCATCTTTATTTGACTTTTGGCGTTGAGTGAACTGCCTTCAATCAACGCCTGTGCATTTAGACAGATTTCTGTCTCTCCACTCCTCCACCTTATGACCATCTGTCACAACCATTTAGACAACTTGTCTAAACTTGTTATATGCAACATCCTGCACATGATGAGCTTAACCAACATCAAATACAACTATGTTGTTAGTGTTGATGGTGATGTCTTTTCAAATCAAGTCTAGTGAACATTGAGGGCAATATTCCCAACAATCTCTCACTATTTGAAGAAGGCAGAACACTCAGCAAAACTAAGAAACATTAACATAATAAGCATATTAATTTCATGTACTTCATTTAACTGCATTAACTCAACATGTCAAGTCAATGCACTCTCATACCACTGGAACAATTGTTCAAGTAATATGCACTCTCCTTATATCACTTAATACTTAAATAGAGCAACACTAGAAGTACTTACCTCATAATATACACTTACTCAACATGGCTCAACATGTACTCATTGCATTCCTCATACTACTTAAATCTTTCCAAGTAATATAAACTGACTCAACATTACCTAGTCATGTCAAGTATTACTTCTACATGTCCAATCTCCCTCATTCCAAGTATTATCACATCTCTCCCCCTTTTTGGCTTCTTCAAAAGGCATATTTATTGAGGGAGGTGATAGGAATATGGCGCATATCTCCTTCTTTCTACTTCTACTACATTAGTGATCAAACTAGTTGACTGGAGAACATACCTCTTGTGTTGATGTCACTGATACAACATATCACTGCAGCCACTTGACACTTGAGTGATTCATTGATCCACTTGAGCTAGCTGTTATCATTGATCCACATGGTTGTTCATCTTCTTCTTTCAGTAGTAGCTGTGACTTCACAGCAGCAGCAGTGATGATCTATGATCCATTGTAGCGGCTGCTGGACTTTCTCCCCCACAATAGTAGCATCTTGACTTGCTCCCCCTCAACAGAAGAATCTTCTATCTTCTCTTTACTGGACAGTTGAGTTCATCTTAGTCTTGATGTCACTTGATATCACTTGAAAGACTGATCTACCTCCAAGAAGAGTAAATCTTGCAACAATAACAACACAAGGAGCAACTGAAGCTATACCAAGTTCAACATACCCAGCTCAAACTTGAAGGAGTTGAACTTTGCTTCATCTACTGGCTTAGTGAAGATGTCAGTCACTTGCTTGTATGTAGGGACAAACTCAAGACGGATATCTTCACACTCCACATGCTCCCTAACGAAATGATACATAATCTCAATGTGTTTAGTCCTACTATGAGATACAGGATTCCTAGCAATTGAGATTGCACTGGTAGAATCACAATATAAAGAAGTTCAACTTACCTGGAGATTGTAATCTTGGAGCTGATGTTGGATCCACAGCAACTGTACACAGCAGCTATCTGCTGAGATGTATTCTGACTCAGTTGTTGAGATTGAAACACAGACCTGTTTCTTGTTGCTCCAAGACACTAGTCTTCCTCCCAAGAACTAACAGGTGCCTGAAGTGCTCTTCCTGTTCTTTTTTCAGGATGCAAAATCTACATCTGAATAGCATGTCAGTTCAAAATCCCTATTTTTAGGGTACCATAGGCCAAGATCTGGTGTGCCCTTAAGATACCTCAAAATCTTCTTAGCAGCAGATTAGTAAGATTCTTTAGGGCTAGTCTGATACCTAGCACAAACACATGTAGCATATATGATGTCTGTTCTACTTGCAGTAAGATATAGAAGGGAGTCAATTATCCTTCTATACAAAGTTTCATCAATAGGTTTTCCTACCTCATCTTTGTCTATAGGCATACATGACCCCATGGGAGTTTTCATGGTGGATGCATTCTCCATACTAAACTTTTTGATCAACTTTCTAGTAAACTTAGACTGGGATATGGACAAGTCATCATCAGTCTGTTTTACTTGTAGTCCCAAGAAAAACTTAAGTTCACTCATACTGCTCATCTCAAACTTCTCTTACATAAGTTTGGCAAACTTCCGGCAAACATTGTCATTAATAGATCCAAAGATAATGTCATCTACATATATCTGGACTAGGACGATCTTACCCTTAGATTCCCTTAGAAATATGGTTGTATTTATCTTCCCTCTTAAGAATTTGTTCTCAATGAGGAAGCTAGAAAATATTTCATATTATGCTCTAGGGGCTTGCTTCAGCTCATATAGAGTTTTCCTAAGTTTATAAACAAATTCAAGTGAGTTAGAATCAACAAAACCTGGAGGTTGCTCAACATAGACTTATTCATTTAAGTCACCATTCAGGAAGGCTGACTTCACATCCATCTGCTAGACTTTAAGTCCCTTGAATACAGCATATGCAAGGAATAGTCTGATGGCTTCCAATCTTTCTATAGAGGCAAAAATTTGATCAAAATCAATACCTTCTTTTTGTCTGTACCTCTTAGCTACTAGTTTATCCTTGTTCTTGATTATAATGTCATTTTCATCAATTTTATTCGTGTAGATCCACTAGACTCCAATGACATTATATCCTTGTAGTATAAGAACCAGCTTCCAGACCTTGCATCTCTTAAATCGGAACAGTTCCTCTTGCATAGCTCTAACCAGAACTGATCTATGTTGGCCCATTCAAATCTCTTAGGCTCAACCTGTGACAGGAAACTTGCATACAATGTTGTATTAAGGCTTTTGTTTCTTGTCACCACTTCTTGCTTTGCATCACCAATAATCTGGTGTCTTGGATGATCTCTTACATGTCTAACAGCTGGAGGCAATCTTCTTTCAGCATCAGCTTCAACAGCAGCTTCTTGCTGAACTTCATCCACTTCAAGTGTGTCTTGCACTTCATCTGGAATATCCACTCCATCTTGGATTTCTGGAGTAGTTTCCTTGATCCTTAACTTGTCCATCATCAGCTCTGTACCTGCAGTACTAGCAGAGGAGTTTGGCAGCTCACTGTTAATCATGGTAGACTAATCAAAGACTACATGCACAAACTCTTTTACAACTTGGCTTTTCAAGTTATAGATCTTATAGGCTTTACAATGATTGTTGTACCCAACAAAAATCTCATCAAAGGACTTAACGGCAAACTTAGTCACATAGGACTTACCATTATGAACCACATAGCACTTGCTACCAAAGATCATGAGATAGTCTAGGTTTGGTTTTCTGTCCTTCAAGATATCATAGGGAGTCCTCTTATGGCTCTTGTTGATAGAGGCTCTGTTAAGGTCATGACATGCAGTATTCACTTTCTCGACCCAGAAATATTTTGGGAGAGATGTGTTACTCAACAAGCTCTTTCCAGCCTCTATGAGAGTTCTATTTTTCCTCTCAACAATCACATTTTGTTGCGGTGTTCTTGGAGAAGAAAATTCTTGATGAATCTCTAGCTTTTCACAGAACTTTGTCATGCTATCACACTGAAATTCAGTCTCATGGTCACTTCTGATTTTGACCACGATACTATCAAACTCATTCTGAATTTGCTTGACAAACTTCATGAAGACGTCAAAGATTTCATTCTTTTTCTTAAGAAAGAACACTCAAGTAAACTTAAAATAATCATCAACCAACACAAGGGTGCAGACTTTCCTACATATACTATGAACTGGCATACAACCAAACAAGTTCATATGCAAGAGGAATAAGCACCTCACAGAGTCTTTGGTCTCAATGCACTTGAAGGAAGTCTTGGCCTGCTTGCCCTTTTGGCATACTGAGCACAAGCTTTACTTGATGCATGTCATCTTGAGACCATTCCTAACTAGCTCTTTACTAAAGAGCTTGTCAATTGTCTTATAATTCAAATGAGCTAGTCTCTTGTGTCATTGCACACAATAAAAAACTTTCTCATTTGTCACTAGACAAATAGGAGAGTCTGTATCTAGACAAAGGAAATTAAAGCAGTAAACATTTTCACTCCTAGTACCTGTCAAGATGACCTCTTGGTCACTTAACCTATTCATCTGGCACTCATCCTTGTGGAAGACAATGATATAGCCAAGATCAGAGAGTTGGCTTATGATTATAAGGTTGTGTTGCAACCCTTCAACATAAGACACCTTTGAGATGGTGACTATGTCATTGGTAATCTTATCATAGCCTCTTGTCACTCCTCTATCTGAACAACCAAAGATAACCTTGGGTCCATCTTTCACTGGAGCGTACTCATTTAAGTTGCTCCTTGTCTCAGTCATGTGCCTGGAACAACCACTGTCCAAGTACCATATAGGGGTATGGGCACTTGAACTAACCTGCATCACATAATTTATTTTACCTTAAGATCTCAATATCTATTGGGTACTAGATGCATGTTAATCTGAAAATGGACTTGTCTACCAGTAGCTTTTCTGACTGGTGGACTAACACTAGCTCTAGGAACAGTAGGATTGTGCCAGCAATATAAGGCAAAATATCTCATCTTGCACAACACCAGCACTCGTGTATATTATACCTTTTCTTCAGAGCAGATCCTGCAGTTGGCTTAACTGTTGACTGAACAGAAGGAAGTGGTGCAGCAGCCTTCTTCAAATTCCTTTCAGCAAGAATTTGACTGAAGGTAAGTCTTTCAGCAGGTTTTCTAAGCTTGCTCTGAATGCTATTTACAGCAGTCTTCTTCGCAGATAACATATTGCTTATAGCATCAGAGATAGCTAGATCTGGCTTGTTGATGGACTTGCCCTTGGTCTGGTCTTTGCTGGATGGCCTTGAGACTTAGCCACTGCCTCTTTCTTGAGTGAAGGCATTGGTGCACCAAACACAAATGGTCCATGATGGGTCATTTGGATTTCCTAATGGGGAGCCTTACAGACACTCACTCCCCTACTGTACATTCCACCATAGTTGTGAACCTCTTTGTTCACACTAGTGGATCTACCATTCATCCAGTGATCATAGATGCTCTCTTGGTCATACCTGTTTGAAGGTAACTGAACTTTCGTAAAAGGAATGGGAGGCTTGGAAGCCATAGGCTGAACATGAGCTTTGTCCTTCCCTTTGAAAGGAACACCACTAGTATTTCCCTTAAACTCCAACCCCTTCTTATCCTTCTGAGAGGAGGAGTCTATAAGGGCAACACTGTATTGGGCTTAGAAAAACTAGTCACAATTCTATTCTCCCTCTGAAGCTTCTCTTCAAGGTCTCTAATGAGACTATTCTTAAACTTTATGGAGTCTATCTGGATGAGATTCAAGACCTTAAATTAGATAACTTCCCTGCCCTTCTGATCCAGCAAAGATGTTGTCTCAGCATGCTGGGCAGCAGCTAGCTGCAGAGAGACAATCTTCATAGCTTGCTTTTTAGACAACATCTTGCACTTCTTAAAGGCATCCAAAAGTTCTTCATACATGTCAATCAATTGATTGACATCTCCTTCTGATTCAGAATCATCATCACCATTGGATGAAAAAGCTTCTGTACAGGGACTAGTCTCATATCCAGACTCAGAAGAAGAACTAGATAGAGAATATATCTTGCTTTGACCAGGCTGATCCTGGCTGGATTCCTCATCAGTTATTGTCATCAGCTTATAGCAGTTGTAGGCATCTTCTTTATCCTCATCCTCCTCTGAGTCACTGTCTGAATGTGATAGAGGGGCCCTGATGTCTATCTTGGCAACAGGATAGTCTTCATCTGCTGCTTCAGTTTTTTAAATCATACTTGTCAGCCTTGGAGTGATTCTTCCTGTGATGAGAAGAGGTGGAAGGTCTGCTCTTCCACTGTTTTTTCTTCATCAGCTTTGAAAATTCCTGCAGAAGCCAGCAAACTCCTCATCAGACATGCTGCAGTCTCACAAGAGAGCAGCTTTTCAAACAATGTATGGGGAGGAGTATCAGCTAGCTTAGCCACTTCTCTGATGACACATATTTTAGTATCTCAGTCTCTAGTGAGAGACCTTAAGAACTTGTCATTAATCTCATAATGACTGAAGACCCTCCCATAGGTCCTCAGTTCATTTATTATCCTGAAAAATCTTTTATAGCAAGCAGCTATGTTCTATTTTCTGGGACTGCATGAAAGGCTCATACTCCTGGTTGAGCATGGACTTCCTGTCATCTCTTACCTCTTTAGTTCCCTCCATGTAAACAACAAGAGTATTCCACATTTCCTTGAAGGTCTGGCAGTGAACCGGATTGTAAAAGGTTGAATAATTCTATAACACTAACAATAATGTTATGTGTCCTCTTGTCCAATGTAGCAAAGATGACTTCATCCTTGGTCATCTCTGAATGTCTTAGGTGTCTGGACATTGGCATCCAGAACTGAGACCTTCATAAGGATAAAAGGTCCTTCTTTGACCGTCACAAAGATCCTTGGGTTATAGGCTTCCATAAATAACCTGACTCTCTCTTTCCAGATTTCAAAATTCTCCTTCCTGCAAATGGGGAGTTTCATGTAACCTAGCTCCTTATAGTTCTCTCCAGAACCCATAAGTATACTTGTTTCAGTTACACTTTGAGATATGTTCTAACTGTTAGGTCCTTCTTGAGCAACATCTCTCTGATAACACTTGAAAGTCTTTAATTTCAAGATAGCTAAACACCTAGAGAGGGAGGTGAATAGGTTTTCTTAGTCTTTTATAATTATATTTTGTTTAGTATGTTGTGAGTTAGTAGTTTTATGCTTTCAATACAAAACACAAATAACACACACAGAATTTATAGTGGTTCCCCAGATTATAGGTACGTTCACTGTCTCACTCACCTTTCTAACTTCTTGTTAGACAAGGCATTTCTTCAAAAACTCAACTCCTTAGAGCTTACACCACAGATCCTTCAGGACCTTTCAGTCTCCTTCAAGACTTACAACTCAGCCACAAATTCCTACATCAGAGCAAATTTGCTCCTACAACTCAGTGATCAAATGATCACCTACCTCAGACTTGAATCCAAGTCCTACAGCTCAAGCTGTGGAGGATAGTCCTAATTCAGAGAGAATGACTCTCCTACAACTCAGGCGCAAGGCCCTACCTCAGATCCAAATTTGGATCCTACACTCAGACTCAAAGGTCCTACACTCAGAGAGTGAAAGTTACTTAATTGAAGGTTAGCTAATCACCTAGAGGGGAGGTGAATAGGTCTTTGAACGTTTATTAAATATTTTGCTGATTTCTAATTATACTAACTAAAGCTTGTCCTTAAATCCTGCAATAACAAAGAAAAACAAGCACACAGCAAACACAAAGATTTATAGTAGTTTCTCAATTGGGTACATCCACTTTCCCTCTCACCTATCCAACTTACTTGTTGGACTAGGCACAACTTCTCCACTATGCTCCTCAGAGCTTACACCTCAGGCTCACAGCCGTACATCGACATTTATGTGTTCTTTGTGTGGAAAGCAATGCCTCACGCACCTGCCCACATCGACACATAAGCCCATAGCTCCATCTGTTCTTGCAGAACAACATGAACCTATCCGCTATCTTGCAGTTTTATTAAGCGACTTGTGCCAATTTATATAGCTCAGTTCACAGACCGTGCGGTTACTAATTCTGGCTTATCTTATTTGTTCTGTATATGTCTATCTGTCGGTTTATTATTCATATACTCGGGAAGTCGGCCGACTTATTTCAGTCAGTTAATTCTTGGCCTTAGTCCGCAGGCTTATGGTATCAATTATCCTAGTCAATCTACGACTTGCCACCACAAAAGTAGTATGGGTTGGGTCTCTACTATCAGGCGACTTATTTGTCGGCTAGGCGTGCTTAAGTATCTCTGATTACCAGCTTGTATGATCATATCAGAAGCCGCAGATTATTTGTCTCTATCCTAAAGTCTCTTACATCAAAAACGCGATCTGCATCAAAGTTCGGCCTAGCCGCAAAAATCTATTTCAATGTAAAGGCTTTTCGGCGGTTAAAGTTCTTAGCCGCGCGGCTTATTGGTCAATGTATATTTTCACATAAGCCGCGGGAATTTCTCTCTTCCCAGCGGATAACTTTATTGAAGTCGCAGAACGCAGAATCTCCGGATTTCAGTGTGATCTCAGACCGGTTTGCATAATGATTGACTATTAAATCGGAAGTAATACTGAGACCATGCGGCTTAATACAAGTAAGAAAAATGATAAAAATAAAACAGTCTACACACATCAAAGGTAAAGTTTTCTTTCATTTCAGTTTCAAACAAGATTACAAAATTCTAACCGCACGGTTTACAAAAATAGGCTACCGGTTTCAAAAAAATTTCAAAATACAAGTTAAAAAAAAAATTCACTAATCACTCGGCTTGAGTTTCTTAAGCGCAGAGGAACTCGAATCACTACCGCCATCGATGTTGATTGGAGATTCAGAGTAACCGCTGCTGCCAGTCGTTGAGTCGCCCGATCCATTAGAAACCGCGGGATCAGTCCGCGCGGTCTCCGAAGCCTGGCCGCCAGTCTCGGTAGAGGCGCCTTCGCTCCGGCTTTTTTGGCTTCCTTCTTCCTCGTCGTCTTCCTCGTCTTCTTCCTCATCCTCGTCGTCATCTTCACCGACCTTGCCTTTACCTTTGACCGCTCGGTAGACAGCAGCCGCCCTCTTCTTCATGGTAGGGCATATGTCGGCGCAGGTAAAGTCGGTGAATCCGGCCGCGAAGCCGCCGAGGTCTCGGAGGCGGTTAAGCGCTCCATCGATCCCCTGGACAACCTGCGGGAAGACGTTGTCTTGGAAGACCGGATTGGCCGGATCGTACATCGCCTGCAAGAGAAGTAAAATGTTAGGCCAGGGGGTTTAAGAATTGTAGCAGCACGAATATCAAGTGATAACTTACCGATTCCCTCTCCTTTAATAGTTTGATTTCTTCTTCCTTCTCTTCTAATTGCCGCTCCAGGCCGCTTTTATCTTTCATTAACTGTTTGTAGGCGAGGCCCATGAAGTGGCTTGTGATGAAGCTTCTCTCCCCGACCTGAGCGGCTAGCCTCGGCAAGTCATCTTCTGGGACTCTGCGCAGAGCCTTCAAGTTGCGCTTGCCGCACAGCGCAGCGCCAACCGCGGTGGCATGGCGGCTTACTTTATCCCTCCTCCAGTAGGGGAGGGCGGTGGAGACCTTCACAGAGTCGCCGTCCGGACTCCACAGCATTGTCAGATTGTCGCGGATATCCTTCAGGTCGCTGCCCATTCCTTACAGCGTGAACTCGTCGGAGGAGGCCGACTCCTCTTCTTCTTCAGTCCGCTGCGGCTTGGCCCGCCTGGCGCGCTTCTCTCTTTGGGTAAGAGTCAAACCGCCAGGCGTCAGCGGTTTGTTGAGCGGGACCACCACAGCAGCTACAAAGGCAAAGCGAGAAGTCAGTTCATAGGCTGCGCGGCTAACAAATCAGTTCGGTCGGTTTGGAACTTACTGTCCTCCGCCTCGATTCATTCCAAGGACGGCAGCAGCGGAATGTAATGGTTCACGTCAAGCCACTCGCCCTTGAAGAAGTTATGCATCTCCTTCTCAATGCCTTCCAACCCGCAGCTGCCGAAGGCGGCTTCGTCCCGAACTTGCGGTTTGACGGGCAGCAGCCCAAGATTTCTCTCAAAGATGAGCTACCTCTCCGACCAGTTTGGGATTTTGTTCGCCAGATTGACGACCTTCAACCCCATGCAGCCAAAGTAGAGGTTTCCCCGAAAGATCTTTGTCCCAGAGTCCGGAATAGACCGGACCGAGAAGCACTCGGGGAACAGTTTCATGGAGAATCGGACTCTCTCCGACCTCAGGTATGATAAGAAACTATAAATGGCGGCTATAGAGTTTGGCGGCAGTTGTCCGGGAACTACGCCATAGTTGTCAAAAATTGCTACGGCTTCCATCAGGACTGGGAAGCGAAAGCCGCAATCGAAGTGATCGATAGGAACGGCGATTTGGTTGGCGTTGGAGGTGTTGATTCTCTCGCTCTGCAGCGGAAGCCGCGCGACTAGCGGGCTACCCTGCATATACTTCTCCGTAAAGTTATCTAGCTCGGCTTGGGTAAGCCGGCATTCCTTGTGGTCTGCGGAATGAAATGCGGAAGCCGTATCGGTCCTCACCGTGCTAGCCTTGTCAGAGCCCATCGACTTGGATTTAGCCCGCATCTTGTTTTTCTTGTGCAGAAATCGACGGAGTCGTCTCTATTTATAGAAACTCAGGAAAGGTACAGTAATCAACGTCAAATCGCGGCTAGACATCAAGCCGCACGACCTCAACCTGCAAGGAATGCAGATTAACAACACGGTCAAACCGCAGATCAGTTCGTCAGTCCGCGCGGTCAGGTTTCTGCACTGGAAAATTTTCGTGGCAGAACATGTGGATATCATACTTTCAAGTCAGCAATCTGTTAGCTATACCGCGCGGCTAAGTTCCTGCACTTGAATATTTCGGAACAAAGCACATATATGGTGATCATAAAATACAGACCGCATAAACCGCAAACAGTTCGCAGAATAATAAACAATCAACAATTGTTTACAGCGACCAGATTGTCCAGCATCCAGAAGAAAAATATTTTACAACACAATGTTCAAATTATTCGCGCGGCTTAGTGCAATCAAATCGCTCAACCCTGCTTATCTCCCTTTGGTCCCTCTCGACCTATTCGCGCGACCTGGTCACCGGTTTGAACAATCACAGCGTACACCTGGCTAAGTAGATGGTGAAGTGAATGCAGAGACCGGTAAACCCGCGCGGCGTCGCGCTCCACTCTGGCAAATAGAACCATTTGAAGAGCCCGAGCTTCTAGCCCGCTAGAAGTTGCGGCCTGCCCGACCGCCGCGACCTCCGGTGGATTTGAAGCCTCACCAGAAGTCGGGCGGCCTGTTTCCGGCAACTTCCCAGAAGTCGCTGGTGCAGGCCGCTGATCTCCGCCGGCCTCCGCTGACGTACCTTGGTCTTTTCCCTCAAGGCAGCGAATCTCTTCTCTCTCTCTCTCAAGTCGTCCGGCCGTCAACACCTGTGCTTGCAACCTTGTTACAAGAAAATCGGTAGGCCGAACTTTGATAAACCGCAGTCAGGTTCGGTCGGATAATTGCAACCTTGTTATAAGAAAATCGGTAGGGTGAGACCGCCGGTTTGGTTTTTATCTCCTTCAATGGCCGCGGTATGGTATCTAAACACCGGCCGCCTAAATCGTTCGGGATCTATCCGCTTTAGCTTTTCTTTCCATAGCCGCTCGACTTCCTTAGCTCGACTTTTCAGTTGAGCTGTGGTCAGGAAAAAGCTGGCCGGCGGATTTAAAATTGTGTTCGCCCCCTTCTTCCTTGACCGCGACTTGTAGAAATTTACAGTTCGCTTAACCTCCCCATGTTTACCTTGCAGAAAAGGAAATGTGGTCGCCACCGGTTTCCCAGCGATCAGCTTCTTCATCTCCTCCATCTTCTCTCGAAGTTTCAATTTTTCGGTTCCTTCAGAAACCGCGGAGGCCGGCCCGCCAAGCTTCTCCGTAGTGACTTCGACATCGGCGCAGTCGACCTCTTCAGAAGCCACTGGTGTCGTCAACAACTTATCCTGCTGCTGTAAAGTCTCCATGCCCTTGAGAATGTCACTAATCGTCTCGCTAGTCGCGGATACATTCTCCGGCTCGTTCGGTTTGGAGTCTGGTGTGGACGGACTCTCGGGTACCTCTTTCTTCCGCGGCCTATGTTGAAGACTAGCCGCTCCGGTCTTTACGGAAACATTCCGGTTTCCGGCCTGCATCTTCCGCACTTTCCTCCTCATCCTTTCTTCGAGGGTCTCACTCCTTTTCCTCTGCCGTTTCAAGGGGCAGACTATCATTTTTGTCCGCTTGCTTTTTTCAGCCAAAGACCGTGCGGCCTCCAGCGTCTTCTCCGGCTCGTCGTCCACAACGACTAGGTCGACCGTGGCCGGCAATTCGCGCGGCTTGCCAGATTCAATGCTTTTCACCTCCGCATCAGCTATTTTTAAGAGCGGTTCGCCCGATGGAGAGTAAGTTATCTCAAAGGATTTGACAGTTCCGATTTGTGGTGGAGCAGCCTTCGAAACCGCTTCTGGATTGGTCGTAGCCTTCGAAATCGCTTCAGGATTGGTCGCGGCCTGCGAAGATTCGCCGACGGTCTGCATCGGCCTCTTTTCAGAGCCAGAAGCCGCTGGAGTAACAGGCTTCTCAGTCTTCTCCACAGGCTGTCGGTCAGAGTCTTCCAGTTTTCGGCTTCGGCACTTTTTCTTCTCAGCCGATTTCTTATCACGGGCTAACATCGACGACATGACATCCATTTTGCGGAAAGCAGCGTCGGCTTGGAAAACACTGACCGCTAGTGGCGAGTATCGACCCGTGACTTGGCAGGGATCTTGAAGAATGACAAGGGCCAAGGCATTTTATAGACGCAGATGCATTAAAGGCAGTCACGGTCTCCGGCTTAGTTCTACATTTTCAAAGTTTTTCTTTGAAACTTATAAATGTGCAGAGATTATGTTAACCCGGAATTTGCGACTGGTTCCCGCGGCTTTCAGGACCGGGCGGCATGTGCCTTCTAGCCGCCACACATGGTCATAAGAGACTGGGCGGCCTGTTTCTTCTAGCCGCCACACATGTCAAGCTGGCTTGTCATCAGAGAAGCCGGGCGGTCTCCATATCAGGCCGCCGTCAACAGCCCTGCTCAACGTCAAGGCCCAGGTCCCAGACCATCAGCTCGCAAGGAGGAATCCGCCAGGCCGTGCGGCTTCCCTACTTTCTCCTTTTTTGTTCATTTGCTTCTCCTCACCTTTGCCCGGTTCTCATGTACCCCGGGCAGCCGGTAACTTTAGCTCTGCCCGCTTGGGCAGGCCCCCGAGCCTATAAATAGGGGGAGGGTGCACTCCCCAAAGCACGTTGACTGGTATCCAGGAGCTCGCTTGTTAAGAGCTGCGGTCTCAAGTCTAGTGTCTTGCGCCTTGCTGTCCGACCGGCTTACTTTTTTCTCTTTCTTGTAACCGCTTCACTTTTAATAAAAGTAAAGCCCGTCGTAGGAGTGGCATTTAAGCCGCGGCGGGCGAACTCTACTATTGCCGCTGCCAGCGGCCTCTCTTTCTGTCCCTCAACTACAACCGCTGGTAACCGACTATTCGACAGTCACTTCTTTTCCCTTCCTTTCTGATTTCGTGCATCAACATCATTGTTCATTACTCTGAAAGTTCAGGAGGTATGCTTGATACCACCTGAAGGTGTTAGTTAGAACAGATATACTCTAGAGGGGGGCGAATAGAGTATGTTGGTGATTTAAAAACTTTTACAACTGTTGTTGTATTTTAGGTGTGTGTGCAGGGAAGCAAATACAATAAACCAAGATGCAGCAACTATCTAATCACAGCACATTCACAGAGCAAGGCCAGAAAACAAAAAGAAAAGAAAGCAACCAGACGACACAACAATTTTATAGTGATTCCCCAAATCTGGGTAGTCCACTCTTCTACCACCCTGGTAGGAATCCACTGCAGAAAGGGGTTGATCAGGTGTCCTGGCACCAATGGGGTTTTGATCAGGTTCCCAAAAACCAAACCCTAAAAGTTTTTTGGAGGGAGACTTGCAACCAGAATAATTTTGAAGGGAATTAAAACCCTGTACAGAGGTGCAGTGAGAGGGTGATGAGGTCTTCTCTTTCTCAAGTCAAATGAGAATACTTGTGGATTGTTGTTTAGCAGCTTTGCTCCCCCTGAGATGTAGAATGAATCAGGAAGAATGCTGGAGCACTGCTTCAGGGTGATAAGTCTTCAAAGACCTAGATTTCCTGGTCCAGATAAAGTCTCCAGGAACTTCTTGTGACTGATATGAATGTATTGTCTTTGAAGTTATCCTGAGTAAAAGCAGATGAATAAGACTCTTGATATTGATGTAGTGTTCTTCTTTTTCTTCTTCTTGATCAGTTTCTCTCTGGGCCAAGAATGAATTCATTTTTCTGTCTTGTCTGAATCAATGTCTGTCTTTTTGCTGTATGTCACTGTATTACTGACTCTTTCTGTATATATCAATGTCTCATAAGAAACATTCGAATTTTGAATATAGAGCAGTAATGGCAGACGGCCTGGAAAGGAAGCAGCAATTAATTATTTCCCCAACTGTTTCCATGGGAAAATGACATGTAATAATCCAGGATTAACTTCGCATTCTAACGGTAGTATTCTAGGAAGAACTGTCATTAAATGTTCAGGAATCAGCGCCATGGAATGAGACGGGAACGGAAGAAGACCTAGTCTGGAATCGTCGACCGAAGAACATAATTCGTCGAACTGAGTTTTGAGTTCGTCGAGCTGAGCCTGAGTTCGTCGAGCTAAGCTGAGTTCGTCGAGCTGAGCTGAGTTCGTCGAGCTGACAGTCTTCATTCGTTGAACAGACAATCTTCAATATCAGACAATCTTTATTCGTTGAGCAGAGAACTAAATTCGTCGAGCTGAGAACTGAAGTCGTCGACAGAAATTCTGAAGTAGTCCTGATAATGCTTGAAGTAGAATCCCGGTGTTCGTCGAACAAAGAATATAGTTCGTCGAGCTCAGCACTACGAATTGTCTCACGATCGTCGAGCGCAGAACTCCCTTCGTCGAGCTGAGTTCGACGAACGTCGAGCTGAGTTCGACGAACGTCGAGCTGAGTTCGACGAACGTCGAGCTGAGTTCGACGAACGTCGAACTCATTTCACTAAGTCTGAAAAACTGATAGATCTCGAGTTCCTGATGGTCTTGAGGAAGGCTGGTCCATCTGAAGTTGAGATAGAGTACTGTCCTACACTCTAAGACATAAACTTGACCCAGACTATACATGATGGGTCACATCCTAAGTCAGTGGACCTAGCCCAAATCAACTAGAGATCCAACAATCTCCCCTTATTTGGGTGAGGTCACTAACAGAGACTCCAAGCAAAGAACAAAGCAAAATTAAGAAATATATCTGGCATACAATTTACAACACATACATCAGATATATATATACATACAGGCTTTGTTTTAGTACAAGATATAGTCTGAAATAGAAGCAGAAATGAAATAACCACAAAATTACTTCTCTGTCTTCTTCTGTTTTAGCTTGTCTCCTGGTGATTTATCTCCTGGCTTTTTGAAAATGATTTCCCTATTGGGATCTGAAGCTTGAGCCCTGGTCATAGTCATGTCAGCTGCCCCTATGATGTTCAGTGAAGTGACTCTGGGGACAACTGCTTCTGGGTGAAGATGCATGTACTCATCAACATTGAGTAGCTTGTTTCCTTTCCCAAATCTCTTTAGCTCATCTCTCATGTACTGAGACATAGTAGTTAAGCCTGTTGTGTCCTTGCCTTCAGCTTTAGCTTTGTTGATTAGAGATAAGCCAATGAGCTCTTCGAACCTTGCCATTCTGGCTGTGTTGGCTGTTTCTGGATCTTCAGGAGGAGAATAGTGTCTTTCAGCTTCATGTTCCTTATATTCCTGGTGTTGTTGCTGCTGTTGTTGTTGATGGTGTTGTCTGCCTGAAGATGGTGGCCTTGGCTGACTACCACCAGAAGATCTCCCTGTTTGTCTCTGATAAGTTTGAATATGGGCAGATCTCTGAGAGCCAGAGCCAGAGGCACCTGCTGCTGGAGGAGGAGGAGGAGGAGGATCCTTTCTGTATCTATGAACTGGGGGAGGAGAGTATCTCCTACTCCTCTTCTTCTCTCTTTGCTGGTTCTTTGATAGCCACATCCATGCAGACATCCCTTTGTAAGGAGCAAAATTGTGCAGAATATAGTATGGAGTGTCTGCAGTGGGATTAGGCTTGGGAGCAGGAGGAGGAGGAGCCTTCCTTTTCTTAGAAAGCAACTTCTTTTGCTTTTTAGCAGCCTGCTCATCTGATTCATCATCATCATCATCATCATCATCATCAGAACCTGAACTCTGAGGATTGTCATACAGAGCATTCAACTTTCTCAGAGTTTCATCAGAAATGATAAGAGGTTTTTCTTGAGGGGGGATAGAAGGTTCAGAGGGTGAGGGTTCAACAGCAGTAGAGACAGAGCTTTCAGCTGCTGCCTTGTTCTCTTCTTCAATGTCTGCCAGAATGAGCTCATCCAGATCAGGCATGAGAGAATCATGCATGACAAAATCTGGGACAGAGCAGATTTCTGGAATAGACACAGGAATTGGAACAGCAGTAGGAGCACAAAGGTGTCACAGAGTTGTTTGGCAACTGCTGGACTAGCTGGAGAGGTATACTGGACAATAGCCAAATATGGCTTAGCAACCTCTGCTGAAGGAAGCTTCATATATACAGAATCAAAGGTATGAAGTATCTCAGATAAATTAACTGTGAGATTTATAAGGAAATCACCAGCAGTTGTTATTGTATCTACTGACTCATCAAAGCTAATGTCAGTGTCCATAAATTGAATAAAATCAATTATTTCAGAATCAAAATCTATAGCTGTATCTGTAACTGCAACTGCATTATCAAGCACTGTATCAACTGTATCTGTATTATCAAAAACTGTATCTGCAGTATCAACTGTATCTGTATCAACTGTGTTGTCAAAAACTGTATCAACCTCTGCAGCTGCTGCACCAGCTTCATCATGGAGCATCTCCCCCTGCCTGGGTTCAGGAGAACCTGGAGCCAGGCCCCTGAATGAAGAGGGGGCAGCAGAAAGGGCTGTTATTTGTGCAGATAAAGAATTAATGGAATTCACCAGAGGTGTAATGGCCTCTGTGATGAGTGATTGAATGAGGAGTCAGAAGAGAGATGATGGAGGGAATGGTGGAAGAGTCCAGAAGTGGAGAAAGAATGGTGGAGGGGATAGAAGCAGAGGAGGAAGGAAGAATATGTGGAGGGGATAATGGAGGGAGAACAGTTTGTGGTTCAGTGGGTATGGTGTAGGATGGAATAGTGGATAGGTGTGAGGGAAGAGGGGATTGAGGAGGTGAGGGAATATGGGTTTCAGTGGGGGAAACTGGAGGTGTAGGGATATGTGCAAGATCAAGCGGTGGAGATTGATGTTGAGGTGGAGTCAATTGAGGTGCAGGAGGAGTGGGAAGAGATTGGGTAGGTGGAATGGCCTCTTCAGTGTCAGGGTGGGGAGTGACCTTGACGGTCCTTGTGCTCTCAGAAGCGTTGATGGAGGAGGAGGAACCCTTGGAGGGTTTCGTGATTGTCCTCTCACATCTGCCAAACAAGGCGCAGGTGAGGTGCTTGCTGACATTGATGAAAGTGGTCGGGGAGAACAAACATTCACTGGCCTTTTCCTGGAGTAAAATCCCCAGGATTCTGCCGTAGCAGACTTCTTTCTTGCTTGTTTTCTTCTTGATTAGGTCAAAGAAGACCATGCCCCAGTCGACCTGTCGTTTGTTGAGCACTGCGCACATAATCAGGAATTGATGGCGAGTGATATAGTCATGTGCCGAGTGCTTGCCCATCAGAATTTTTCCTACAATGTCGGCCAAAAATTGATAGGAATGATGAAAACATATGTCTCATCTAAAGGTTTGGTGAAAATATCTGCTCTCTGTAAATCAGTAGGAATATGAATCAAGTTAATCTTCTTTTTGTCTACATTATCTCTAATGAAATGATGTCTTATTTCAATATGTTTAGTCCTAGAATGATGAACTGGATTCTGAGCTATAACAATAGCACTTGTATTATCACAAAATAAGGTTGAATTATTTAAGTTGATACCATAATCTAGGAGCTGGTTTTGTATCCATATCATCTGTGAACAGCAGCTGCCAGCAGCCATATACTCTGCCTCAGCAGTTGATGTAGACACAGATGTCTGCTTTTTGCAAAACCAAGAGACAAGTCTCATACCCAGGAACTGGCAAGTTCCAGAGGTACTTTTCTTGTCCACTCTACATCCAGCATAGTCAGCATCTGAGTATCCAGTTAACTCAAATTCAGACTCTGCAGGATACCAGAGTCCTAAACTAGGACAACTCTTTATATATCTCAAAATCATTTTTAGAAAAATAAGATGAGATTCTTTAGGATTCACTTGGAATCTAACACAAAGGCATGTGACAAACATTATGTCAGGCCTGCTAGCTGTTAAGTATAATAGGGATCCAACAATTGCCCTATAATATTTCTGATCTACAGGTTTCCCTGCTGCATCAGAATACACAACAGCATTGGTAGTCATATGTGTTTTCATTCCTGAAGCATCACCCATCCCAAACTTTTTAATAAGGTCTTTAGCATACTTAGATTGGGAGAGGAAGATACCATCAGGGAGCTGCTTCACTTGGATACCAAGGAAGTAGGAAAGCTCACCCATGCTACTCATCTCAAATTTGGAATGCATGAGTTCAGCAAAACTCTTGCACAATTTGGGATCAGTAGACCCAAAAATAATGTCATCCACATATATTTGTACCAATAAGATTTGGTCCTTATGATGTCTAGTGAAAAGGGTTCTATCAATGTTTCCTCTAGTAAATTTATGCTCTAAAAAAAGCTAGCTAGGATCTCATACCAAGCTCTTGGAGCTTGCTTTAAAGCATAGAGAGCTTTATGCAATTTGTAAACATAAGAGTGTTGAGTTAGAGAGATAAAACCTGGAGGTTGTTCTACATAAACCTCTTCTTGAAGTACACCATTCAGAAAGGCACTCTTAACATCCATCTGGAATACTTTGAACTTTTTGTAGGCTGCATAGGCTAGGAATATTCTAATGGCCTCCAACCTTGCAACAGGGGCAAAGGTTTGGTCATAGTCTATTCCTTTCTCTTGCCTATAGCCTTGAGCAACAAGTCTAGCCTTGTTTCTTACTAAATTCCCTTGGGCATCCAATTTGTTCCTATAGACTCATTTGATTCCAATAACTGGGTAGTTATGGGGTCTTGGAAACAAATCTCAAACTCTACATCTCTCAAATTGATTTAGTTCCTCTTGTATTGCAAGAATCCAGTGGGGATCTTGCTCAGCTTCATGGATGGTGAGAGGTTCAATTTGAGAGAGAAAAAAGGCATGCATCAAGTCTTGATTGAGCTGATGTCTTGTCTGTACAGCAACTGAAATGTCTCCAATCACTTGAGATCTGGGGTGATCTCTAAGTGTGACAAGATCAGTTGGTGGAGTTGGTTGAGTAACAGCTT
This sequence comes from Platanthera guangdongensis, assembly GCA_039583875.1. NCBI lineage: Eukaryota > Viridiplantae > Streptophyta > Magnoliopsida > Asparagales > Orchidaceae > Platanthera > Platanthera guangdongensis. The sequence continues at coordinate 129,599,832 of CM077152.1, forward strand.
CTGTAAATAATTCCTCTTGAGGAATGGTACTGGTTGTTGATGGAAGTTCAGTTACTTTCTCTTGGACTTCTTCTTCACTATCTTCAGCAGCCTGTGGAGTGGGATGAGTTGGAACCTCTTGGGTAAGGTTTAGTCCATCCATAAACTCACACAGTGGTGAAACCTGCAAAAAACTATTGGTAGAAATGTCTTTCTCCTTATAAGACATGTTAGCTTCATCAAAAGACACATAGACAGATTCTTCAATTTTAAGGGATGATTTGTTGAAAACCCTATAGGCCTTGCTTACTTGGGAATATCCTAGAAAAATCTCTTCTTCAGTCTTAGCCTCAAATTTTCTAATGTATCTTTTGTTATTAGTGTGGATGTAACATATGCAACCAAAAACTTTAAAGTAAGTGATTTTAGTTTTCTTTTCTTTAAGTAATTTATAGGGGGTCTTATGTTTTAGTTTATGTATAAGACATCTGTTCAGGACATAGTTAGCTGTGTTTACAGCTTCTGCCCAAAAGGATAGAGGCATGTAAGCATCTGCTAACAATGTACCTGCAGCTTCAATAAGTGTCCTATTTTTCCTTTCAGCAACCTCATTTTGTTGGGGAGTTCTAGGAGCTGAGAAACACTGTCTGATACCTTCCTTCTCACAGAACTCATGCATAAGAAGAGACTCAAACTCTGTGCCATGATCACTTCTGATCAATGCAACATGAGTAGAGAACTCAATCTGTATGGTCTTGAGAAAATCGGTAAGAACTTTGAATGTATCTGACTTAGCTCTCAGAAAGGCTACCCAACTGAATCTGGAGAAATCATCAACAATGACTAAGGTGTAAGACTTCCCTCCTAGGCTTTGTACTGCAATGGGTCCAAAAAGATCCACATGAAGCAGATACAATATCCTAGATGAATCACTTTTATTAATGGATTTGAAACTAGTTTTAGTTTGTTTGCCTAGTTGACAAGCACTGCATAGGTTTTCCTTCTTTTAGGGAGCAGAAGATAAACCTCTAACAAGCTTGTCTTTAGATAACCTAGATATGTTCTTAAGGTTTACATGTCCTAGCCTTTTGTGTCATAACTCATTTTGGTTACTAGTGATATTGAGTAAACAAATATCAGTTGTCGCAGAAATGAAATCTACTAAATATATGTTTCCTTGTCTAAGTCCAATTAAAGCAGTTTGGTTTTTATCATTTATAATAGAGCAAGAGGTAGAGTTGAAATGTACCTGATAACATTCATCACATAATTGAGTTATGGATATAAGGTTATGTTTAAGTCCTCTTACATATGTCACCTTTTTGAAGGTCACTGCTACAATGCTTACTCTTCCATATCCTTCTGACTGACCACTCTTTGAGTCTCCAAATATCACCTTTGGTCCTAGCTTGGACTTATAGCTGGAGAGATTTGCTTTGCTGCCAGTCATGTGCTTGGAGCAGCCACTGTCCAGGTACCAGGTCTGACTTAACCTTGGACAGCTCTTCACTTGTACCTGCATTAAAAAATAAAGCTCAATTGTTCTTGACCCAGGTTACCTTGGGTCCTTGGTTTGGCTGAAAAGTAAAACTAGAAATGACTGATAAGGCAGGTTGAGACTTATACCCGAGATGGTGATATCTCCTAGGTGGGATTATCCAATCAGCTACTGGATTAAATGTCTTGTTAGCTGCTTTAAAATTTCTATAGGAGAAATGATTTATATTTGGTCGCTCTGGGATCGACGAATTATTGTGAGTTCGTGGACCAGAGTTCGACGAATGGGGATGAGATCGTCGACCTCCACTCAGAGAATGACCATGGTCATTTTCTGCGTCCCACGTTCGTCGACCTCTGCTCGACGAACAATACACAGTTCGTCGTTCGCAGTTGGACGAATAATTATTTCTGAAGTTTGCGTTCAGCGTTCGTCGATTGGGGTTCGACGAACTTGCAGGATTTCGTCGATCTGAGTTCGACGAATTCTACTGAACTTGGTTTTTAACAGCTTTCTTCTGTTTTCTGTTTCTATTGTCTAGGGGATTTGACTTGTTTTCTGACATGGGTTTTTCAATTACTTTCTCTTTACCCTTAGCAGTAATAAATTTTATGGGAGTAGAAAGTATATTCTTCTTTATTATGGGGGGTAAACTTGATGAAGCACCCAAGCTCAGTCTGCCATTTAATCTGGCATTTACTGTGCTTGTGATATCCATCAGCTTGAGGCTTCTCCCATTGAGAGATTGCTCAAGTTGTTTTACCTCACATAATTCAGATTTTAACTTGATTATCTGTTCATTAGCTAGTATCAATTGATCAGTTAGTTTTCTATTTTCTGTGCTGACAGATTCAAGGTTTTCTAGTCTAGTCCTCAAGGTTTTTGTTTCTTTCTCTGAGTTTATTAGATCCATGCACATAGTTTTAAATTCTACTTTAAATAAGTCAGAATTGAAATCAAAACTAGAAATCACCTGATCAGCCTCTGAGTCTGAGGCACCTTCATCTTCAGAATCCTCTTCTGATCCACAGTTGCTTCTGGAGGCATCTATTGTCATTAGGCACACCTCCTTGGATCTGGCTTCTTCCTCTTCTTCACTGGAGCTAGAGGAGGATGTTTCCTCTTCTGTGTCACTCCAGGACTCGGCAACAAATCCTTTGTCTTTCCTTTTATATTTGTTGGAGGAGGGTCTGCCGCTTTGTTTTCTTCTGCAATCCTTGTCCCTGCCCTTGTCCTTTTTCTGATTCTCTGGGCATTCTGAAATATAGTGCCCAGGCTTTCTGCATCCAAAACACACAACCTCCTTAGTTGGTGTCTTGTCATATTTGGGCTTATCATCCTGCCTGGATGATTTTCTTCTAAAGTCTTTTATTGCCATTTTGTAGAATCTTGTGGCAAAAAGACTCATTAACTCTTCATTGGATGTAGATGTTTCATTGTTTTCAGAAGCTTTGAAGGCCAAGCTGCGCTCCTTCCTAACTGGGGTAGTTGTCTTCTGTTCTGCTGCCTCTCTTGATTTGACAAGCTGCTCATATGACTTCAGCTTGCCTAACAGAGATTCTGTTGAAATCTCATTGAGGCTTCTGACTTCTTTGATTGGCCAGATTCTGGAATCCCATGAACTGGGGAAACACATCAGTATCTTGTCATTCACCTCAGTTAAGGTGATGTCCTTGTCAAGAGTCTTGAGTTCACTAATGATTGAACTTAATCTATTGTACATCTCAGCCACAGATTCTGTCTCATCCTTTTTGAAATTCTCATAGAGAGAAATGAGACTGGATCTCCTATCCTTTCTTTCATCAGCTGAGCCTGCTACCATTTGGTTGAGAGAGTCTCAAATGGCCTTGGCTGAGGTGCACTCAGACACCTTCTGAAATATGTCATCTGACATTGTTTGGGCCAGAATATTCATAGCCTTTGCATCAGCCATCTTGGCTTTCTTATAGGCTTCAGTATTGTCTGGAGGTGGTACTGCACTCAGATTAGTTGATGTGCTGGCAAAAGTTGCAGGAGCTGGAGGAACACCTGTTGAAATGACAGAAAAAATATCATCATCAATGGAGTTCATATATAATCTAATTCTTGTCTTCCAGATGGCAAACTTATTAATATTGCACACTGAAGGTCTGATGCTTGTATAATCCTTGTTTTGGGTCATGTCTGTGAGAAGAATAAGTCCAATAACAGAATAAAAACAAACAGATCTAACTAAGTGATCTTTGGGTTCAGGTGTTAGCATGTACAACCAATCAGGTATGTTATGTTAACCAACCTGGAGCACTGAATTAGTTGAATAGCAACCAACCTGTAAGGTCTGATAATTTAACCAACCTGCCTCTGATACCAATTGAAAGTTCAGGAGGTATGCTTGATACCACCTGAAGGTGTTAGTTAGAACAGATATACTCTAGAGGGGGGTGAATAGAGTATGTTGGTGATTTTAAAACTTTTACAACTGTTGTTGTATTTTAGGTGTGTGTGCAGGGAAGCAAATACAATAAATCAAGATGCAGCAACTATCTAATCACAGCACATTCACAGAGCAAGGCCAGAAAACAAAAAAAAAGAAAGCAACCAGACGACACAAGAATTTTATAGTGGTTCCCCAAATCTGGGTAGTCCACTCTTCTACCACCCTGGTAGGAATCCACTACAGGAAGGGGTTGATCAGGTGTCCTGGCACCAATGGGTTTTGATCAGGTTCCCAAAAACCAAACCCTCAAGTCTTTTGGAGGGAGACTTGCAACCAGAATAATTTTGAAGGGAATTAAAACCCTGTACAGAGGTGAAGTGAGAGGGTGATGAGGTCTTCTCTTTCTCAAGTCAAATGAGAAGACTTGTGGATTGTTGTTTAGCAGTTTTGCTCCCCCTGAGATGTAGAATGAATCAGGAAGAATGCTGGAGCACTGCTTCAGGGTGATAGGTCTTCAAAGACCTAGATTTCCTGGTTCAGAGAAAGTCTCCAGGAACTTCTTGTGACTGATATGAATGTATTGTCTTTGAAGTTATCCTGAGTAAAAGCAGATGAAGAAGACTCTTGATATTGATGTAGTGTTCTTCTTCTTCTTCTTCTTGATCAGTTTCTCTCTGGGCCAAGAATGAATTCCTTTTTCTGTGTTGTCTGAATCACTGTCTGTCTTTTTGTTGTATGTCACTGTATTACTGACTCTTTCTGTATATATCAATGTCTCATAAGAAACATTCGAATTTTGAATATAGAGCAGTAATGGCAGACGGCCTGTAAAGGAAACAGCAATTAATTATTTCCCCAACTGTTTCCATGGGAAAATGGCATGTAATAATCCAGGATTAACTTCGCATTCTAACGGTAGCATTCTGGGAAGAACTGCCATTAAATGTTCAGGAATCAGCGTCATGGAATGAGACGGGAACGGAAGAAGACCTAGTCTGGAATCGTCGACCGAAGAACATAATTCGTCGAACTGAGTTTTGAGTTCGTCGAGCTGAGCCTGAGTTCGTAGAGCTAAGCTGAGTTCGTCGAGCTGAGCTGAGTTCGTCGAGCTGACAGTCTTCATTCGTTGAATAGACAATCTTCAATATCAGACAATCTTTATTCGTTGAGCAGAGAACTAAATTCGTCGAGCTGAGAATTGAAGTCGTCGACAGAAATTCTGAAGTAGTCCTGATGATGCTTGAAGTAGAATCCCGGTGTTCGTCGAACAAAGAACATAGTTCGTCGAGCTCAGCACTACGAACTGTCTCACGATCGTCGAGCGCAGAACTCCCTTCGTTGATCTGAGTTCGACGAACGTCGAACTCATTTCACTTAGTCTGAAAAACTGATAGATCTGGAGTTCCTGATGGTCTTGAGGAATGCTGGTCCATCTGAAGTTGAGATAGAGGACTGTCATAGACTCTAAGACATAAACTTGACCCAGACTATACATGATGGGTCACATTCTAAGTCAGTGGACCTAGCCCAAATCAACTAGGGATCCAACATACTCATGATAATAATCTAGTTTACATGCATATGTAGTGTCTATGTAGCATGTTATTATACACAAATAAATCATTAACACTCCATCAAATTGAGCAGATTTCATGAATATTCATATACAAAACCAAGAGAATTGTGTTTATTTTAGACATGTTTGTTTACAGTGAAAGTATATCTATCTATATGGATAGATTTCAATTAATTTAGGGCTCTTGTTCATCTTACTAAAAATGGAATAATTAATAATGACAATGATAACCCCCAAGTACTACTCCTGATAAATCTTTATAAACATTGCAAGGTTGAGTACCTTTGTTTGAATTTAATTGATCTTGTGCAAACACAATTTTAATTAACACACTGACTTCTCTTTGAAACCCCAAATCGTTTTACTATTATGAAATCAAAATCTTGTATTTTGTGATCCACCAAGCACTACTTCATATCCCTAATAAGTTTAGATGAGCATTATATGAGTGAAACACTTTGGTAGTGGTACTTACATGTATATTGAAGTTGTAGATGTGAGTTTACCATGCATGATGATTATGTTAGTATACAATTCAATGCATCTTGATATGTATGATTGATTATTACATAGTGCATCAATCTTGATGTTTTTCACTTATGTATACTTTATTGTTTCTTATAATTCTTCTACACAAAAGAATTGGAGTGTAAGATTTATTGAATATTACTTACATTGTACGTAAAATATTAGACAACTTGTCATGATCACTACAACGTCTCTTAGTTTATCACTCAAATCTTGTAACATTGTCGTATTTATCTCTTGATTTTAAATACATAATGTTGTCCATTCTTATAGATGCAATCTAAAGCTTCATCTCTAATATTAATCACTTAATTTTATCTGATGCTTTTCACAATAATCTTTATCTATTATATGCTTTTCACAATTCACATTTACTCTTTATAATTCTCCTCTTTGTTTTCATGATCATTCTTTCTATAGTTTCTTTCACTATCATAATTATTTCATCTATGATTGTGATAACTGTTTATGTTAATAACAAAGGAGGGAGAAAAATGAGAAATTGAGAAATATCACACTTATGGGGAGATGGCCAATTTAGGGGGAGCAATCACGTAGGGGGAGATAATCGTTCTTGTATCAGTAATTCATACATGTTTATCATATAGTTCTCCGTACCAATTTTAATGAGTATCATAAGCACGTTACTATGAATATTATTGTAGTACATTCTTTATTACTAAATCTTGGGATCTGTTATTATCAAAAGAGATAACTTGTTAGAACATGCTTTGACACACTCTTGATTTGAGAATAACAAATCCTGGTCTATATTTGATTCATTTATGCAAGTGCTTTATAGTGTGCGGGTCCAAGAATCACCATTGACACAAGGCATGTTAAGTTACAACAAAAACAAAGCTAAAACGACAAGTCTATAACTAATATTACATCCTACCGTCGGTGATAGCATCGATTTGAGTGCTCGAGATGCCACTTTGTCGGCATTACTGATTTCATTGACGGACATGAGCTTGAATAAGGAGTTCCATTTAGTGACTACAAGCCTGAATTGAAGCCTGAGTCTGAGAGAGTGATGGAGGCCGAAGGAGAACAAACTGATCATTTATTTTGTGTCATTCGTTATAGCTGGTTTCCCCAAGCAAGACCACAGAGGTTGATTTACGTAGAAATGATATTTTCCGCACTACTGCGTGCATTCAAGGACAGTTTTGTTTCATTATCATTGATAGTGGTAGTGTGGAGAACTTTGTTTCTCAACGTATGGAAGACATGTTAGGACTCGAGAATCACTCCTTAGAACAACGCTACAGCTTATCTGGGATTAGTAGTCATTTGATTATTATTGTTACTTGCACACGTTCGTACAGCTTATTATCATGACTGACCAATAAGGCTTTGAATATAAAGGTCTATCAAATTAGGTAATATGGTAGTTAGGGAAAGCAATCCCATATTCCTCCCCCTTACCCCCTTTGGCTAACCTCTTTCTATATTACAATTTAAACTTTTAATAAAAAACAGTCTATTATTATTCTCTTTATAATAACTGCCCCCTTCATTTTAGCAGCTGCCTGGAATAGAAATGACAGAGAATGTCTTCTCTATCTCGTTTCTCCCGTGCGACTTCTCCCATGTTGATTTGCTTCTAGCTTCCTCATGGAGCCTCTATCATCACCGATGCTACCTCTGAAGTCCCTCCCAAGGACCAGCGGCCACTCCTAGTCCTGATGTCAGGGAGTGGATGATCCTTCTATCATTCTACCCCTTCTCGTCTCCAGTAGCTATTCCATCTGGACTTGTTGTCACCTTCCCCGACATCCATATACTCTGGCAACCAGTCTCTCCCCATCCTCTGACAAAATTGACGCCTTCTAGTCAGATGCAAGGCCATCAACAGTAATGTTGCTTCTCCACAGAATATTTCAAGCCTCCTTGTCTTGCAGCAAACCTTTGTCCCCTTATAGGGGGCAAAACCCTTCTCCACTGTCTGAAACCCCTTTAGCCCCCCTCTACTCGAGCATTCCCTTGGCAAACCAAGTTGGAAGATTCTTCATTATTCTACGGTCAGTGGTATACCTCTTACTCCTCTCTCACAGCTCATATCATGTTAGTAAAAGATAATGCTTAATCTTAAATGAGCTTTACCATTTCAAAGCTTACCCTTAATTATGATTTTACTTGTTTGGCGTCAATTTAAAAATCTTTATTGTTCTTTTGTTTACCATTCTGCATCCACCCTCATCACTTAAATAGTCTTAAAACTGTTCTATTTATTCAAATTGTATGCATGTTTTTTTTATTATTTCTAGTGATATTTTGTTCTGATTATTTTGACTAATTTATATTCGTGTAACTTTTTATTGATTACAAAAAAATGGTAGCCCGGTGCACAAAGCATCCTTGCGCAGCGAGGGCCCGGAAAAGAGTCCAATCATAAGGGAGAAATGTAGGCAAACCTTAGCCTACATTTTGCAAGATATAGCTTCCAGGACTCGAACCCCAGACAAAAAAGTCACATGGTAACACCTTAACCGATGCACCAAGGCTCCCCTTCTTTTATTCATTACAGAAAAACACAAAAAATGAAAACAAAAAACCAAAAATCATTCATTTTGTCTTATTTCAGTCTCTGTAGGATATCATTGGGCGATAGAACGTATTGTCGGTGGTATCTCCTCTTTTTATTTACTTTTTGATTCCCTGCTATAGTGTACTCCTGCTAGGCTGCTATAGTGCCTTTTCTATTGTTTTGGACTATAATTCAACCTTTGTAGCAGTATTTCTCGCTTATTTTGTTTATTTCTATTTTCTTTTGCTTTGGCTTCCAATTGGTGTGATTGTTTTTCGTTAGCCTAATTACAATTAATGCAATCAATTGCGTGATCATTTGGGTGAGTTCTAATCTTCTGTTATTTAATTAATTGCATATAGAATATTTGTCTATAGACATATTTGGGGGCAGCATTAGAGTCCAGCTAACTGGTATTTCAGTTCATTGATTGTATGTCTGCCTGTACTCTCACCTAGACTTAGATCAACATTAAACCTTACAGGTTCGCCCTGCTTCAACAGCAAATGTATATATTAATGGGAACTTTGTTGTTTCAATAACTCAATCACCGCCATCTAAATTTCCGTAAACCAGTGGTACTGTTGAAACAATTCCTAGATTAATTTTGCTCCTCTTCAAGGATTACTCAATGCTCATTATTTACTTATGTAGAACATAACTGGGAACTCAGAATTTTGAAGTTGATTACATGAACAAAAGTAAACTATATATCAAAGAAGACTTTCATCAACCAGAAGAAGCACAGTACAAAATCAACAGAAATACATGTACCGGTTTGGGAAAGCTGAAGTTTCATCTTTGCCTTGACTCTTTCTGCTGGTGTCTGTCAGGGAATAGATACACTAAATAAGCGCCACCCATACCAAAAAGCTAAAAGGTAATAAGACATCTTACTCATCATTCATATAGAAGTTTTATTGTATTAGCATAAAAATGGAAAAGAAACATGCTAGAATATACATGAGGTGGTTAGCAAAATAATGAATATTGCATAACTCATTGGCAATACCTTCTTGAAATTTTAAGTAAATATAGAAGCTAGATATATATGTTCTAACGAGATCTATAATAATCCAAAATAGTTAAATTGCACCAAAAAAAGAGTTGGCTAATTCTCACTTCTACGAGTGTTGGGGAAACCTAATAATGTTTTAATTGTTTCTTGTTAAATTGACTCTCTTCATTTGTTCTTCTCATCATCATAGTTAATGGCCTCATCCAAACTATTTTGGGTTGGTTCTATTTGATCTTATTTAAACAGAAATGCAAACCTAATAATATACAAGTTTTCTCATTCCACTAGGTATCAGATCCAGAGGAATCGAGCAACCATTCCGCTCATCTCGTCATCCCTTCCGCTCGTCTCGCACCAACGCCCCCCCCCCCCTCCTCACACTCCTACTTCTCCGGAACACATCCGCCGAGTGGCTCGCCTCTCCCGTGTGTCTCCCCTCCTCTTCTCTCTTCTGCGGGCACAGCACTGAACGGCTCGCTCAATCAACCATCGGCGCTCGCTGAGGGGATGGGGGTTCCAAAGATCCTTAGACGGTCTGATTGACTCCAAATCTTGGGGAAAGTTTCACTTTGATCTTCATATCATCATACTGGATTTCTAGAGCATTTCAACAGTTGGATACTTCCTGAAACAAGATCTAGGAATCTCTCCTTCAAGTAGAAGATGACTCCTACCTGTGCAATGATGCCTTCGTTAACTCTAACCTTAGATGACTTGTTACTGATGTAAACCAAAGCAAGGTTTTGAAAATGAGATATTTTTATGAGTTCGATTCTAACTAATGTAGACCGAAAGGGCCAATTTCGAAGTTTTCGAGTGCAAATAACGTTCAATAGTTGAATTTCGTTAAGCCCTTAATTATCATTTGAGATTGATGTCCCGGGCATTTTACCGAGTTGAATCTTGGCGAGATCTGAACATCCATAAGCAAAAAACACAAATAATAATGTATGAATAACGGTAATAAAAAGTAGTATGAATGTTTGAGGCAAGCTTAATATTATTTAATGGAGTTCTTAAATCTAGTACTAATTAATTGGAGCAAGGATGCGTCTCGATCCAAATCCATCGTACAAGGATACAACAACCAACAATTTGATCGTTCACGGGCTAGAGCCGGAGTGGGAGGCGGGGACGACGGCTTGAGTCGTGTACCAGGTCATCAGAATAGAGTTTCTGAGGTCGACGACGACCCAACAAATGAGATCTGGATGGGAGTCGATGACGATACCTGGTGGTCTTGCGAGAACTCCAATCGAAGAGGATGGAGATGCGGACGGCCTTTGAAACTGGCAACGGGAGAAAGATCAGCTGGGACTTTCCTCGATAATATGGGCAGCGACATTCCTTGGCGTCGAGCATAATGGGGGTTTTTTCCGGAATTACAAGGAGAATGAGTGGAGAACTCGTTCCCTATTTCTATCGGGCTTCCCTTTTTAAATAGGGCAGCAGTTCACTCTCCTTTGAAGAATCTTGCCAAAGTTTTCTTTCCAAAATGAATTTTCCTATCAGATTTTATAAAACTGATTTCTAAACTTTAATGGCAGGCCTTTTTGAATAGCTTTCCAAATAATGCATTTCCAAATGACTACTCAAATCTTAAATATCAATTTTCAGATTTGATTGTTTTGAGTATCCTTTTGAGTTTGAATTTTTTTAACGATTAAACTTATGTGTCCTTAAATAAATTAAGATTGTATTTTCCGTCCTAACTAGTTAAAATCATCAGAACTTTTATTCAATGTATCACAGAGTGGTTGATGCGATCAACGACAAGAGTACCAATGTCGTCAAGTAATAATAATACGAGTAGTTACCCCCAAGTATTGATCTCATGCGGAACATGGTAGGGTGGAGTTTTCTAATGAGAAAGACTTGAGATTGAAGTCTTTTTGTCTTGAGTGTGATTAAAACTAAAGCAATAAAAGAAAACTAATTTAACTATGTGGATCTCTTTCACCGCTTCGCTTGTCTGCGGGTCGCTTTCCTCCGCTTCGCACACGTTGCGCCTTGCAAATGCAAAGGTCAACCTCAAACCTCCGCTGGCCCGCATCTAGCTTAACGACACCGTAGCCCAACTCACAACCACAAATCCACAATCACAAATACACAATACTATCACAAGTAGAAAAACAATAACATATTCATACCATCCACAATAGAAAATTACCTATGAACACTCACACCCAATGGTCAAGGTATGTGAGTGCTTTAGAATACACGTCAATAATAATACAAGAATCTTAAACAAGAGGAAACAAACACAAGTTATCAATCCTTTGCACGGAGGGAACGGGTGACTCTTCCTCAAAATCAAAGGGGAGCTCGGCTTGGTCCGCCAGCTCATCCTCTTCCTCCTTCGTTGCTTCCACGATAGGGAAGGAGCTGTCACCTTCTCCTTCGTGTCTTCACCCATGGTTGTTCACCTCAACACAAAGGGCTCCAGACTCGAAGAGATCCCAAGGATCCTTGTAAATGCCTTCTAACACCTTTAAGAAACTTGGGGAGGTGGGAGATGACTAAGGGTCAAAACCCTAGCTTTCTGGGCAAAAAACAGAGAAGACGGCACTTTCGCTGGTCGAACTCCCAGTGAAATCGCGAACTGCGGTAATATAGGAAAACAGGGCGCATTCGCGTGCATCACAAAGCGTGTGTGTTTGCATGGGTTAAACAGATACAGGAAACCTGTACATCTAGGTTGCCTACACGCATTTGCACGCACGTGCACGTACGTGCGTAAATTACCCACGCATAAACTCAGATTCACCCAAACAGCGTGAAAAGCACAGAATGACCGCGCACACGCAAATTCACGTGCACGCATGTGCGTGCAAAAATAACGCACGCATAAACTTGAATGGACCGGATACGTGAATATTAGGAAAGAATGAGGTGCACGCACGTGCAGGAATTCCGCACGGGCGTGAGTGAGCTAATTTATACATAACATCCCCTAAATCGCACAAAACTCCACACGTATAAAGAAATCATCCACGCGGTCCAAAAGTACAAATAAACATAATATAAGCATTAATCGAACAATTCTAGCACATGAATGAATGAAAACGCTAAGAAAAATAGGATGAAACACTACAACAAACATGTATTAAATAGCCCCAGACTTGAACAATTGTTCATCCCAAGCAAATCATCTACTTACGGGGCGTATGAGAGATTAATTACAAATCAAAACTAAAAAAGGGTAGTGGACAGAGAAATCTCATGCCCATGGAGAGTACAAATAAAATAGAAAAACGTTCGAAGCATAATAACATAATTACACCCTTTTAAAAAACAAATTATTTAACGGTCCTATCCACTCCTAATGATGGAACAAAAGTCGATTACCCCTAAGCATAGTGTGAGGCGAAAGTAACGAACACTAAGATTTGCATTATCATCACACGACTATCGGGTTTCCTCCATCCATCAATGACGATGGCCATAGGCTCACCTGGTCACACCATCTCTGCTATACTCATTAAAAATTAACTCTACGAATTGTTAGGGCTTAGATTAGGATGAACTTTTTAGTCTTAGGCTTACGGTGAGGGAAGTCAAAGATAAATGTGATTGCTAAAACTCGCACTTAAGCAAGATGAAGAACTAGGATCATGAATAACTACAATAAAAATTATGAGTGACACACCTAGACTTGAGCTTGAAATAACGGAGTCACTCTCAACTAGCCCAACACCAAATATATAACTTCATTTCGCTTCTTTTTCTTTCTTTTCTTCTCTACTCAGATTTTTTTACTTTTAATTCAGATTTTTTAAAGATTTTCTTATACAAACACCCTCATAAACAATGGCCAAGCTAACAATATCACAAATACAACCTTCAACACATAGCATGATTATGTTTTAAATGCAGCTTGGAGATAAGTGGGAGAGGGATTTGGGCTTTTAGCTTTGGTGATAGTGAGGTGGAGGTGAATATCAAATAATATGGTGTAAGGCTCAACGTGTGTGATCAACGGTAGTGAATATATGCTCGAGAGCATAGGCTCAAACAAGTTTCAAGGAAGCATAGGCTCAAACTGTCCAAAGAAAGACTTCATTCATTTAAGTAAAGTTAATTAAAATTTTGTGAACAAGCCTCAATGATCGCTAAGAGAGAGTTCTAGACACCGAGAAAGGACACACTTTCATCGTGATCCAATAATACGCATCCAGCGCCACTACACACGGCTCTACACTAGCGTTGGACATGATCGTGTTCAAACGAAGAGTGCATATAGACTACGATAATTAGCAAAAATCGGGTGTAATTACAATACGCAAAAAATTTAATTCTATAACTATTTCTACCCAAGAACATGTGTACTCGACTAGGAGCATTGCACGAGTCTACGAACTACTACCGTAATCAGTTTTAATTTTAAATTAAATCTAAAATACAAACCAATAAATAAATAGAAAAACAGGGAACTAACAATTATTAAAATCCTAAGTGTGTGGGTGCGGAAATGAATTGTAAACGTGCTAGAAAATGAAAATTTTAAAAATATGGGCCATATTTTGAAAGATAATCATGCATGTGGAATGCGAAATGAATGCAACTGCGCAATCACATAAGCTACCCACCCCCCACCCCACCCCACCGCCCAGACTTTAAGTAAGCATTGCTCTTAATGCAAATGAGAATTCGAAATACAAGAGGGGATGGAAACTCATTACCCAATGCCCGAGATGGGGCATTCCGAGACGATCTTAACCTTGAATTTGACAAAATGTGCACTCGACCCAAGCTTGACCAACAAAGATGTGAGATTCAGCTAGAACCAACATGTGGTTAGCACAAACAAAACAAGAAAAACAAGTAAACAGCAAGATGTGTCTCCATAGCACTTTGTTTAACGTCCTTGAGCTGAACGAAATACATGTATTAGCAGTTTTATAAAATGTCTAAGTGCATAGAATAAAAGGAAAATTATTTGAACATCCTAGCTACTACTTTTACGCACATCAAAATATTCAATTATATGTTGATTTAAAGTAGTAACTAGAAATAAAAGAAAAAGGTCTGGAGACCAAGTAGTAGAGGTGGATAGGAGGGATAGTAATCCTCCATCCTCAAGTCTCTTCCTTCATCTTCTTCATCTCCTCCAACCATCAGTCATCCATGAAAAATCTCTTGCCTCTGCACCCAATCCTTCAGAGGAAGCACAACTTGTGGCGATGGAGTGGAATAAGCAACGTATTTGGTCACTGCACTATGCTTTCCCTACTAAGATTGCTTCTCAAGATCAACCAAAAATGGATCCATAAACGTGTAGTCCTGCAGGGGCATATAATTAGTATTATTAGAAGCAAAAGGGAGGGGAAGAATTAACTCAGCAAATTCCGGATTATAAGAAACGTGTTCAGGAAATAAAATGAAAGAAGAACTAGAAGAGGCAATAATAGTATGAGTGGCCCGGTCTCACTCCCCTCGGATTTCACAAAGGGATCATTTTCGGTCACAATAAAATCATTGCAGGGAAAACTTGAGCTGCAAGGAACCTCGGTGATGAGTTGGACTTTATCATCTGGTGATGAGGTAGGAACCTCATCACTAAGGAAAACATCCTCCTCAGTACAACTCAGCAAAACTTCGGGTTCCATAGGCTCATCTTGCACATCTAGACAATCGGCAATAAGAACAAAAGATACATGCATACTGATACAGAAACAAATTGAGTATATACAGGGCTCATGATAGGATCAGATAAAATATACAATATATCCTCAGACACTAAATCCAAAGGTAGTAACGGTACTATAGAGGAAGAAAACTCCAAAATGTCATCGTAGTGATCAACAGCTACGCTAGTAGACACATCTGATGTGCTCCCAGGAGGATACAGGGCCATAACGTATGTCAGCAGCGATGGAAGTGATGAGGTAGGAACCTCATCACTCAAAAACATATCCTCCTCGGTACAACTCAGCACAACTTCGGGTTCCATAGGCTCATCATGCACATCTAGACAATTGGCAATACGAACAAAAGATACATGCATACTGATACAGAAAAAATTGAGTGTATACAGGGCTCATGATAGGATCAGATAAAAGATACAATATATCCTCGGACACAAAATCCAAAGGTAGTGACGGTACTATAGAGGAAGAAAACTCCAAAATGTAATCGCAGCGATCAACAGCTACGCTAGTAGATACATCCGATGTGCTCCCAAGAGGATATGGGGGCATAGCGTATATGTCATCAGCGATGGAAGGATCAATAAAAAAGAAAATAGTGGGATGGCAATAAACACTTGCTTATCTTCCTCTTCCATCTGTAGTTTAAATTTTTCACAATCTTTCAGAGCGTGATCAAAAATCTGACAAAACAAACAATGCGTACTGGCGGGTCTCTAGCTCGAAGAAACCAAGCTGGCCGGTGATGGTGATGCTCGTATTGGAGATGCATAATCATAATAGCTAGGTTCATTATATGAAGATCACATCAAAGCCAAATATGCAGATGGTCCAAACAATGAGCCATAGGAATTATAATCGCATCTTACATATAGCAATCAGCATGAGAATGATAATAAGCTCTGCAACATTTACATTATTGGTAAGAATACATATCGGTGCCGAATGGATTCAAAATAACAAAAACAGAAAAGAATTTCCTATATATAATGATTTAAATGTCGGATGGCGGGTACATATCGACTTGGGTTTTTAAATGACGGATGTCGGAGACATTTGAAAAAGTCGGGTTTTAAAACTACAATATATAAATATTAATATTATGTATGTAAAATGTAAATATACATCTATCATGTTTTTATGTACCCTAAAATACCTACATTATGATGACACATGTAATAATTATATAATTTTATAAGTTCCTTTTTACTGTTTATATTGACAAAACAATGAGAAATGACACATATTTAACAATTTTTTATTATTTGGCCGACATGTCTGATTTTAGGGAAAAACTATATAAATTTTGAAATTGTTTAAAGAATTTTGTTTTTGATAAAATAGGCTGATTAATCGAGTAATTATAGATTAATCGATCAATCAGATAAAAATATACATCGCCCGATTTCGTATCTTCGGGCCTTATATATAGCATTTTAAATAGTGCTGACCTAAATCGCAGAATCGACTGCGTCGTGCGAGTGTGCTCCCTCCTCCCTCGTTGTTGCGACTCCTGCGAGTCTTCTCTCTCATCGATCTTCCCTCATCCAGCTAGCGTCATTACTCCCTCATCCAGCCGGCATCCATCCTCCCTCATCTAATCGGCGTCGATCCTCCTCATCTAGGTGGCGTGGAACCTCCCTCGTCAACCTTCGGCAAGGCTCCATTTGCAACTTTTTAGGGTTTCTACTTCAAGGTTTTTGCTTTAGGCCTTTGTAAATGATATTAATAAGATTTGTAAATAAAAAAAAGTTAATTATTTGTTATTAAAACAATATAAATAATAAAAAGGATCTTCTAAAATTATATAATTATTACATGTGTCATCACCATGTGTGTATTTTAGGGTTATATAAAAACATGGTAGATGGTTATTTACACGTTACATACATAATATTAAGATTTATGTATTGTAATTTTAAAACCGATATTTTCAAAATGTCTTTGGCATGTTTCCGATATCCGACATTTAAAAACTCAATCTAATATGCACCCGACATCCGACATTTAAAACATTCGTGTGATGCGCTTCAATATCGTTTGCATGTATCTCATTTTACATCTAGACCCTAGAATCAACATTGTACCAATTAATAAGCTTGATCATTTCTTTTTAGGTCTATAAAAAAGTGAATTGAAACTCTATTACTAGCATAACCCCGTACTATATGTAGCATTATCACATACTTAACTTTAGGGCATAAAGTTGGATTGCGTCATTCAAACTCATCTTACTAGCATAACCCCTTAGTATATGTGAAAGTAATGTCCATGCTAGCTATACATAATGTCATGTTATGTCAAATTAAAAGTAGAATACTAAAATTTTAAAAAATCATGAGATATATGCATGAATAAAACTTTCTAAATGGATTTAAAATTAACAATCTCCATTACAATAATAAATCCAAAAAATAATCATGCAAAAGTACTATTGTTCATATATTGATGTCCATGAGTATTAATCATGATTATGTGTCACAATAGCGGGGGTATAGGTTTGTGCATTAGAAGTCCTAACCTCTATGTCATGTCTTGTCATTAATCGGGGAGGGTTTCAGTGGGGTCGTGCGAGGCACTGGGGGAAAAATGCTAGGTTACGTGATCTCATGTGTGTGCATATGGGAATAATACCCCAACCTACGGTATGTGTGCAGTTCCTTATACTCATCTGTCACTTAGTACGGGCTAGGGTGTACACATATAGAGAGGGTAGTTTAATCTAGGGCTTATATCACCTTCATTGCATGAACACTATTTCACTCCTTTTGATCATTGAAATCATACACATTTTTGTTCAAACATGCTTATATTGTGTTGAGGACTGCCTCCACTGGCTCAACCTTAAGAGGGATGTGGCTCGCGTTGTCTTTCACTGTCGTATCTGTCAAACGGCAAAGGGTACTAAGCAGAACACGGGCATGTACACGGCTTTATCTGTTCCACACCACCGTTGGGAGGACATCAGCATGGATTTTGTTCTCGGACTCTTCCACACTCTGCAGAAACACGACTCCATCTTCGTGGTGGTCGATCGATTTTCGAAAATGTTGCACTTTATTGCTTGTCGTAAGATGGCGAATGCGACACGCATAGCATCTATCTTTATGGGGGGTGTTTTTAGATTGCATGGCATACCCAAATCGATCGTGTCAGACCGCGATGTGAGATTCATGAGTTACTTATGAAAGATCTTGTGGCACAAGACTGACACCATTCTTAGATTTTACTCAACATATCATCCACAGACGAACGGACAGACCGAAGTACTGAATCGGAGCTTAGAGAATCTTTTGGGGTGTCGAGTAGGAGAGCATGTAGGTAGTTGGGACTTAGATCTTCCAGTTGCGGAGTTTGCTTATAACAGTTCAGTCAATATGTCTACCGGGTTGAGTTCATTTCATATAATATCTGGATACGACCCTAGGAAACTCATTGACCTCATCTCGAGTCCCTTAGAGTCGCGTCCTATTGAGTCTGCTGAGTCATTTGCACAGCATTTGCATGAGTTGCATGAGTCGATTCGCCGACGAATAATAACGAGCAATGAAAATTATAAAACTCATGCAGATAAGTGAAGGCGAGAACAGGTATTTAATGAAGGCGAGAAGGTAATGGTGTGAAACCGCCCAGAGAGGCTCCCCTTGGGACCTGCAAAAAAGTTAAGCGTCAGGCGAATGGGCCCCGACTCTATTATAAGTCGTATTGGGACAAACGCATGTCGGCTCGATAACCCAACGAGTATGAGAATTCATCCAGTATTTAATGTTGAGGATCTGACGCCGTACTTCGAGCCTCGCGAGTATGTGGACCCGAGCAGTGAAGATACCCAGCCGTCCCCACCCCCACTTTCCTTGCCTTACCACTCTCATACTGCACCTACGTCTTGATAGAAACTACAGTCCACCCACTGCTGATACTCACCCACCTGGGGATTCGTCTTCTTTGGTTTCACCGACGGCACCGCCGATCGTACCGGGCTCCACCACTTGAGAGTTGAGAGATGAGAGCATCACAGAGGTCAGAGCCCACCAGTTCGTTCCCATCATAGACAGGTCGCGATGTCGCTACTAGGTACATTGGCAGGGTCGTACAGACGCACGCAACGCTTGGATACTACCAGCAGAGCTCGATCGACTCTCCCTAAACTTTGACTTCAGTATGATTGTCTCAATTCATCAGAGATGAAGGTTTTTCAGTCGGGGGGGGGGGGGGGGGGGGGGTGGTTAATGGGGATCCATCAGATCGCGCACCAGGAGGGGTTTGCCACAAGGCGGGACCCACGTTCGTGTATTTGCACAAGAGGACTTGGGCGGATCGCTGATCTGACTCCGCGAATGTGTCTGGATCTGCGTCGCAAGTCGAGATGAGTTGTAACGACCCGGGAGGCCCACGGCATCGCCCGGCCCACCAGCAGCCCAAGGTTGAGGGTCAGAGGCCCACTGCGTAACAGTGCAGCTTGCCCGCCGCAAGGCGTCACGGTGGTACAGCCGAAATCTACAAGGTGTGCAGGTCGTACACTCCAACTCATCTCTGTGACTGTTTCTCACCATGGAAGGTTGTTACCACGGGGTTTCGAACCCGCAACCTTGATAAGACCCTCCTGCAAACAGGGCTCATCACCAACTGAGCAGGAGGGTCTTATCAAGGTTGCGGGTTCGAAACCCCGTGGCAACAACCTTCCATGGTGAGAAACAGTCACGGAGATGGGTTGAGGCGTACGGCCTGCAGGCCTTGTAGATTCCGGCAGTACCACCGTGGCGCCTTGGGGCGGGCAAGCTGCACTGTTACGCAGTGGGCCTCTGACCCTCAACCTTGGGCTGCTGGTGGGCCGGGTGATGTCGTGGTCCTCCCAGGTCGTTACAAAAGAGTGTACTTTTATGTAACGTCCCGATTTAGAGATCAGAGGCCCACTGCGTAACAGTGCAGCTTGTCTCGCCCCGGTGCCCCACTACAGGACTGCAGTCCGTGCCATCCAAACCCATCTCCGGCCTGTTTCTCAGCACGGCGGGTTTTTGAGCATGCCAGGTTTTGAACTCAACACCTCCTTGATAAGGCACCTTTCACAGTCCTCATCACCAGCTGAGCTGCAGCTCAGTTGGTGATGAGCCCTGTTTGCAGGAGGGTCTTATCAAGGTTGCGGGTTCGAAACCCCGTGCCAACAACCTTCTGTGTTGAGAAACAGTCACGGAGATGGGTTGGGGTGTACGGCCTGCAGGCCTTGTAGATTCTGGTTGTACCACTGTGGTGCCTTGGGGCAGACAAGTTACACTGTTACGCAGTGGGCCTCTGACCCTCAACCTTGGGCTGCTGGTGGGTCGGGCGATGTCGTGGTCCTCCAGGGTCATTACATGAGTCGAAGACCGCATTCAAGACCAAGGACGGTCTCTATGAGTGTCTAGTCATGCTTTTCGGGCTATCGAATGCCCCTAGTACCTTCAGGAGAGTTATGACGCAGGTGTTGCGGTCCTACATGGGCAAATTTATGGTGGTTTATTTCGATGACATGATGATCTATAGCCAGACTCAGGCCGAGCACCTAGATCATCTGAGACTTCTCTTCCCCACCCTTTGCCGGGAGAAACTATATATGAACTTGAAGAAATGCTCATTCCTGTCGGAGTCTGTTCACTTCTTAGGATTCATCATGTCTTCTACGGGGGTTTCTGTCGACCCTGAGAAGGTCAAGTCCATTCGAGACTGGCCTGTGTCTGCTATCATCAACGAAGCTCGCAGTTTCCACGAACTTGCCGCCTTCTATAGGAGGTTTGTCACGAGGTTTAGTACGATTATGGCCCCCTTCACGAGCTATCTTAAAAGGGAGAGTTTCAGTGGACCCTCACGACCACCAGAGCTTTTGAGGAAATTAAATAGAGATTGACGACGGCTCCTGTTCTGAGATTGTCGGATTTTAGTCGTGTTTTTGAGGTCGCATGTGATGCGTCTAGTGTTGGTATCGGTGGCGTATTGAGTCAGGAGGGACACCCAGTTTTTTACTTTAATGAGAAACGGAACGAAACAAAGCAGAAATACTCGAACTATGATCGAGAGTTTTACGTTATTATTCAGTCTCTGTGCTACTGGAGGCACTATCTCCTTCCTCAGGAATTTGTGTTATATTCCGACCACCAGGTCTTACGTTATCTCGACTCGCAGCGCAAGCTGGAACACCGGCATGCCAAGTGGGTTAAGTACCTTCAGGACTTTCATTATGTTCTCAAGCACCGAGCTGGTGTTGAGAACAAACTGGCTGATGTGTTGAGTCGTCGTTTCTCCCTGCTGCAGACGATGACCGCACGTGTAGATGGGCTTGAGAGTGATTCTGGATTACCCGACATGCCCCGACTTTGGCGAGATTTACACCTCCTTATCCCGAGACCCACCAGACCATCTTGAGGGATATCAGATCTTTGAGGGATACCTGTACCGGGGCTCCCGCCTATACATTCCCCAGACGTCATAATGTGATTACTTGATTTGGGAGTTGCCTGCGGGAGGAGCCGCAGGGCACTTTGGGCGAGATAAATCCATAGCCATTGCTGAGGACCGCCTCTACAGGCCCAAAACCTTAAGAGTGACGTGGCGTGTTGTTCACCATTGTCGTATCTGTCAAACGGCAAATGGTACCAAGCAGAACACGGGTCTGTACACGCCTTTATCTGTTCCACACCGCCCTTAGGAGGACATAAATATGAATTTTGTTCTCGGACTCCCCCCGCACTATGCGAAAACACGACTCCATCTTCGTGGTGGTCGATCGATTTTCGAAGATGGCGCACTATATTGTTTGTGGTAAGACGGCAGATGCCACTCACGTAGCATCTATCTTTATGAGGGATGTTTTTATATTGCATGGCCTACCGAAGTCGATCGTGTCAGACCGTGATGTGAGATTCATGAGTTACTTCTAGAAGACCCTGTGGCACAAGACTGACACCATTCTTAGATTTATCCCGGCATATCATCCACAGACGGGTGGACAGACCGAAGTAGTGAATTGGAGCTTAGAGAATCTTTTGAGGTGTCTAGTAGGAGAGCATATAGTGAGCTGGGACTTAGATCTCCCAGTTGCGGAGTTTGCTTATAAGAGTTCAGTTAATAGGTCTACCGGGTTGAGTCCATTTCATATAATATCAGGATACGACCATAGGAAGCTCATTGACCTCATCTCGATCCCTTAGAGTAGCGCCCTAGTGAGTCAGCTGAGTCATTTGCACAGCATTTGCATGAGTTGCATGAGTCGGTTCGCCGACGAATAATAACAAGCAATGAAAATTATAAAATTTATGCAGAAAAGTGAAAGCGAGAACAGGTATTTAATGAAGGCGAGAAGGTAATGGTGCGAATCCGCCCAGATAGGCTCCCCTCGAGACCTGCCAAAAAGTTAAGCGTCAGGTGAATAGGCCCCTACTCTATTACAAGTCGTATTGGGACAAACGCCTACCGGCTCGATATCTCAACGAGTATGGAATCCATCCAGTATTTAATGACGAGGATCTGACGCCGTACTTCGAGCCACGCGAATATGTGGACCCGAGCAGTGGAGATACCCAGTCATCCCCACCCCCACTTTCCTTGCCTTACTACTCTCATACTCCACTTACGTCTGATAGCCACTACAGTCCACCCACTACTGACACTCACCCACCCGGGGATTCGTCTTCTCTGTTTTCACTGATGGCACCGCCGATCGCACCGGGTTCCACCACTCGAGAGTTGAAAGATGAGAGCATAACAAAGGTCAGAGCCCACCAGTTCATTCCCACCATAGACAGGTCGTGATGTCGGTACTTGGTGTTGGTGTTACCATTGTGATCTGGAAGTGATCAAGCTTGTGGGCTCACTGCCAACTCAGTATAAGCTTATCAGGGTCGCACATAAGATTGTGGAGAAATTGGGAGATTAGATTTGTATGGTATAGCTCATATGATGAGTTGAAAAGGACTTAAATATTCTAAGGCAAAAGCGTCGAGTGTGTCGAGACCATTCAACTCCTTTGTCAAGTTAAGAGTTGACTCATCGAGTGGTGGCATTGAGTGAGTTGATTGTATTTACACGATTCGTCGAGTCAAGAAGTTGATTCGTCGAGTATTGCACTTAATCGTTGAGTGTGTTGAGTCCATTCAACGATTCGTCTAGTCAAAGTGTTAACTTGACGGATCTGAGTCTTAGGCGTTGAGTACATTGAGTTCACTCAACACCATTCAACGAATTTGGCCTTGAGCGTTGAGTGTTTTGAGTTCACTCAACGTCATTTGACGAATATGGCCTTAGACGTTGAGTGTGTTTAGTGCACTCAACGCCATGGCGCAGAAAGCGTTGACAGCGTTGAGTCCATTCAACGCCTTCGTCGATGTCAAGTGTTGATTCGGCTGAAGGTAGGCGTTGAGTTCGTCGTGTATCCATAGGATACTCGACGACTCGCCGAGTATATAATGATACTTGACGATTCGTCGTGTATGTTGTAGATACTCGGCGATTCGTCGAGACAGGGGTTGTCATGCCGAATTTCTGGATTCTAAGTCTTGGGTCTGCGGATAGCGCCGGAAGCTGTTCTTATTTATTCCTTGGAGCATAAATAGGAAGTTTTAGGTTTTCAACAAGAGGCTAGACGCGATATTCTGTCTAAGCACACGAGCAGTTACTGTGCGAAAGACCGATAACCCTAGAAAGCTGACGGAAGCATCCCGCCGATTCCACCGCCAATCCCGATCCCGGCAAGTGTCACCGCCGCCTCTCCACTAACAGATCTAGCAGTCTGTGGAGACGATGAGTGTCCTCTCCAGACCTAGTGCTTGTTCGACAAGTGGTTGTGGGTTCTCCCGATCGTGTGGACTATCTACAGAGGCGCGGATACAATTTTTGCGCTCAGCACTCAAGCCTCTAGTGCCCAGCTGAAATTTTCTAGAGCATCTTGGTTGAGTATAAACTCAATCCCACAAAGATAATTTTAATTACAGCATGTTTTACTTCTTGATTCATGAATATTGTCAGATCCGGACTTTTTGGATTTTCTTGTATTCTATTTCCGCTGCGCACAAATGTTGTGTCGTCTTGTAAAACCTAACAACAGTATCAGAGGGAGGTTATCGGCAATATTCCATGTTTCAGAAGTTGCTAAATCCATGGTGTGTAGATTTGAAGATTTTAGAAGTGTTCTAAAATGTCTAAATTTATTCTTAGAATCTCACCAAGAAGGCATGTGATTTTTTTGTTGTTACTCCTTAACAGTAACCGTCACTTTTACTGATTTGTGAAACCAAGTATGTGATAGATTTTGGAATCTCGCACATAAAGTGACGAGTTTGTCTACTGTGTAAGTGGAGTTTATGTTGCTCATGTCCAGTGCATGTAAATCTGAACATTTAAAAGTGTTCTAGATATTCGGATTTAGCTCAACTCATCAAGTGTTGATGATGATTTTCTTGTGCACATCTGTGATGTATTTGGATTATGATTGCTGCTATTTTGTTTTATTTGATGTGCACACTGGTTAAACATTAACCATGATTAAAGAGTTAATCAAGTATTAAAATCCCTTGAGCAATATTAAGTGTTTGGATGTCTTCCGATGCATGACACTCTCCGTGCCTCAATCAATGAAGTGTGGGTTTGATAAAACAATGTGCATTAATATATCTTGGTAAGGGTGTGAACGAATAATTGTGATATCTCACTGTCGACATTGGTTCATACTTAATTGGGTGACCTCGAAGGTTGAGTGCCCAGAGCCATCAGGTAGGCATGCACCATATGATGGATCTCCCCGAAGAGTATCATACATCCATTTCTTGTTCACCGAAGAGTATCATTCAAGCGTCGCCAATAAGAGGAGGTTCAAATTCAAGGAGGCATATTATTTCCTTATTTCCGAGACCTTATACCGAACAACATTCCTCTCACCGCTGGCAAGATGTATCTCAGAGGAAGAAATACCTATCATATTAAAGGAGATTCACTAAAGGGAACGTGGAGGTCACTCAGCGGAGTGTACCTAGAGAAGAGAATACTCAAGCAAGGCAACTTCTGGCCAAAGATGAAACAAGATACAAAACAATATGCTAGGAAATGCTTTCAATGTCAGAAGTTTGCTCCCCTACAACTAAAACTTGACCGTTTTCAATTTCAACTCCTTGATCCTGTGCAATTTGGGGGATGGAACTCCCCGAATCTTTCCCGATAGCGAGGTGGCAGAGGAGATGCATTCTATTAATGATTGATTATTTTAGCAAGTGAATTGAGGTGAAGGCGTTAGTAAAGACAACAAACCAGATAGTAAAGAATTTCATCCACTCTTCATTTCCCTGCTTGGAATTAAGAGATCTAGTTGTCACTCGGCAGGACGAGATGAAAAAAAGAATGGCAAAACACTTCGACAAAAATATCATGGTAAAACAGTTTGCCACCGAAGACCTTGTAATGAAAAAGGTAGACGCGACAGAAAGAATAACCTCAGTTGGGAAGCTCAACCCCAACTGAGCAGGTGCTTTCAATGTCAAAGAAGGACTGAAAAAAAAGGTTATCTTCTGCAGACTTATTACGGTGAAGACATCTCAAACACTTGTGACATAAAGAGATTCCTCCCTTGATCTTGAAGCATATCCTTTACATTTCAACTTTTCATGTACCTTTTTTACTTACTCCACTATACAAATACATGGAGTGATCTCTACGACGCTTACTTGTAATCCCTCTTGAAATCTTGAATCGAGATCTCAAGATCCGATCATGCAAAGGACTTCAAGCAAGTTACGTTTTCCTAAGGATCGTCGTCGGAACTTGCTTGAACCTCATCGAATTGAGATCGTTGGGCGTAACACCCACCATAATCACAAATCAACTAAAATTGAATCGCGCTTGCGTAATGGTTGTCTAATCCAAACTCTTTCATTTGTCTTCAAGTTTCCGGATCTTTCTGTCGGTATCTGTCACTCCCTCAATCGTTTGTTGAAAAACCCACCACAATTGCTCTCGCTGTAAATGTTTTTGACTTGCATTAGGGATGGGCTAATCATGGTGATAAAACAGCTCTACCTCGCATCAACAGAGATATCGTCACCGCTAAGGGCCTTTCCGAGGACAAGTTTCTGAAAAGAACATGGATGTCCTATGCCCAACTGGATATCCTTTATGAGGACAAGTACTGTCTAGTACAAATGACTTATGCCCACCTGGATAATCCATTTTGAGGACAAGATCCACGGATGTCTTATGCACAACTTGTTTCCATTAGTTTTCTGGCCCACGAGGTCCTTTTATATCGACATACGAGGTGAGGAAGTGGCCCCTCTTGAATTATAAAAAGCATTTCTTCAGATGTTCTCCTAACTCAGATGAGAAAACTTCGATATCTCATAGCCAATGTCTGATGATTTTTCGATATCTCATAGCCAATGTCTGAGGATTTTGGCACGAATAATCTTAATGGTATTGCAAGTATGAAGAAAAATTTTCATCCATGACAGACGTCCCGAGATCATTGTCAAGGGTATTCACGACATCCTATATCACAATAAAAATATCTCTCCAGGATAGTACTTTCGGGTATTCGCTATTACTCTCCAACAGGGATTCAGTATGCCCAAAACATATCATTTTGAGAGAGAAGAATGTCGAAATATCCTGGTTTTCAGTATTCATACCATAAATTAGTCGAAGGGATGTATCTCACATTATCAGAGATAGAATCCACAGCATCGTGATCTTCGCCGACTTCATCCTTGGTATATTTTTTGGGTATTGGTCGTTTGGCGAATTGTTCTTAACTAATGTTAGAACTCTCCATTCATCATTCTAGGAGTAAAATTACTTCTAACTCAAGGGGCAAGTAAAGATCTTACGGGACCATGTCCCCCAAGGGGTATTCGCCGGAGGTATTACAGCAATGACGGCATCTATAGTGGTCTTCGATTTTCTATAACTTACTGTTTGTTAACAAAAATTTATCTTTAGTGAAGTTGTTGGACATTATTATAGATGTCGCGACATCTATTAGCATAGACTTTGGCCTATTTCAAATTATGGGAGGTTCATCCCATTCACCCTCAGAAAGTCGTTGACACTTAGCAATGGGAATTCGCGACGTCAAGGCTGAGTTACGAGGAAATCTTGAAAATGACTAAATGAAATTACTTGAGCAAAGTTGCGAGACGTTAGGGTGTGAGCGAGTTGGTTTACAAGCTTAACATCAAACGAATATTCAAGACATACTCGCGCTCACAATTAAGGTATTCGCATAACATTCAAACAAAGCAAAAAAGAAAAGGTACTCACACGCAAATAAGACCGAACAAAATTTGATTTTCATTAATTTTTGAAAATTGTTACAAGTATAAAATTAGGTACTCGCGGTTATAAAAACTAACACTCCTGAATACCCTAAAATGATAAGAAAATACAACTAATCCTCGAATACCACTGGCGTCATCTTCACTATCAATGTTGCTGCTGGAGGATTCGATCTCGCTACTCGAGGAAGTTTTCAACTCAACACCTGGAAGCTCTGGATAGAGTTCGGAGTAAGTCATGTCAACAAACTCATCATTTATCATGACCCTCTTTTCGAACTACAAAATGGCCTCATTGGCAGAGTTTTGCAATAGCTTTTTGCCTCTTTTAAGCATTTTGTGCTCTCCAAGTCGAAGGGATTCTCCTTCCTCTTCTTCAACTTTCAGCGTAATATCCACAACAAATGAGAATTCGTCATCAGTAAAAGTAGAGATGACAGAACAGAGAAATCGTGGTGCCTATGTGATATCCTAACCTCATTGTCTTTCATATCATGATGTTGTTCTCCTTCATTTGCCGAATTTTGTCCAATAAATGCTTTATCTAGGCAGTGACGTGATGGTTAGTTACATGGTTGTGCATCATGTGTCTTGTTGTCGCGTTCGGGAGATCAGGAAGATCAATTTCTCGCAGCTCATTGACATTCACTTTGTTATATAACATGTGAAGGAATTCGAACACGTTCGGAGAGCTCTTATTAGAGGGGAGATGCAAACTCACCGAGAAGTGATGCATCTTGTCATCCTACAAGACCAGGGGTTGGCCTTCTGAATCCAACACGCCCGCGTCAGTGTGAAGAAAAGGATGACCGGTTCTTGATGGCGAGAACCCCTCCTCAGCCTAACGAGATTGCATCCTCGATAAAGTTGAGGACTCGCCAACATCCGGAATTGCTTTCCTCTGCTTCTTCAAATATCAGCTTATGCAAACTTTTTGTGTCTCCTTCTTGGCGACCTCCTCTGGATCGTTCTTAGGATTCAAATATCCATCATGGCGGTAAGGACAATTACCCGGGAGGACAAGGCTGGCTGCAACATAAGGAAAATAGTAGATCTCGCGGCATCATGTATCAACAAGTATTCGTTGGATGTATTCGTACCCTCTGCGGGATCAAAGTTGGCGACTTCACCCATTAGTGACATATAGTGGTTCACGTCAAGCGGATTGTTGGCGATGAAGCCGACAATCTCCATCTCAATACTTGTGTAGCAGTGGTCACGAAGACCTTCACAGTTCTCGTTGAAGGCCTATAGACAAGGGGTTCGAGATCCCCTTTGAAGAAGGCAGAGTGTTGAACCCAATAATGAACCATATTGGGGGATTTCAAAACTCGCACTCGCAACCCCCCGGAGAAGATAGTTACATCCTTGTTGAACCTGGCTGCAAAAAAGGCCTCGGAAGACTGTCATGCACCACAAAACCCTCTCCATTCGGAGGTATATTGCGAAAGAGGTAAGGACCAGTAGCGAGCGGGAACTATCTGGGCAGGTACAATCCCATAATGGTTGAACACCACAGCGAGTTCAGGCCATAATGGGGGTTGCAATCTAAAGTTGAAGTCGTCAAAAGGTAAGAGACATCTCCCTCTAGGGGTCGTTGATGTCACATGTTTGAATTGTTGACACATTTAATAAAATAATTTGATATATGATATTTATTCCCAAGAACAATGGCATCTAGATGTCAGTCATATTCAAATGTCATTTGAAGAAGTCAAGGACTTCTTATAAATTCCAAAAAACCAAAGGTTAGATGGTGTAGATATCTTTAGGCAATAAAGTCAAACCAAACACAATGACATCTAATAACACAAACATTTTAACAGTACTGACATATAAACGGTATTGAACCAAACACATCTACATCTCATAAACTTACATAAGATGCACAGTTACCTTAATAAACCAAATAATTAAAGTTAAATAAAGACGCTTAGCATTTACTAAAATAGTAAGAAACAATAAAAATGAGGAAGGAGTCATGGTAATGCCAGAAGGAGACTACATAGTTACCATTTGTGAATAGCCCTTGATGAGAATAGGATAGTCAAATCTATCATTCTTCTCAGCAGTGATCATGTGTTTGTCCCTCCTATTTGAATCCCTAGAAGATAAAATCATTGGAGAACGGCTCATATTCTCTCTCGGCGAACTATCTCTATCCCTCCGCCCATTTCTACTCTGTCCGTGATCTGCCCCGTCTTCTTCGGACAATGAGAAACTCCTAGAACATCGTCTCCCATCCCTACTGCGTGAGCTGCGATCCCTATCTCGTTCCGCCCGCAACTCCTTGCTGGAAGAGCGGCGTCGGGAACTACCTTCCTTCTCGCGGCGCCCGCGCTGGAGCTCCGAAGGACGTAAATTCGGAGAGGGAGAGCGTCGGGATCCCCGGAGCTTGGCCTGGATGGTCTCTAACTGAGCTTGCTTCTCGGTCTTGCAGGGACTACAAGCACGGACAAAGTTGGAGAAGGGGGAGGAGTACGAGGAGGAGGGTTTCGGAGGAAAGGAAACATAGGAGGTGGTGGTGGAGAAGCCGAGCCCTTGCTTGAAGCGCGCGGCGCCCTCACCCTTGCGAGTAAGCTCCTCGTAGTAGGCGGCGGCTTTGGCTTCCTCCATTGAACTCGCCCCAAATCGGAATTAAAACGACATTAGATTTGTCATGTGCTTAGAAGCAGAGGTGTCACTTAAAATCTAAAACCGAAAATTAAATTAGAATAGAACCGGAACTGCAAAGAACGAATTGTTCGCGATTATTTGGGTTTCAGTTGGGAACTGTGAGCATCATTGGTCTGGGTGTGATTCTTTCATTTTATTATCCGGATCGGAATCGGAACCGCAACCGCAACACACACGTCACAAGCGTTTCCAAGATTTTTAGACCTGATCCGAACCGGACCGAAGCAGAACCGAAGCAGTACACTTTTATTATTATAATTTATAATAATAATAATTTAATTATATTGTTACTTTTTATTATCTTTATATAATATTTATACTTTCTAGTATGAGTAAAACTGACACAATTTGATACAAACGGCAATTGTACTAAAAGAGGTTGATTTTAGACCGAACAAAATCGCATCATACCAAAATTCTGCAGTGTGGTTTGACAGGGGCGGACCCATGTGCAGGCATACCCGGGCACGTGCTCGGGTTGGAAATTTTACGAAATTGCATAGGTCCAGTCCGCCCCTTTAGTTAAAAAAAATGGGAGAATTTATTATTTCTCCCGTGACCGTGAGGCGTTAGCCCGTCAGTTCCTCCTCACGCGAAACGACGACAACCTTGCCTTAGGGCCTAGGTCGACGTCACAGCCCGCAACTTCGCAAGCAGGGGCCTCTCCGACTCGGCGACGACGACTCCCGGCTCTGATTCTCCGGCTCTCTGTCGCTGCAACCCGCAAGTGCCTCACCCGAGTCCCGTCGGTTCTCTCCTCAGTCCTCACGTTGTCAGTCTGTCACGCAAGCACCGCTGCCGCCTGCCTGTGAGGAATGTTGTTGGCTTGGTGCGGTACTTTGTTGGCCAAAGAATAGAAGGAATCCCTCTTAGTTGTGTCGTCTGTGCGCCAATCTGTCTAGGGTATGCCCGTAGGGATGTTTTGGTATATGTTTTATATCTCTTTTGTGCTTGATCTTGAGCTTATCCATTGAAAAATTGATGTCATGTCCTGCTGTCCAACTGAGTGTGTTTCCTGTTATGGCTGTATTGCTCTTGTGCAAAGCCTTTGTTTTCCCATTTTTATTTTCATGCCCAGTAATTATTTGTCTGGATGCTTCAATGAGAGACTTGAGAGTCATGATTTATATTACATGATTTATTTTTATTTTCCGATAATCTAAACATACATTCAATTAATGCAAAAATGTGGTTTAATTACAATTTATGAATGGTATGTGTATTTCTTTCCAGGTACTCTCTAATCGGATTTTACGGATTTCAGTTTTGGTTTTGGTTCAACATCAAACATAATTAGGTATTCTTCAGTTAATTTGTAGAACTTCATTCTATTGTTGGCTTAATTTTTAATCAGTTTGTCCTTTTTATTTTCCATGACAGTGCAATGTGTAAATTAGGATTCTTTTTTGTAAAGAATTATGAAGTTATTTTTAAGAACTTTAAGGAATGTAGCATACCCCAATGGTCATAAGCTTATCTAACAACTTATTAATTTGTTTCAAACAGCTTCTATATGAACTTTTTTTTGCTATTGAATGTAGGTAATTTGATTTCAATAGGTTATGGAGAAATTTTTTCTAAAGATGTTCAACCTAGTAAAGAAACAAAAAAATTGAAGAGTTGTCTTCATCCTCAAGTAGTAAGAGACAACGACTTACGTGCGTTGAGGAACTTCTTTCCGATCCTAGGTTGAGACAACCAATTTTGAGTTACGACGTCAATGATCAAGATAGAATTAGAAGATATTATCTTGAAAAGGGCCCTTGTCAACCATAATTAGAAATTTTTCCACAAACAGAATTAGGAACAAAAGTTCGGCGATTCAACAGAAACTAGTTTCTTGAATTTAAGGGTTGGTTGGAGTATGGTGAACATAAGGATGATGTTTTTTGCCTGTATTGTTATGTCTTTCCACAAAAGGGATGTGATCCAACATTTGTTACTCGCGGTTTTAGATATTGGAAGGATAAGACAATTGTTGAAATGCAAATTGGCAAGCATGCTTCAAAAAAATTATGTGAACATTTGATGAATCAAAAACAGAACATTCAAATAGTTTTGGCTAAACAAGAAGAAACTCAAGCTGTTGAATATCGTGCACGTTTAAATGCTTCCATTGAGTGTGTTCGTTTTCTGTTACGATAAGCATTGTCTTTTCGTGGCTATGATGAGTCTGATGGGTCCCAAAACAAAGGAAATTTTTTGGAGCTTTTGGAGTTTTTGGCGTCAAATATCAGTAATGTCAATGCAGTGGTCTTGAAAAATGCTTCAATTAATTGTCAGTTAACAGCTCCGAAAAATACAAAAAGATATTGTTCTTGCAATTGCAAGTGCAACAACATGTGAAACAATTAAGGACATTGGAGAAGATTGTTTTACAATCTTAGTAGATGAATTTCGTGTATCTCAAATAAAGAACAGATGTCTATTGTTTTGAGATATGTGAACAAAAAAGGAAAGATTATTGAAAGATTACTCGGTTTTGCCCATGTTTATGATACTATGGCTTTATCACTCAAACTTGATATTGATAAAATATTTGCAAAATATAATTTAAGTCTCTCAAGCCTACGAGGCCAGGGTTACGATAAAGCAAGCAACATGCGGGGTGAATTCAATGGTTTAAAAACTCTGATTATGAAGGATAATAGTTCAGCTTTTTATATTCATTATTTTGTTCACTAACTATAGTTGATATTAGTGGCAGTCGCAGAGGGACATCCTGAGATAGCAGAACTTTTTTCGTACATTACTAATGTATTAAATGTTGTCGGAGGCTCTTGTAAAAGACGTGATTGTCTTAGAGCTTTAGAAATTGAAAGAGTCGCTAAAAAATTAATTGCGGCGAGTTAGAGTGTGGGAGAGGGCTCAACTAACCACTTGAAATTAAAAGAGCAGGAGATACAAGGTAGAGTTCGCATTATGGCACTGTTTTGAATTTCATTCGTATGTTTTCATCTATTGTAAATGTTCTTGAAATTATTACACGAGACGGAGCTGATGGAAATCAAAGGGAAACTACAAGTAGTCTTTTGAAAAATATCCGAACATTCGATTTTGTGTTTCTCTTACACTTGATGAAAAATATTTTATCAAAGACAAATGAATTGTCACAAGCCCTACAGAGAAATGAGTAAGACATCATTAATGCAATGAATTTTGTTAAAATATCAAAACAATTATTATTCAGTATGAGAAATATTGATGTTCATTGGGAGGCTTTCATCATTGAAGTGTCATCCTTTTGTGAAAAAAAAATATAGATATTCCACTGGTTATGGATATGACTTACAGTTACTTGTGTAATGCCCCGAAACTCAAAGGAGCGAAGGGGGGACGTTTTGGGCCAGTTTGGGTTCTGGCAGCAGGCACACGGCCTGGGACACGGGCGTGTCCCAGGGCGTGTCGACCCGTGTCGACACTTAGCCGCGAAGTCGTCGAGATTCGCTCGACGATTCGTTGAGACTGGGCACACGGCCTGCGACACGGGCGTGTCGCAGGGCGTGTCGACCCGTGTCGACACTTAGCCGCGGAGTCGACGAGATTCGCTCGACGATGCGTCGAGACAAGGCACACGGCCTGCGACACGGGCGTGTCGCAGGGCGTGTCGACCTGTCTCGACGATCGTCCCGGGGAGTCGTCGAGCTTTACTCGACGATTCGTCGAGACAAGGCACACGGCCTAGGACACGGGCGTGTCCAAGGCCGTGTCATCAGGTCGACGATCTTCACTCGATGAAGTGTCGAGTGTCGAGACCGTGTACACGGCCTGGGGTCCAGGCGTGTCAAGGTGACACGGGTAAGGACACGGGCGTGTCCTAGAACCCGTGCAGTGCTCGGGTTGATTTTGGGGAAAAATCATGGGGTACACGGCCGGCCACACGGCCGTGTCGATACCCGTGTGAGGTTCCAGGCGAGCCGATTTTGACGGCGAATGCGGCACACGGCCCTGGACACGGGCGTGTTCCAGGCCGTGTTCGGTCCAGATTGGGGATTTCAGCCCCGAATCAAAGCCGTTCGTTTCCTTATTTTGAGATCCAACGGCTGGGGGTTGTTCCTGAAGGGATATACCCGGGTTTGGGCTGTCAAAACCCTCACTTTTTCTTAAGTGTTCTCTTTCTAAAGCCTTAGAGAGAGAGGAGAGCCAAGGGAAGAAGAAGGAGCTAGATCCCGCCATTGGAGGAGCTTTGGAGCTCCGAATCGCGAGCCGACTCCGGATCCACGGAGGCAACGCTAGTGCGGTGGTTTTCATCCGATTACTTTTCCATGGCGCCAAAGAGGAACGCAAGGGTAACGATCCTCATCTTGAGCATGAGTAGCTCTCTTTCTTTGCATAGGAAGCCCGCTCTCGCGAGTTTGCGGAGAGTTGGAGGCGTTCCTTCGGGTAGATATGTGAAGTCCCCGTTGTTTAGAGTCCGTAAGCGAGAACGGACATAGGCATGATGTGTGAAGCCTACCCGGACATGTTGGTCTGGATCGGTGATGTTGCATTGCATAATGCCGGAGAAGACTCCGTGTTATTGGTTGTTTTTCGGGTTTTCTACGCGGTAGATTGCAGCAGGGAGCCTTGGTGACTAACCCAAAGGTGCACCCGGAAAACTGGGCGGATACGAGATCTTGCCAACTTGGTGGCTTGAGAGCCAACTTGAACATAACCGGGTTATGTGACTTGTGATGGAAATGAGACTTGGTGGAAGTTTGACCCGCGCAAATGGCTTAAATTGTCGTTGCGATGTGAGCACGGGTTAGATGGAACCGTACTCGTTCTATGTCGTTCGGTTGTGGATAACATAGTGCGGCTTCATGGTGTGCCCCGCAGCATCGTGAGTGACCGAGATGGGCGGTTCACGTCCAATGATTGGAGGCTGGTGCAGCAAATGTTGGGAACAAAGCTGAAATTCAGCACAGCCTTCCATCCACAAACGGATGGGCAGACCGAGAGGGTCAATAGAATCATGGAAGACATGCTTCGCCTGTGTGTCTTGGATTTTGGAAAGCAATGGGAAGACCATCTATATTTGGTGGAGTTCGCATACAACAACAGCTACCAAGCGAGTATTCAGATGGCGCCTTTCGAGGCCCTATATGGTAGAAAGTGTCGCACGCCGTTGTCTTGGTTAGAAACGGGTGAGTCAAAGTTGTATAAGCGATCGGAAGTGGATGATGCTACTTTTTTGGTGAGAACCATTCGGGAGAGGTTGCTTATCGCTCAGGACCGGCAAGCAAAGTACTATAATGCCAAGCACAGGAACGTGGAGTTCGCTGTGGGCGATTATGTATACTTAAAGATCAAGCCGTTCAAGGGTGTCTCGCGGGTGCGGCGATTGAAAAAGCTAAGCCCAAGATACCTTGGACCGTTTGAGGTTTTGGAGCGAGTTGGAGAAGCAGTCTATCGGTTGAAGCTTTCAGTGGAGCTTAGTGGTTTACACGATGTATTCCATATTTCGGTACTCCGGAAGGCGGTACAAGAGCCTACGCAAGTGATCGCGGTCGATCAAGTGCCGGTGGATAGTGGGCTAACGACAAAGGTCAAGCCCGTGCGGATTGAGGACTCGGAGGTCAAGCGGCTACGCAATAAAGAGATCGGGATGGTCAAGGTCCGGTGGGACAATTGCGGTCGTGAGGAGCTCTCTTGGGAGCGAGAGCAGACTATGCTTGACGAGTATCCGGAGTTGTTCCGCTCAGATACAAATTTTGGTTTTGTACATGTCTTTCCTTTATGTAATTTCGTGGGCGAAATTCTTTTAAGAGGGGGAGAGTTGTAATGCCCCGAAACTCAAAGGAGCGAAGGGGGGACATTTTGGGCCAGTTTGGGTTCTGGCAGCAGGCACACGGCCTGGGACACGGGCGTGTCCCAGGGCGTGTCGACCCGTGTCGACACTTAGCCGCGAAGTCGTCGAGATTTGCTCGACGATTCGTTGAGACTGGGCACACGGCCTGCGACACGGGCGTGTCGCAGGGCGTGTCGACCCGTGTCGACACTTAGCCGCGGAGTCGACGAGATTCGCTCGACGATGCGTCGAGACAAGGCACACGGCCTGCGACACGGGCGTGTCGCAGGGCGTGTCGACCTGTCTCGACAATCGTCCCGGGGAGTCGTTGAGCTTTACTCGACGATTCGTCGAGACAAGGCACACGGCCTAGGACACGGGCGTGTCCAAGGCCGTGTCATCAGGTCGACGATCTTCACTCGACGAAGTGTCGAGTGTCGAGACCGTGTACACGGCCTGGGGTCCAGGCGTGTCAAGGTGACACAGGTAAGGACACGGACGTGTCCTAGAACCCGTGCAGTGCTCGGGTTGATTTTGGGGAAAAATCATGGGGTACACGGCCGGCCACACGGCCGTGTCGATACCCGTGTGAGGTTCCAGGCGAGCCGATTTTGACGGCGAATGCGGCACACGGCCCTGGACACGGGCGTGTGCCAGGCCGTGTTCGGTCCAGATTGGGCATTTTAGCCCTGAATCAAAGCCGTTCGTTTCCTTATTTTGAGATCCAACGGCTGGGGGCTGTTCCTGAAGGGATATACCCGGGGTTGGGCTTTCAAAACCCTCACTTTTTCTTAAGTGTTCTCTTTCTAAAGCCTTAGAGAGAGAGGAGAGCCAAGGGAAGAAGAAGGAGCTAGATCCCGCCATTGGAGGAGCTTCGGAGCTCCGAATCGCGAGCCGACTCCGGATCCACGGAGGCAACGCTAGTGCGGTGGTTTTCATCCGATTACTTTTCCATGGCGCCAAAGAGGAACGCAAGGGTAACGATCCTCATCTTGAGCATGAGTAGCTCTCTTTCTTTGCATAGGAAGCCCGCTCTCGCGAGTTTGCGGAGAGTTGGAGGCGTTCCTTCGGGTAGATATGTGAAGTCCCCGTTGTTTAGAGTCCGTAAGCGAGAACGGACATAGGCATGATGTGTGAAGCCTACCCGGACATGTTGGTCTGGATCGGTGATGTTGCATTGCATAATGCCGGAGAAGACTCCGTGCTATTGGTTGTTTTTCGGGTTTTCTACGCGGTAGATTGCAGTAGGGAGCCTTGGGGACTAACCCAAAGGTGCACCCGGAAAACTGGGCGGATACGAGATCTTGCCAACTTGGTGGCTTGAGAGCCAACTTGAACATAACCGGGTTATGTGACTTGTGATGGAAATGAGACTCGGTGGAAGTTTGACCCGCGCAAATGGCTTAAATTGTCGTTGCGATGTGAGCACGGGTTAGATGGAACCGTACCCGTTCTATGTCGTTCGGTTAAAGAGACCTAAAGGCACGTGGCACTTACCGTTGGCATAGAGTAGGGTCTTCGGCGGTCAATGGCTTAAATTGTCATGACCCAGGCCAGGAAGACAAATTGTTCATAGGTTTGGCCGTCCAAGTGGCGGTGGTGAGTCCGGAATGTCAATGGCTTTAATTGACGTGACATCGACCGGTTCACCGAGAATGTGCCCTGAGAGCACGGGGCGTGTGGCCGTGCGAGCCAACGTCTGTGATGAAATGACTATATATATACATTGCTCGCTTATGTTAATGAAATGCAGGGAAGGAGCATCGCCGCCCCGAGTTGGGGGCGGGATCGTTATAATTTGGTCAGCATTGCTGACCGTTGCCTTGTTTTCGCCACCGTGCGGTGGTTTGTTGCTTGCAGGTGCAGCTGGACCAAGCGGTCAATAGCGGGCTAAAGCCCTTTTTGCGAAGCCGGCCCTCGAAGGCCCAAATGGAAGTGTTTACTGCTTTATTCATGTATGACCGGCCTGCGTGCCGTGGTTTGTAAAACATGTAATATTCAAGTGAAACATTTTGTAAGGCCTTAAGGCTTGTTTTGGGTATTTGTATAGCATTCCTATTTTGTATTAGTGGACATTCGTGCTTTGATGCTGGGTTTTTGTTTACAACCTTTTATAAACTGCTTCCGCTAGAATGCTCTGTGTAGGACGTTGAGATTGGTTGGATGGTTTCCATAAGTAACCACCCGGTCTGTCTGTGGCATACGGCGTCGGGCCCCGGCCGGACCTACTGCTTTATGCTATGTGACGGATAGGGGGTGTTACAACTTGATGGTCAGCTAGATATATATATATATATATATATATTTGATGTGTGATCTAATGAGGCATTCTCACAAGTTAAAGGTACCAGCAAGCTTCTAGAAAAAATTGTGGAGCTTAAAAACATGATCATTACCAATTGGATTATTGACTTTTAAAGTTGGCTTGTCTTTTACCGATTGTAACTGCTAGCGTGGAAAGAATATTTTATGCTATGAAGATTATAAAGAGTCGTTTGAGAAACAGAATGGATGATGAATGGATGAATGATTGTCTTACAGCTTACATTGAGAAAGATATTGTTGACACAATTACAAATGAAGAAATTATTACACGTTTTCAGAATATGCGTCCGCGAAAAGTTGCTCTATAATATGTAAGTTCTTTTGGGAACCTCAATATTACATGTTTTTCATATTTATGTTGTAAGAGCCCATTTTTTTTGCAACAACCACTGGGGTCTTAGGCCCAGAACCGCCGCTTTGCGGTGACACCCTCGCACCCGGGAAGGTCATCACTACAAAACGCCGATCCTGCCGGCCAAATCGATCACCATCGACAAAATGTATAATGAATGAAAGTGTAAGCATCCAAGTCCACAATAGTATAAAGGAGGAAATCATGCGATAAAACAAGTCAACATCAGAAGAAAGTCTAAGTACCAACGCCAGAAAGTGAATACGGGCTTAGGGCCGGTACATGATAAGCTCACTACAATTCACTCATAAAAGTAAAACTATTAATACTCGGCTCCACTCACGGATCCGGATGCCTGTCCACCCGAGCTACACTGGCCCATCTCCATCTGCACCATACCTTGTTGGTGTTGCGTCTCCTGCGGCTGTTCCCTGTCTCCCATCCGGTGCACCTAAAATATGGTGGTCAAACGACCGTCAGTCAAACTAAACTCAGTCAACAATCCCCCACCCCTCTACCCGTGGCTCCTAGGCACCGGGCGGAAAGGAGTGAAAAGGAGGACCAAAAGCAGGGCGTAATCAAGCAGGTGACATCTACCCTAAGGAATAAAAAAATAAGGTATGGCAGGGGTATCACAATAATTAAACATGAATAAACAAGTATGTGACAAAAGTAAACAGTAAGGAGTAGCAAGTAAGTAAAAGCAGTAAGAAGAGTAAGTAAAAGAAACGAGAAATATAATTGTTGATTTATAGGGATTACCCCTATAGACCAAGGGGTCGTTTTGCGGGGCCTATTGTATAAAACGTCTCATACCATTTTATACGATAGGTGTCAGGGGTTAAATGCAATGATTATGTTATGACATACAAGTATGTTATGATATGCACATGCAAGTGCAACTCACACACACGACTATATGCGCACAGACATTTAGTTCCCCTTCTGTAGTTAGCTAAACTCTCAGGAGCCTCTCGTCGTGGCCAACGAAGACAGTGGGTTGGGCCTCTCCACTCCTAGACTGGTAATCACACTACCCAGCCTAGCCCCTCTCGTATGTTTCGGTACTATTCCTAGCAAACCAGCTACTCTCCCCGAGTCAACGTACCGACGACGGTGTGATCGATCGTCCAATACCGAGGACCCACCACTGTTATGCACATGCAACCATGATAGTTGTATCTAATTATAGTACCGAGCCTCCAGCTCTTTATACTACCAATCCTACTAGTTCACCATATTCCCGAGCCCACAACTCCCTGGACTAATCAAGTCACCTTTTTTTTTCAAGTCCCCGAGCATCCAGCTCCCCGGACTTCCAAATCAATACCGAGTCCATTTAACTCTACCAGTAAGCCCTTAGGCCACGAGCCTACGCTATCCTTTCACTACCAATTCATCTCCCTACGTGTACAAGTGTGAGTGTAAGGTGAAACTATTATTAGGGTTACTCTTGCCCAAATTATTCCTAAGATTTACGTTAGCACAGGACTGCACAAGGTATTCCCGTGAAGGGCTCTCGAAAGCACTAGGAACTATGATGGGATTACGCCCAAAGCTCCCTTTCGCAAGACACTTAATATTATTGATTTCTACCCTTGATCAAATCTCTCATTTATTTACTCAAACCATCAACCTACTAAGGATTCAACTCTTCAAATTCATTACCCACTCCAGTTCAGTTTCCGCAGTTACTATATGTAGACTGGTCCCTATACTATATGAGATGTATAAAGGACGTACTCCGGATTTTCTTCCAAATCTTCTATAAAATTTACCAGAGGTATATCATAACAACTTTAGTCTAAAATCAGAGAATCATAATTTTTCTAATTAATTTGATATTTATTGAATTTTCTCAAATGTTTGGCCATGGGCAATTTTGAACATGAACTATATGATCTACTCAAGTAATGGCCACCCAAAAATTTTGATCACTAAATAACAGAGATATGTTATTAGATACTAATTTCCATAATTTTTCAGAAAATATGTGACCTCTAATTAATTTATCCAAAATAATTCTCTTAATCATATGTAAAGAAGGAAGTACCAAAATTATTCATCAGAAAATTATATAAAAATTACATAATCTTAATATAGTTCAGAAAAGATCATTGTACAAAAATCATAATTTTAGAGGCTTGCTAGACTCCAAAATAAATTATATTAAATTTTCATGGGAAACACTACTTAATGAAGCAACCCTTAGAAATATTCTTTCAAAAATCTCATAAAAATTCACAGAGCTTTAAAACTTAATAAGGCGTTCTTCGGCTAATGTTCATCAATTTTAAGAAAGTAGTTACTTCATAATAAATTTCTAAGTAAATAATACAAATTGCTAAATTGTTAATGAAGTATCCAAAATAATAATCCTAAATTCATAACAAAATCTCCAGATCTTGTACTAACTTTAAACACTACTATACCCAAATTTCAAGTGATTTGATAGCCTAATACTCCAAATTAGTTTTGGTGCCCTAAACTAGGGTTAGGGTTTTGAGGGGGTTTGAAGCTTCCAAATTCCCTAAGTTTTAACCAAAGGACTATACCAACCCTATGGTTCTCTCCACCAATTTTCAAGTCATTCCAAGGTCATTTGGCCCCATGACCTTCAAACCCTAAGAATCCCCATTAAGAGACCTACCCTAGGGTTCTAGGGCTACCCTACTCTTAACCACCCCAAATTCCATTGGAGGGTGTGTCATACCATAGAGAATTAGTGGCCAAAATATCAGCCTCTGTTGAGGTGATTTGACCACTCAAACCCAAAGGAGGTGTTTTGACCTAATTAACCCTATAAGGGTCAACTTAGGGTTGGATAAAACCTAATCAAAACATCTCCAAAGGCGCTGAAATTTTTACCAGAGCCCTAACATGCTCTCTAAGATCACCCACCCAAATTTGGTGGATTTTGAGTTGTTTATGACCCCTAATTAAATTATATATAGTTTATTAAATATTCCCAAAAACTATAGTAAAATGTTTTCCAAAAATTCTTATTTTTGGATAGTCTAAGGGGAAGGCTATGAGGAGCCTATGTTCAAAATTTAAAAGCATTTGGATGAGTGGTTTGGTGTGGGCACTAATTCTAATGTCTGATCATGCCTATGTATAGGTTGCACTAAAATGAGTGATGTGGTCTAACTAGGGATCTAAATGGAGTGAAATCAATTTTAAATTACACTAGACATCAAGGCCTACATTGTTCATGTTGAACGCTTTTGCAGTAGAGGCATCTAAGTATTTTTAATAATTAAAAACATCTACTGTTAATAATTTCCAGGAAATCAATTAATATTATTAAAATACTTGATCAAAACGGACGGCATCC
The DNA here is from genome assembly GCA_039583875.1 of Platanthera guangdongensis. Classification (NCBI taxonomy): domain Eukaryota; kingdom Viridiplantae; phylum Streptophyta; class Magnoliopsida; order Asparagales; family Orchidaceae; genus Platanthera; species Platanthera guangdongensis. The sequence goes on from CM077152.1 coordinate 129,641,775, forward strand.
GCTCATCCTCAACCTCCAGCCAAGGGCCGAGATTGGCCCGACCTGGAGCCTCTTCCAGCTGTCTTTTCGGCCACCCCGACCACCTTCCTAGCCGGCCACCACCACCACCACTTCCGTTGAGGTGGTAGCTAGCGTTTGGCGGCGACCATGCCGTCGGAGGCGGCGGTTTCCGGCGAACTCTCACCACCATTTTTCATGGAATTTCAAGGAAATTTTCTCTCCGATCCGGCTCGTTTGAGCCCGAATTCTCAACCTAAACAAGTCTAGATCTAGCACGCATAGAGAGGAGAAGAATTGGACCTTGCCGGCGGCCTGAAGTCGGGAAGATTGTAGGGAAGCCATTTCTGAAAGTTGCGTCGCTCGGCTTCAGCAACTGCAAGGTGGGGAGGCTCGGTTTCTTCGGGTAAGGATTGGGAAAGCCTCCTCTCAACTCACTGGTGGTGTTTAAAGCTTCAGATGGGGAGAGGAGGGGCTGGTTCATTAATGTCCTTCAAAGCCATTAATGGCTAGGCTCGGCCATGGAGGAGGGGGTGCTGAACCAAGTCTGACGGTCAGGGGAAACGACTGGAAACCTCTCCCCTTCCCTGGGAAATTGAATTCAGCCATTAAATGTGGCTTTTGGCGAACCGTTTCCTTCCCTCTCCTTCCTCATTTCTCTCTCCTCCATTATCGTGGAAATGGAGGTCACTGTGACACGCGGTACACGCCCATGTCGGCCAAGACACGCCCGTAACGCAGGGCGTGTAACCCACTCGACACCCAGTCGAGAGAAAATCGTCGACCTCTCGACACAGCGGGACATGTCCTATGACACGCCCGTGTCACAGGCCGTGTACTCGACGATCGACGATCGGCACTCGACGATCGACGATCGGCACTCGACGATCGACGATCGGCACTCGACGATCGACGATCGGCACTCGACGATCGACGATCGGCACTCGACGATCGACGATCGGCACTCGACGATCGACGATCGGCACTCGACGATCGACGATCGGCACTCGACGATCGACGATCGGCACTCGACGATCGACGATCGGCACTCGACGATCGACGATCGGCACTCGACAATCGACGATCGACACTCGACCTTTCGACACAGCGAGACACGCACTTTTACACGCCCGTGTCACAGGCCTTGTACCCCATGCTCGACGATCGACACTCGACGATCGATGATCGGCACTCGACGATCGACACTCAACAATCGACGATCGGTACTCGACGATCGACGCTCGACAGTTCGTCGAACCGAGGGGACACGCCCCCTGCCACGCCCGTGTTATAGGGCATGACCACTCAAAAACTTCGTCGACCAAAATTCGTCGACCAAGTGCCCAGCTCTTCAACCCAAGCGGGACACGCCCTGGGACACGCCCGTGTCCCAGGCCATGTCACCCAAATTTTGCTACTCCTAGAATTTGGGCTGTTACACTCACCCTCTCTCCTAGTCACCAAGTTGACTTGGTCAATCTGAAGGATTATTTGCAGCCCTTCCACACACATTATTCCCTAAAGAAGTCACATGAGGAGGCTTGAGCTTGGGTTAGCCTATTTGGGCTAGGTTGACCAGAAATAGGGTTGGGTTGACCTTGGTCTCTTTGGGATTCCTTGGGTTTTGTCATGACCTGGTCATGACAAAACCATTCCTAGGGGTCTAGTTGTTTGAGGGATGTTACAAATCCCAATATATAACAAAAAATTTCATCCTCGAAATTCTAGTTAGGCCTACGGGGTTTCAAGTATGCAAGAAAAATTGTAACATCCCGGAAGGCTGAGAGTAATACCTGACTGAAGAGTTCCGTGTACCGCTGCTGCATCAAGTCCTGGGGCTCCCAAGTGTGCTCCTCCTGGCCGTGATTTCTCCAAAGAACCTTGACCAGTAGGACCTTCTTGCGGCGTAAGACCCGCATACCCGTGTCATCAATCCGGACCGGCTCCATGTGCACTGACCGGTCAGATGCTACTGGCCCATCCGTGGTGTCTATCTGCTGCTCTGGACGTAATAGGGCCCTCCTGAGGGAGGAGACATGGAAAACATCGTGCAGGCCTTCCAGCTCTGGCGGCAGCTCCAGCCTGTATGCTAAGGGGCCGATCCGCTCCAGGATCCTATAGAGCCCCATGTATCTCGGGCTGAGCTTCTTCCTCCGCCCGCGAACTCGAGAGACTCCGTGCATTGGCCGTATCTTCAAAAACACTCTGTCTCCTACCTGAAACTCCACTTGTCGATGCCGCGCATCGTAATATTTGGCCTGTCTGCTCTGCGCCTCCAACATTCGGTCCCGTATCAGACTCACTTGGGCCTCGCTGTCCTCCACAAATTCCGAGCCCAGGACCTTTGGGTCCTCATCCTGTATCCATGACAGGGGAGTCTTGCACCTCCGTCCATATAGAGCCTCGTAGGGGGCCATACCTATACTGGCCTGATGACTGTTATTGTAGGAGAACTCTACCAGTGGCACCCATGGCTCTCCTCGGTCTAGAATGCACAGACGTAGCAGGTCTTCCAATGTCCGATTTGTGCGCTCTGTCTGCCCGTCCGTCTGAGGGTGGAAGGCTGTGTTAAAGGTTAGTCTGGTGCCCAAGTATGCCTGAACTGACCGCCACTCCCTGGATGTAAACCGCCCATCACGATCTGACACTATTGACCTGGGCACGCCATGGTAGCGAATGAACTGCTCCACAAACTTCCGCACCAGTACTCCCACTGAACCGTCCTTACTGATCGGTATAAATCGAGCCACCTTCGTCAACCGATCGACGATCACCCAGATCGAGTCGTTCCCTGTCCAAGTCCGGGGAAGCCCATGTATGAAGTCCATGGCTACGTCATCAAACTTCGACTCCGGCACCGGGAGTGGCTGCAACAATCCTGCGGGGTTCCTACACTCCGCCTTCACTAGCTGACATGTCTCACAATGGGTCACGAAGTAAGTGACATCCTTCTTCATGCCCGGCCAGAACATAGTCTTCTTCAAATCAGCCGTCATCTTTGTGATCCCCGGGTGCACAGAGTATCGGCTGCAGTGCGCCTCCGTCATAATATCCTCCCGGATCTGGCCTCCCTTCGGTATATACACCCGTCCTCTGAAGCACACCAGGCTGTCCCTCAGCGTGTAATCTCCTGTAGTGCCTGCCTCCAGGGTTTGGAAGATGGGCTCTAACTTGGCATCCTGCCTCTGTCCTTCTCTGACTCGGTCTCTGATGTCATCGGTGACGCCCATCGCGGCCAAGTACTCCTCATAGAGCTCAGGGTCGTCAGACAACACCAGAGTAATGTGCATGTCCTCTAGTCTCTGCAGCAGCTCCATAGACATCAGTTGAGGCTCTTCTCCCGCTATGGCGGCTCTCCTACTCAGTGCATCTGCTACCACGTTCGCCTTCCCCGGGTGGTAGTGCATCTCGTACTGATAGTCAGATAGAAACTCCACCCACCGCCTCTGTCTGATGTTCAGTTCCTTCTGCGTGTCAACGTACTTAAGGTTCTTATGATCTGAGTATATATCACAGTGGACTCTGTAGAGGTATTGTTGCCATATCTTCAATGCGAATACAACTGCTCTCATCTCCAGGTCGTGCACTGGATAGTTCTTCTCATGGGTCTTCAGCTGGCGGGAGGCATATGCTATGACGTGTCCGTTCTACATCAGCACCGCTCCCATCCCCTGATATGATGCGTCGGTATACACCTGGAATCCTTCCTTCCCAGATGGAAGGGCCAGAATAGGGGCTGAGATGAGACAGTTCTTCAACTCCTAGAAGGCTGCCTCACAATGTGGCGTCCATACAAAGGGCACGTCCTTCTTCGTCAATGAAGTGAGTGGAAGGGCGATCCGGGAAAACCCCTCCACAAATTTCCGGTAATAACCGGCAAGCCCTAGGAAACTCCGCACGTCCGTGGCCGTCTTCAGTGGTGGCCATCCCTGACTGCATGTACCTTTGTAGGGTCCACCGCTAACCCAGCTCCGCTGATAATGTGGCCCAGGAAAGCCACCTCCTTCAACCAGAACTGACACTTGCTGAACTTTGCATAGAGGCGATGCTCCCGCAATCTCTCCAAAGTCAGTGCCAGGTGTCGTGCATGGTACTCCTCCATCCTAGAGTAGATAAGGATGTCGTCTATGAATACTATGACAAACACATCCAAATAAGTCTCGAAGACCCGGTTCATGAGGCTCATAAACGCTGATGGAGAATTCATGAGCCCGAAGGGCATCACGATGAACTCATACAGTCCATATCTGCTACTGAAGGCCGTCTTCGGAATATCCTCTTCCTGGATCCGCAACTGGTAGTAGCCTGACCTCAAGTCCAGCTTCGAGAAATAATGGGCTCCGTCCAGCTGATCGAACAACTCGTCTATCCTTGGGAGCGGATAGGTATTTTGGACCGTCAGCCTGTTTAGTGCTCGATAGTCGATGCACATGCGAAGAGTGTCATCCTTCTTCTTCAGGAATAGGACTGGAGCTCCCCATGGCGAGGAACTCGGTCTGACGAATCCTGCTTCCACCAACTCCTGCAACTGTGTCCGAAATTCTGCCAGCTCCCTTGGGGCCATCCGATAAGGGGCCTTGGATACCGGCTTAGCCCCTGGAACCAACTGAATCTGAAAGTCCTTCTCCCTCTACGGAGGCAGTCCTGGCAGCTTCTCTGGAAATACATCGGCGTAGTCACAGACCACCGGAATGCTAACAATCAGGTCCTTCTCCTCAGTCATCTCGAACAGCACCTGATATACCTTGTCTCCCTGTAGGTGGGCCTTGACGACCTGAATAGATGAAAGGAGGCGGCGGGAAACCGGAGTAGTACCTTCGAATGTCGCATAAGTGTCGTCGTGTCTCAGCACGACCCTCCTCGCCGGGCAGTCAATCTGGGCATGGTTGCAGACTTGCCATGTCATGCCCAAGACAAGGTCGAAGTCCGGCATTCTCAGGATCGTCGCCGGGGCCTCGAGTGTTAACCCGTCTATGGTAACCGTCAGGAGGCACTTCTCTGTGGACTGGATCTCCATCCCATTGGGGAGACACACCCTCCTGGCATCTCCCGTATAATATCGAATCTGGCCCAGATCCTTGATGAAATCCTCCGACACAAAGTTGTGTGATGCCCCCGTGTCGAACAGGGTACGGGCAGGTTTGCCGCACGTCATCACTATTCTTAAATTAGTTAAAGGAAAAAAAATAGCTTAGGTCTAAAGTTTTCTAACCTAGGTTGTGTAATTATTCTACCAATACTAAAAATTACTTTCATACCTGCAATAACCCTGTTCGGGTTCCGTGGCTGCGCTAAGTCCAGAGCGTAGACCTGCTCCCCATCCTGCCTGTGTTCACCGCCCTGAAATCTGCGTCCGCGACCACGTCCACGACCTCCCATCTGGTGAGCCGGTGGGCCGCCCTGTGCAGCAGGTATGGCCCCATTCCTCGTCGGGCAATTAATCTGAATGTGCCCTGGCTGATGGCAGTGATAGCACCGCTGTGGTGTGGGTGGTCCCTGCCCTATCCTGGGCACCTCCCTCATCTGTAGCGGTTGCGGGGCCAGCACTGCCTGCAACCTTGGTTCTTGCCTTTCCTCCTGGCGGGGTTGATCCTCGTTCCTTCTCTCTCCCATGACCCAGCCCCTCTGTGGGTCCCTTCTCCCTCCTAGCACTGCATCATCCCCATGTCTCTTCCTGCCCCGGACTGCAAGCTGGTCTGCCTCCAGCTTCTTGGCCATCTCCAAGATCCTGGCCATGGTACCATCAGACACGAACAAGAGGGCCTGCTTCAGGTCATCACGGAGGCCCTTGTAGAACCTCTTGGCATAACCCACGTCATCCAGCTTGTAAGAATCCGCAAATCGGGCCAAATGAGTAAACTCCCGGTGATATTCCAGAACTGTCATGTTCCCTTGCTTCAACTGCAAGAATCTATCCTCCAATTCATCCCTTGTGGAGTGCGGCACAAAATGCTCCAGTAGTGCCGCCCTAAACTCCTCCCAAGTAATTTCCGCGATCTCCACTCCCGCATAAGTGGTGTCCATCACCGACTTCCACCACCTCTTCGCATGCGACTCCAGACAAGAAACCACCAACGATATTGCCAGGTCCACCGGGCACTGTATTCCCACCAACATCTCGTACATAATGTCTAGACACTCCTCCGTGCGCACTGTCGTCTCTGTCCCCAAGTAGGATGGTGGGGCAAGGCCCCGGAATGCACTCAACCAGTTCACTCCGGGGTTCGGCTGAGGAGCCGAAGCCTACTGTGCCCTAAAGGCCTCCAAGATGGTCGTCAAAGTTTGTCCCAGCTCCGTCTGCTGCAACGGGGTCGGAGCCGGCGGGGGTGAAATCACATTCGGGGCTGGAGGTGTCCCCTGCGGCAGGGGAGGATTCGTCGCACCCTACAAAAGATCGTCTTAAGTTTAGTAAATTGACCTAAAACTCTTTGTTACTGGTGAGCATTGCACGTGATTCCTCCCATGGGCACACCATTGCTTCCGCTGCTAGTTTGTCCTCAAACTAAGCCCGCGCGGGGTGTCCCATGTTTTGTAGACTACATTCTGTCGGATCGAAGTTTCCCTCTGATACCACTTATAAGACCCCATTTTTTTTGCAACAACCACCGGGGTCTTAGGCCCAGAACCGCCGCTTTGCGGTGACACCCTCGAACCCGGGAAGATCATCACTACAAAATGCCGATCCTGCCGGCCAAATCGATCACCATCGACAGAATGTATAATGAATGAAAGTGTAAGCATCCAAGTCCACAATAGTATAAAGGAGGAAATCATGCAATAAAACAAGTCAACACCAGAAGAAAGTCTAAGTACCAACGCCAGAAAGTGAATACGGGCTTAGGCCCGGTACATGATAACCACACTACAATTCACTCATAAAAGTAAAATTACTAATACTCGGCTCCACTCACGGATCCGGATGCCTGTCCACCCGAGCTACACTGGCCCATCTCCATCTGCACCGTACCCTGCAGGTGTTGCGTATCCTGCGGCTGTTCCCTGTCTCCCATCCGGAGCACCTAAAATATGGTGGTCAAACGACCGTTAGTCAAACTAGACTCAGTCAACAATCCCCGACCCCTCTACCCGTGGCTCCTAGGCACCGGGTGAAAAGGAGTGAAAAGGAGGACCAAAAGCAGGGCGTAATCAAGCAGGTGACATCTACCCTAAGGAATAAAAAAATAAGGTATGACAGGGGTATCACAATAATTAAACATGAGTAAACAAGTATGTAACAAAAGTAAATAGTAAGAAGTAGCAAATAAGTAAAAGCAGTAAGAAGAGTAAGTAAGAGCAACGAGAAATATAATCGTTGATTTATATGGATTACCCATATAGACCAAGGGGTCGTTTTGCGGGGCCTATCGTATAAAATGTCACAAACCATTTTATACGATAGGTGTCAGGGGTTAAATGCAATGATTATGCTATGACATACAATAATGTTATGGTATGCACATGCAAGTGCAACTCACACACACGACTCTATGCGCACAGACATTTAGTTCCCCTTTTTGGAGTTAGCTAAACTCTCAGGAGCCTCTCGTCGTGGCCAACGGAGACAGTGGGTTGGGCCTCTCCACTCCTAGACTGGAAATCACACTACCCAGCCTAGCACCTCTCGTACATTTCTGTACTATTCCTAGCAAACCAGCTAGTCTCCCCGAGTCAACGTACCGACGATGGTGTGATCGATTGTCCAATACCGAGGACCCACCACTATTATGCACATGCAACCATGATAGTTGTATCTAATTATAGTACCGAGCCTCCAGCTCTTTAGACTACCAAGCCTACTAGTTCACCATATTCCCGAGCCCGCGGCTCCCTGGACTAATCAAGTCTCCTTTTTTTTCCAAGTCCCGAAGAATCCAGATCCCCGGACTTCCAAATCAATACTGAGTCCATTTAACTCTACCAGTAAGCCCTTAGGCCACGGGCCTACGCTATCCTTTCACTACCAATTCATCTCCCTACGTGTACAAGTGTGAGTGTAAGGTGAAACTATTATTAGGGTTACTCTTGCCCAAATTATTCCTAAGGTTTACTTTAGCCCAGGACTGCCCAAGGTATTCCCCGTGAAGGGCTCTCGAAGGCACTAGGAACTATGATGGGATTACGCCCAAAGCTCCCTTTCGCAAGGCACTTAATATTATTGATTTCTACCCTTAATCAGATCTCTCATTTATTTACCCAAACCAGCAACCTACTAAGGATTCAACTCTTCAAATTCATTACCCACTCTAGTTCAGTTTCCGCAGTTACTATATGTAGACCACCCTATACTATATGAGATGTATAAAAGAGGTACTCCGGATTGTCTTCCAAATATCATAACAAGTTTAGTCTAAAATCAGAGAATCATAATTTTTCTAATTAAATTGATATTTATTGAATTTTCCCAAATGTTTGGCCATGGGCCATTTTGAACATGAACTATATGATCTACTCAAGTAATGGCCACCCAAAAATTTTGATCACTAAATAACAGAGATATGTTACTAGATACTAATTTCCATAATTTTTCAGAAAATATGTTACTAGATACTAGTTTCCGCAGTTACTATATCAGCCCTTCCCAGACCCGGATGTACTCGTACGTCGCCGGATCTACCCATTTCTTGTCAAATCCCATCATTTACCGTCAAGGACAGCCACCGCCAACATTTTCACGCCGCGGGTTCCACCTTCGATCATCGATCTACATATTCGGATCCAAAGTCTTCAATGCCTTGTCAGCCCAATACATTGGTGAACCCTTACTGTAATGAAATATTTGAATCTTCATTATTATTGGATTGTTTTCGTGCTTTGCTTGGATTACCGTTTGTGAAACTTTGTTACGATTCACTAATAATTTGCAGAAAGGGTTTATTCGCCGCATGCTTGGCCTTGGCCCTCCAAGCGGAGAAAGACCATTACAAAATTATTAAATTAATTGCTAGTTCCTTGTTCTTTAATCATCTTGTGGGGGGTTAATATTTTCAATGCTCAAAATTAATCGTCGCTGTCACCGACGGATGCATTTCATTTACACTAAGGTTTGTGTGTCGCATCTACATCCTGCCACTAGTAGCCTTTGTTTTGTGCACCTCCATAGCCTACCCTACATCAAGTGGTATCAGAGACCAGGTCGGGTCATTTGCATATTCCGTAGTGGTAGGAATTTTAGAAGAAGCATTGTAGATCCACAAATCACCAAAACCGAACGGCAAGCTCGAATTTGGGTGCCGCAAATGCTGAGTTTCAGAGCCTTATCTTAGATTGTTTTGACACCTTAGGTGTCCAGTTAAACGATGTGCGTCATGATCTTGTTGAGGTGAATCTTTGTTTAAACCACTTAGAGAATGTTAGGGACACTCCAACACAGCATGATGATTCACTTGAAGACGACCCTGATGCTCCTCCGCGTCCTGACCAGTGCCCAAGAGATGGTCAGCCTCCAGTAGACCGCCACCGTCGTGATATTCCTCATCGAGCCCCAGCTCCGCCGGCAAGGTGAAATCCTGATCCGGCGCGTGATAGACCTCCACATCAGCGTGATGAGTACTGTATGCCATGTTAGCCTCAGCCTGATCCCAGAGATCGTGTACCCTCACACGGTCGATGTGATCATCACCGCGATGAGTATTATCCCCCGGGTCGGAGAGAGCGCGGTCCCCCACCCGATCGATAAGACTACGCCCATGATTATTACCCCGAGGATTATCCCGACCCACGGAAAGTTGGCCACCACTTTGACATCACTCGTCATATTCGACTCGATGCCCCTTCGTTCGATGGTTGTCTGGATCCAAAAGCCTTCAGCGATTGGCTCTTAAACATGGACCAATATTTCGAGTGGTATGATATGAGTGACGAGCGTTGTGTTCGCTTCGCAAAAATGAAGGCTAACGTATTCTTGATTAGCGTAGAGAGAGCTTTGAAGCGAGATGGTTATTACCCCATCGCCAGATGGGATGAGATGAAGCAAACACTGAGCGAGAAGTACCTCCCCGCGTCCTACCGAGACCAGTTATTTGAGCAGTTACAGAACTTACAGCAGGTGACACTCATTGTCGTTGAGTATATGGCTCGTTTTAACGAGCTAGTCATTAGGAGTGACGTCTCGGAGGAGCTTATTAACTCTCTCGTTTCAAGGCAGGCCAACGTTCTAAAATTCAAAGAGAGTTAATTCCCCATCGAGTAGAGACCATCGATCAGATATTTCAACTCGCTCTCAAGTACGAGCAGTACCTCCGGTCATCTAACATGAGGCAGTTCCTCTCTCGGACTGATTCCTCGACTTTTAGGAAACCCGCTCCGCCCCAAACCACCACGGCTGCACCCTCAAGTGTTCACGGAAACACGAAGGGCAAGGTCGTCGCCACTGATGGTCAGTGATTTGGGGGTATTCTGTGTTATAAATGTTCTGATAGAGGACACGTGGCGGCACAATGCCCCGCGCAGACCCTGCTAGTTGAGGATGAGGAGCATGGTTTAGAGGAAGATGAGGAGGTTACGACGGAAATTAGGGCCACTATCGAGGAAGGTTGGGAGAGTGACGTAGAAAGATCATTGGAGGGGGGAGTGATTAGGCTCCTGCTACACGCCCCTCGTGTAGATGAGGATTGGTGACGCACCACCATCATTTACATGTACTAATCTATTGCAGGCGGACCCTGCCAGTTGGCCATCGACAGCGGGAGTTGTGTAAACATCAAAGCCCAAAAGGGGCTTGACTGTATACAGGTGAAGGCAGAGCCTCACCGCCACCCCTATCGTGTCGTCTTGGTAGATAAGACGACGATTCAGGTCACCCAACGCTGCCTCGTCCCGATCTGCATTGCCTCATTTCAGGATCGGGTCTGGTGTGATGTCATTACCATGGACGTCGCCCACGTGTTATTTGACCGCCCCTGGCTATTTGATAGTGACGTCACATGTTTCGACCGTTTGAACATGTGTGTCTTCTACGACAAGGGGTGGAACATTACATTGACCCCTACCCCACCTAGGGAGAGATCCAAGGGTGTGGTTGAGCCGTCTGTGAGCACGAGTGCCTCGAGTCCCCTACACATCTTGAGGCAAAGTGAGTTCCCGCGAGATAGTATTGAGTCGAATATTATTTACCGTTGTGGCCGCCACTCAGGCATCTAAGGACATCCCTGTTGACCACCCCCTAGCGGTGCGTCCCCTTCTAGATGAATTTGTGGATATCATGATTGATGAGCTCCCCGATGAGCTGCCCCCTCCACGGGACATTCAACATGCTATTGACTTAGTCGCGGGGGCTTCTCTCCCAAACCTGCCTCATTATCATATGCACCCAGATGAGCACGATGAGCTCAAGAGGCAGGTTGACGAGCTTCTTTGGAAGCAGTTTATTCGTGAGAGTATGAGTGCGTGTGCGGTACCCACCCTTCTTATCCCTGAGAAGGATGGTAGTTCGCGTAAGTGCATTGATAACCGCGCCATTAACAAAATCACGGTCAAGTATCGCTTCTCGATCTCACGACTCGATGACTTACTGGAAACTATGTATGGTGCCCAGATCTTCTCCAAGATCGATCTCCGTAGTGGGTGCCATCAAATACGAGTTCGTGAAAGAGATGAGTTGTAACGACCCGGGAGGCCCACGGCATCGCGCGGCCCACCAGCAGCCCAAGGTTGAGGGTTAGAGGCCCACTGCGTAACAGTGCAGCTTGCCCGCCGCAAGGCGTCACGGTGGTACAGCCAGAATCTACAAGGTCTGCAGGTCGTACACTCCAACTCATCTCTGTGACTGTTTCTCACCATGGAAGGTTGTTACCACGGGGTTTCGAACCCACAACCTTGATAAGACCCTCCTGCAAACAGGGCTCATCACCAACTGAGCAGGAGGGTCTTATCAAGGTTGCGGGTTCGAAACCCCGTGGCAACAACCTTCCATGGTGAGAAACAGTCACGGAGATGGGTTGAGGCGTACGACCTGCAGGCCTTGTAGATTCCGGCAGTACCACCGTGGCGCCTTGGGGCAGGCAAGCTGCATTGTTACGCAGTGGGCCTCTGACCCTCAACATTGGGCTGCTGGTTGGCCGGGCGATGTCGTGGTCCTCCCGGGTCGTTACAAAAAAGTGCACTTTTATGTAACGTCCCGATTTAGAGCTTAGAGGCCCACTGCGTAACAGTGCAGCTTGTCTCGCCCCGCTACCCCACTATAGGACTGCAGTCCGTGCCATCCAAAACCCATCTCCGGCCTGTTTCTCAGCACGGCGGGTTTTTGAGCATGTCAGGTTTTGAACTCAACACCTCCTTGATAAGGCACCTTTCACAGTACTCATCACCAGCTGAGCTGCAGCTTAGTTGGTGATGAGCCCTGTTTGCAGGAGGGTCTTATCAAGGTTGCGGGTTCGAAACCCCGTGCCAACAACCTTCTGTGGTGAGAAACAGTCACGGAGATGGGTTGGGGTGTACGACCTGCAGGCCTTGTAGATTCTGGTAGTACCACTGTGGTGCCTTGGGGCGGACAAGCTGCACTGTTACGCAGTGGGCCTCTGACCATCAACCTTGGGCTGCTGGTGGGCCGGGCGATGTCGTGGTCCTCCAGGGTCATTACATGAGTGGAAGACCGCATTCAAGACCAAGGACGGTCTCTACGAGTGTCTAGTCATGCCTTTCGGGCTATCGAATGCCCCAAGCACCTTCAGGAGAGTAATGACGCAGGTGTTGCGGTCCTATATGGGCAAATTTATGGTGGTTTAGTTCGATGACATGATGATCTATAGTCAGACTCAGGCCGAGCACCTAGATCATCTGAGACTTCTCTTCCCCACCCTTTGCCGGGAGAAACTATATATGAACTTGAAGAAATGCTCATTCCTGTCGGAGTCTGTTCACTTCTTAGGATTCATCGTGTCTTCTACGGGGGTTTCTGTCGACCCTGAGAAGGTCAAGTCCATTCGAGACTGGCCTGTGTCTGCTATCATCAACGAGGCTCGCAGTTTCCACAAACTTGCCGCCTTCTATAGGAGGTTTGTCACGAGGTTTAGTACGATTATGGCCCCCTTCACGAGCTATCTTAAAAGGGAGAGTTTCAGTGGACCCTCACGACCACCAGAGCTTTTGAGGAAATTAAATAGAGATTGACGACGGCTCCTGTTCTGAGATTGCCGGATTTTAGTCGTGTTTTTGAGGTCGCATGTGATGCGTCTGGTGTTGGTATCAGTGGCGTATTGAGTCAGGAGGGACACCCAGTTTTTTACTTTAATGAGAAACGAAACGAAACAAAGCAGAAATACTCGAACTATGATCGAGAGTTTTACGTTATTATTCAGTCTCTGTGCTACTGGAGGCACTATCTCCTTCCTCAGGAATTTGTGTTATATTCCGACCACCAGGTCTGACGTTATCTCTACTCGCAGCGCAAGCTGGAACACCGGCATGCCAAGTGGGTTAAGTACCTTCAGGACTTTCATTATGTTCTCAAGCACCGAGTTGGTGTTGAGAACAAACTGGCTGATGTGTTGAGTCGTCGTTTCTCCCTGCTGCAGACGATGACCGCACGTGTAGATGGGCTTGAGAGTGATTCTGGATTACCCGACATGCCCCGACTTTGGCGAGATTTACACCTCCTTATCTCGAGACCCACCAGACCATCTTGAGGGATATCGGATCTTTGAGGGATACCTGTACCGGGGCTCCCGCTTGTACATTCCCCAGACGTCATAATGTGATTACTTGATTTGGGAGTTGCCTGCGGGAGGAGCCGCAGGGCACTTTGGGCGAGATAAATCCATAGCCATTGCTGAGGACCGCCTCTACTGGCCCAAAACCTTAAGAGTGACGTGGCTCGTTGTTCACCATTGTCGTATCTGTCAAACGGCAAATGGTACCAAGTAGAACACGGGTCTGTACACGCCTTTATCTGTTCCACACCGCCCTTAGGAGGACATAAATATGGATTTTGTTTTCGGACTCCCCCCGCACTATGCGAAAACACGACTCCATCTTCGTGGTGGTCGATCGATTTTCGAAGATGGCGCACTATATTGTTTGTGGTAAGACGGCAGATGCGACTCACGTAGCATCTATCTTTATGAGGGATGTTTTTATATTGTATGGCCTACCGAAGTCGATCGTGTCAGACCGTGATGTGAGATTCATGAGTTACTTCTAGAAGACCCTGTGGCACAAGACTGACACCATTCTTAGATTTACCCCGGCATATCATCCACAGACGGGTGGACAGACCGAAGTAGTGAATTGGAGCTTAGAGAATCTTTTGAGGCGTCTAGTAGGAGAGCATATAGGGAGCTGGGACTTAGATCTCCCAGTTGCGGAGTTTGCTTATAAGAGTTCAGTTAATAGGTCTACCGGGTTGAGTCCATTTCATATAATATCAGGATACGACCCTAGGAAGCTCATTGACCTCATCTCGAACCCTTAGAGTAGCGCCCTAGTGAGTCAGCTGAGTCATTTGCACAGCATTTGCATGAGTTGCATGAGTCGGTTTGCCGACGAATAATAACAAGCAATGAAAATTATAAAACTTATGCAGAAAAGTGAAAGCGAGAACAGGTATTTAATGAAGGCGAGAAGGTAATGGTGCGAATCCGCCCAGATAGGCTCCCCTCGAGACCTGCCAAAAAGTTAAGCGTCAGGTGAATGGGCCCCTACTCTATTACAAGTCGTATTGGGACAAACGCCTACCGGCTCGATATCACAACGAGTATGGGAATCCATCCAGTATTTAATGACGAGGATCTGACGCCGTACTTCGAGCCTCGCGAAAATGTGGACCCGAGCAGTGGAGATACCCAGTCATCCCCACCCCCACTAAACTTGCCTTACTACTCTCATACTCCACTTACGTCTGATAGCCACTACAGTCCGCCCACTACTGACACTCACCCACCTGGGGATTCGTCTTCTCTGTTTTCACTGATGGCACCGCCGATCGCACCGGGTTCCACCACTCGAGAGTTGAAAGATGAGAGCATAACAAAGGTCAGAGCCCACCAGTTCATTCCCACCATAGACAGGTCGTGATGTCGGTACTTGGTGTTGGTGTTACCATTGTGATCTGGAAGTGATCAAGCTTGTGGCCTCACTGCCAACTCAGTATGAGCTTATCAGGGCCGCACATAAGATTGTGGAGAAATTGAGAGATTAGATTTGTATGGTATAGCTCATATGATGAGTTGAAAAGGACTTAAATATTCTAAGGCAAAAGCGTCGAGTGTGTCGAGACCATTCAACGCCTTTGTCAAGTTAAGAGTTGACTCATCGAGTGGTGGCATTGAGTGAGTTGATTGTATTTACACGATTTGTCGAGTCAAGGAGTTGATTCGTCGAGTATTGCACTTAAGCGTTGAGTGTGTTGAGTCCATTCAACGATTCGTCTAGTCAAAGTGTTAACTTGACGGATCTGAGTCTTAGGCGTTGAGTACATTGAGTTCACTCAACACCATTCAACGAATTTGGCCTTAAGCGTTGAGTGTTTTGAGTTCACTCAACTCCATTTGACGAATATGGCCTTAGACGTTGAGTGTGTTTAGTGCACTCAACGCCATGGCGCAGAAAGCGTTGACAGCGTTGAGTCCATTCAACGCCTTCATCGATGTCAAGTGTTGATTCGGCTGAAGGTAGGCGTTGAGTTCGTCGTGTATCCTATGGATACTCGACGACTCGCCGAGTATATAATGATACTTGACGATTCGTCGTGTATGTTGTAGATACTCGGCGATTCGTCGAGACAGGGGTTGTCAGGCCGAATTTCTGGATTCTAAGTCTTGGGTCTGTGGATAGCGCCGGAAGCTGTTCTTATTTATTCCTTGGAGTATAAATAGGAATTTTTAGGTTTTCAACAAGAGGCTAGACGCGATATTCTGTCTAAGCACACGAGCAGTTACTGTGCGAAAGACCGATAACCCTAGAAAGCCGACGGAAGCGTCCCGCCGATTCCACCGCCAATCCCGATCCCGGCAAGTGTCACTACCGCCTCTCCACTAACAGATCTAGCAGTCTGTGGAGACGCTGAGTGTCCTCTCCAGACCTAGTGCTTGTTCGACAAGTGGTTGTGGGTTCTCCCGATCGTGTGGACTATCTACAAAGGCGCGGATACAATTTCTGCGCTCAGGACTCAAGCCGCTAGTGCCCAGCTGAAATTTTCTAGAGCATCTTGGTTGAGTATAAACTCAATCCCACAAAGATAATTTTAATTGCAGCATGTTTTACTTCTTGATTCATGAATATTGTCAGATCCGAACTTTTTGGATTTTCTTGTATTCTATTTCTGCTGCGCACAAATGTTGTGTCATCTTGTAAAACCTAACAATGGTATCAGAGGGAGGTTATCGGCAATATTCCATGTTTCAGAAGTTGCTAAATCCATGGTGTGTAGATTTGAAGATTTTAGAAGTGTTCTAAAATGTCTAAATTTATTCTTAGAATCTCACCAAGAAGGCATGTGATTTTTTTGTTGCTACTCCTTAACAGTAACCGTCACTTTTACTGATTTGTGAAACCAAGTATGTGGTAGATTTTGGAATCTCGCACATAAAGTGACGAGTTTGTCTACTGTGTAAGTGGAGTTTATGTTGCTCATGTGCAGTGCATGTAAATCTGAACATTTAAAAGTGTTCTAGATATTCAGATTTAGCTCAACTCATCAAGTGTTGATGATGATTTTCTTGTGCACATCTGTGATGTATTTGGATTATGATTGTTGCTATTTTGTTTTATTTGATGTGCACACTGGTTAATCATTAACCATGATTAAAGAGTTAATCAAGTATTAAAATCCCTTAAGCAATATTAAGTGTTTGGATGTCTTCCGATGCATGACACTCTCCGTGCCTCAATCAATGAAGTGTGGGTTTGATAAAACAATGTGCATTAATATATCTTGGTAAGGGTGTGAACGAATAATTGTGATATCTCACTGTCGACATCGGGTCATACTTAATTGGGTGACCTCGAAGGTTGAGTGCCCAGAGGCATCGTGTAGGCATGCACCATATGATGGATGCAAATAAAAAGTTATTCACCAGTCATACAAGAATTGAATTGTGATGCAATTAACAAGTGTTGTCTACCTAAATAGCTGCATTGTGAGAGAAAAGTCAAAGCTAACTCATACTGTTAGTGAAATATGGATCTTGCCCACTAAGACGGTTACTCGCATAAAGTCATCGAATTGATATCGAGGGTTATTAGTTTGATAAAAATAGTGAGAGTTATTTTAATAAAAATCTTTATCGAAAGAATAAATTATATTTTTGAAAATGCAGTACTAATTTACTTTGCTTAATCTTTATAGAATCTTTATGGCAAGTGGTTCACATTATACCATGTCCCTCTGAGCGATCCTTGAGAAGTAAAAGTTGAGCGGGACAAATTATTTGGACTGGTACAGGAGCTTGAGAATTGTTCTCAGGCAAGAGCGCAAGCTCTATGTTTTGAAAGAGGTAACCTCTGATGAGTATGCCGGAAATGCACCTCGTGCTGATAAGGATGCTTATAGGAAGTACCTTGACGACTCCTTATACGTCGAATGTCTCATGCTAGCGACCATGAACTCTGATCTCCAAAAGTAACATGAGAACATAGGTTGCAAGGATATTGACGATCATCTCAAGAAAATATTTCAAGAGCAAGCTCGTTAATAGAGATTCGATGTCACTAAGGCGTTGTTTCAGTATAAGATGGGAGGTCGGGATCTAGTAGGGACTCACGTACTCAAGATAATTGGGTATATTGAGAACCTTGAAAGACTAGGGTTCCATCTGGGCCAAGAGTTGGCCACAGACTTGATCATGCAATTGTTGTCGGACAGTTATGAGCAGTTTGTCTTGAACTATAACATGAATGAAATAGACAAGACACTGCCCGAGCTCCTAGGCATGTTGCGAACTGCCGAGATCAACATGAAGAAGGTCAAGCATGCTAGCCTTATACTGATGGTGCATAAAGGCAAGGGCTTCAAGAAGACGAAGGTAGGACCTAAGTCTGCTCTGGAGCCCAAGTCTTCTGCACTAAAAAAGAAAGGTTCAGGGAAAGAGAGAAAGTGTCACCACTGTGGCAAGGCTGGTCATTGGAGAAGGAATTGCCCTTCATATATTGGGAGTCTGCAAAGGATGAAGGGAGGTATGACTTCCGTTTCAGGTATTTATGTTATAGAGATAAACCTTTCTGCTCCTTCATCCTGGGTATTGGATACCAGATGTGGTTCTCACATTTGTATAAATGTGCAGAAACTGGGAAGGAGAAAATGTTGAGTAAATGAGAGGTGGACCTGCGTGTTGGCAATGGAGCAAGAGTTGATGTTGTCGTTGTGGGCGTTTACCATCTTTATTTGCCCAGTGGACCTGTAATAGAACTAGATAACTGTTATTTTGTTTCTTCCATAACTAGAAACATTATATTCATTTCATGTTTGGACTTGGTGGGTTTTTTTTTATTATTAAGAACAATTGTTGTTCAATATTTAAGAATGATATTTCTTATGGTGTTGCACAAATGTTTAATGGTTTATATGTTTTGAACTTAAACTATCAGATTTATAACATAGAAAATACTAAAAGACTAAAAACGAATGACTTGAACCCTATGTATTTTTGGCATTGTCGTTTGGGTCATATAAATGAGAAACGTATATTCAAGCTCCATAAAGAGACTATTGGACTCATTTGATTATGAATCATTTGAGATATTTGAATCTTGTTTGTTAGGCAAGATGACTAAGATCCCTGTCACTGGAAACAATGAGAGGGTTGATAATCTCTTGGGTATAGTACATAGTGATGTATGTGGACATATGAGTTCTATGGCCAGAGGTGGGTACTTCTACTTTGTTACATTTACTGATGATTTCAGTAAATATGGATACGTGTATCTTATGAAGTGCAAATCTGAAACCTTTGAAAAGTTCAAAGAGTTTAAAAACGAAGTAGAGAACCAGCTGGGTAAGATGGTTAAAGCATTTTGATCTGATCGATGTGGCGAATACCTAAGTCATGAGTTTCGTGATCATCTGAAAGAGTGTGGTATTGTAACACAGCTCACTCCACTTATAACACCACGGCATAATAATGTGTCTGAGCGGAGAAATCGTACACTGTTAGACATGGTGCGATCGATAATGAGT
Organism: Platanthera guangdongensis; assembly: GCA_039583875.1. Lineage (NCBI taxonomy): Eukaryota > Viridiplantae > Streptophyta > Magnoliopsida > Asparagales > Orchidaceae > Platanthera > Platanthera guangdongensis. The sequence continues at coordinate 129,660,880 of CM077152.1, forward strand.
CATGCAGATCTGTTTGTTTCCTTTTGGGGTTTTGCTCTAAAAACTGTTGTTTTTACACTAAATCGTGCTCCAACGAAAGTGGTTCTTAAGACACCATATGAGATATAGACTGGGAAGCGTCCTAGTATGTCGTTCATTAAGGTTTGGGGTTGTGAGGCATACGTGCGACGTCAAATGCCTGACAAGCTGGAACCCAAATCGGATAAGTGTTATCATGTGGGGTATCCTAAGGAAACTAAAGGGTACTATTTCTACCTACGGTCCGAGGGCAAAGTGTTTGTCGCTAGAACTGGCGTCTTTCTTGAGAAAGAGTTCTTGAGTAGTAAGACTGTCAGAATAGAACTTGAAGAAGTTCAAAAACCACAAAATGTGAATGAACCGGAATTGGAACATGAGCTAGGACTACAAGTTGTTGTAGCTGCAGAACCTGCTCAGGAAACACAAGTTCCACGTAGATCTGGTAGACCAAGGTTTGAGTCTGAGAGATATGGATTTCTTGTGTCTTAAATCGGTAATGTGTTGTTTATGGATCATAGTGATGAGCCTGCAACCTACCAAGAGGCTATGAGTGGACCGGGCTCTGAGAAGTAGCCTGAGGTCATGAAATCTGAGATGGATTCCATGTATGAAAATCAAGTTTGGACCTTGGTGGAACCACATGAAGGGGTAAGACCCATAGGGTGCAATTGGGTCTTCAAGAAGAAGAACGACATGGATGTGAATGTACAGACATTCAAAGGGCGACTGGTGGCTAAGGGTTTTAAGCAAATTCATGGTATTGACTATGATGAGACCTTTTCTCGTGTTATCATGGTTAAGTCCATCAGAATTCTGTTTGTTATTGCTGTGTATTATGACTACGAGATCTAGCATATGGATGTCAAAACGGCTTTGTTAAATGGAAACCTCCTTGAGGAAGTGTATATGACACAACCCGAGGGTTTTGTATCTTCAGCTGAAGTCACTAAAATATGCAAGCTGCAGAGATACATTTATGGATTAAAACAGGCTTCTCGAAGTTGGAATCTTCGTTTTGATGAAAAGATTAAAGAGTTTGGTTTTATCAAAAACGAGGATGAATCGTGTGTTTACAAACGGATTAGTGGGAGCATAATTGTCTTTCTGATATTGTATGTAGATGTCATACTGCTTATCGGGAATGACAAACCGACACTGCAAGTTGTTAAAAACAACCTATGAGACTGTTTTAAAATGAAGGACTTGGGTGAAGCGACTTATATAATTGGTATTAAGATCTATAGAGATAGATCAAAGAAGTTGCTGGGTTTGACCCAAAGTACATACATTGATAAGATGTTGAAGCGGTTCAACATGTTTGAGTCCAAGAAAGGATTCTTGCACATGTCTCACGGTGTGAGTCTCTCTAAAGACCAGTGTCCTAAGTCTTGTGAAGATAAGAACCGCATGAATTTGATTTCATATGCTTCGGTAATTGGATCAATCATGTATGTAATGATATGTACTAGACATGATGTCTCTTATGCCTTGAGCATGACTAGCAGGTATCAGTTTGATCCCGGTGAAAGTCACTGGATTGCCCTTAAGAATATCATGAAGTACTTGCGAAGGACTAAAGATGCGTTCTTGATATTTGGTGGAGAGGAAGAGCTCGTTGTAAAGGATTACACGGATGCTAGCTTGCAGACTGATAGGGACGACTTAAAATCTCAGTCAGATTTCATATTTTGCCTTAATGGAGGTGTTGTTACCTGGAAAAGTTCCAAGCAGGAGACAGTTGTCGATTCTACAAATGAGGCTGAGTATATCGTCGCTGCAAATGCAGCGAAGGATGTTGTATGGATTAGGAAATTCATCGGCGAGTTAGATGTAGTTCCTAGCATTGTTCGTCTCGTAGTTCTCTACTATGACAACAATGGTGCAATTGCACTTGCTTCAGAACTTAGATCTCATCAGCGCTCCAAGCATATACTTTGGCAGTTCCATCTAATTCAAGAGATTGTCGATCGAGGAGATGTGATTAGCAGAGTGTCGACTGAAGAAAACATTGTGGATCCACTGACAAAGCCTCTAGCATAGAGAAGCATGACGGTCATATTAGATCTATGGGTATACGATACCTTAATGATCATCCCTAGTGTGAGTCTTGTGTATTGTATGTTCGTTGGTTGTAATATTTCATTTGATGAATAAAGTATTGTATACATTCCATATATATTTTGGCAAGTTATTTTATCGTGTTATTATTTTTATTGTGATAGATTTGTTAACCAAATAAATGTCCTTAAAGTATTTGCTTTCATAGGTCAAGTAATGACTTGAATGTGAGAACCTATGATCTCAGAAACTTTATTCTTAAAAGTCTCTAGTCGTTGTATCATCTTAGAATCTAAGGGCAATGATGATACATTTAAGACTAGCATGTGCATTGACTGGTGACCCGTCCTCACAGGTCATGATATTGTGATATCAAGTCATCGCATAGGTACTTGTTATGAACATGTTGTACTGGACAGATCTACCATAAGAATACTTTGTGGATTGTTATATAATCATGTCACAAGTATGACTCAAGTGACAATGGTGTTTGTGGTCCTTGACCTGAAGTCACAATATTTATCGAGTGAGGAAGAGCGCGTTTTGATGCTATCAAAAGTCCAGTCTTGAGAAAGTTGGATGATAAAGATAGTTATTGGGTAAGTTACAAATCATTTGGGTGTTTGCGTGTGAGCAGAAATGGGATTTGTCCTCCTTTATGACAGGAGTTGCATCCATGGGCTTCTTGATGGAATGGGACTGAGAAATGCATGGTCATGCTTGGTTGAGTCAATATATGATATTGGGCTCACTAAATTCTGTAAGTCCATTATAGATTAGGAAACTGAGATTGAACCATTATGAGGTGACACGGTCTATGCCTCTAGTTCTATCCGGATGTAAGGGACATGACCATAGTGTAACATTGGTCACAATGGCTATTGAGTTTAATAAACTCTTAATGTTTAGCGAGCAAAGATGTATTGCTGGATGAAGTTCATTGTTTGTGAAGCCTTTGTTTGATACTTTCAATATCAAGTGGGAGACTGTTGGTGTTATCATTGTGATCTGAAAGTGATCAAGCATGTGTCCTCACTGCCAACTCAGTATGAGCCTATCAGGGTCGCACATAAGATTGCGGAGAAATTGCGAGATTGGATCTGTATGATATAGCTCATATGATGAGTTGACAAGGACTTAAATATTCTAAGGCAAGAGCGTCGAGTGCGTCGAGACTACTCAACGTCTTCGTCAAGTTAAGAGTTGACTCGTCGAATAGTGGTGTTGAGTGAGTTGAGTGTATTCAACGATTCGTCGAGTCAAGAAGTTGATTTGTCAAGTATTGCACTTAAGCGTTGAGTGCGTTGAGTTCATTCAACAATTCGTCGACTCAAAGTGTTGACTTGACGGATCTAAGTCTTAGGCGTTGTGTGCTTTGAGTTCACTCAACGTCATTCGACGAATTTGGCCTTAGGCGTTGAGTGCTTTGAGTTCACTCAACGCCATTCGACGAATCTGGCCTTAGGAGTTGAGTGTGTTGAGTGCACTTAACTCCATAGCGCAGAAAGCGTCAGCAGCGTTGAGTCCATTTAACGTCTTCGTCGATGTCAAGTGTTGATTTGGCTGAAGGTAGGCGTTGAGTTCGTCGTGTATCCTATGGATACTCGACGATTCGTCGAGTATATAATGATATTCAACGATTCGTCGTGTATGCTGTAGATACTCGACGATTCATCGAGAAAAGGGTTGTTTAGCCGAATTTTGGGATTCTAAGTCTTGGGTCTACGGTTAGCGTCGGAAGCTGTTCTTATTTATTCTTTGGAGTATAAATAGGAAGTTTTAGGTTTTCAACAAGAGGCTGTACGCGATATTCTGTCTAAGCACACGAGCGGTTACTGTGAAAGATAGATAACCCTAAAAAGCCGACGAAATCATTCTGCCGATTCCACCGCCGATTCCACCGTCGATCCTGATTCCGGCGAGTGTCGTCGCTGCCTCTCCTCTAACAGATCTAGCAGTCTGTGGAGACGCAGAGTGTCCTCTCCCAACCTAGTGCTTGTTCGACAAGTGGTTGTGGGTTCTCCCGATCATGTGGACTATCTGTAGAGGCGCGGATACAATTTTTGCGCTCAGAATTCAAGCCGCTAGTGCCCGGCTGAAATTTTTTGGAGCATCTTGGTTGAGTAAAAACTCAATCCCACAAAGGTAATTTTAATTACAACATGCTTTACTTCTTGATTCATGAATATTGTCAGATCCGAATTTTTTGGATTTTCTTATTCTCTATTTTTGCTGCGCGCACAAATGTTGTGCCGTCTTGTAAAACCCAACACTTGGTACATTGGCAGGGCCGTCCAGATGCAGAAGACGCTTAGATACTACCAGTAGAGCTCTATCGACTCGCACCTGGACTTCGACTTCAGTACGATCGTCTCCATTCATCGGAGATGAAGGCTTTTCAGTCGGGGGGAGTTGATGGGGATCCATCAGATCGTACACCAGTTGGGGTTCGCCGCAAGGCGGGACCCACGTTCGTGTATTCGCGCGAGAGGACTTGATCGGATCGTCGATCCGACTCTGCGGATATGTCTGGATCTGCATCGCAAGTAGAGATCCTATATTACTTCATATATTTTGGTTTATTATTGTTATATTTATGTGTTTTTCCCACTGTCAATCATAGTCGTTGATTGGGATGTCCTACTCTTCTTATTATTATAAATAGAGTTGTTAGGGGTTGAACCAAGGCATTGCAGGATTTTGGAGAGTCTTCTTCCTGGAGTCCAGTGATCAACCCTCGGTGTCGACGTCGTGGAGCCCTAGGTGACAATTCTTAGGTAGGTATTCTTTCCCCCTATCCTTCCCCTAATCCTTGTCATCGTTTTCCACCTCACAAACCCCTGATCCACCCGCTATAGCCCTCCAAAACCGAACCCTAAGCCACTGGCATGCTGCCTTCCAGCAGACGCCCAGTCCGCCCCTTCCCCCTCATCCACCCGACCACCCAGCAACCTTCCCCCATCCCGGCGAGCCTCTCACAACCACTGTCTCCCTCCAACGCCCCCTCTACAGTCAACTACCCCTCTCCCTACCACCGGCCAGCCACCTCCATCACTCCTCATGTGTATCCACTTCCCTACACCCCTATTCTCAAGATCAGTCAAGATTTGGGAATTTTAGCACCTGATCCATTATTTCCACAACCCGTACACCATCCCCTAGCCCGGATCCGACCCAAAACAGTGGATCTACCCTTCCCCGACCCGGATCTACTCGTACGTGGTCGGATCTACCAATTTCTTGTCTGATATCATCATCTACCGCCGAGGACAGCCGTCGCCATCATTTCCACGCCGTCAGTTCCAACTTCGATAGCTGATCTACGCATTTGGATCCAAAGTCTTCAGTGCCTCGGTCAGCCCGTTTTTTTTATCAGCCCGCTTGCGTAACTTTGTTACGATTCACTAATAATTTGCAGGAAGGGTTTATTCGTGGCGCACTTGGCCTAGGCCCTCCGAGCGGAGGAAGGTAATTATAAAATTGTTAAATTAAATGTTAGTTACTTGTTCTTTAATCATATTTGTGGTGTTAATATTTTCATTGCTCAAAATTAATCGTCACTGTCACCGACAGTTTCATTGAATTTAGACTAAGGTTTGTGTGTTGCATCTACATCTCGCCCCTAATAGCCTTGGTTTTGTGCACCCTCATAGCCTACCCCACATCAATTGGTATCAGATCCTAGGTCGGGCCATTTGTATGCTCCGTAGTGGTAGGAATTTTAGAAGAAGCATGGTAGATGCACAAATCACCGACGATCGAACGGCGAGCTCGAATTTGGGTGTCATTTTTGCTGAGTTTCAAAACCTTATCATCGATCGTTTAGACACCTTAGGTGCCCAGTTCAATGATGTGTCATGATCTTGCTGAGGTGAATCTTCGTTTAAACCACTTAGAGAATGTCAGGGACACTCCAACACAACGTGGCGATTCACTTGAGGACGACCCAGATGCTCCTCCATGTCCTGACCAGTGTACGAGAAATTGTCAACCACCAGTAGACCACCACCGTCGTGATATTCCTCACTGAGCCCCAGCTCCGCCGGCAAGGCAAAATCCTGATCCGGCGCGTGGTAGACCTCCACATCATCATGATGGGTACCGTATGACACGTCAGCCTCAACCTGATCCCAGAGATCGTGTACCCTCACACGGTCGTCGTGATCATCACCGCGATGACTATTATCCCCAGGCCAGAGAGAGCGTGGTCCCCCACCCACTCGATATGACTACGCCCGTGATGATTACCCCGAGGATTATCCCGACCCACGGAGAGGTGGCCACCACTTTGACATCACTCATCGTATTCGACTCGACGCCCCTTCGTTCGATGGTCGTCTGGATTGCAAAGCATGACCTTTACAATGATTAATTTTACTTGAAATACAAATTGTATGACATTGTAGCTATGTATCTTCTCTTGATATTTCAAAATCATGCTTGCATTGTTTTAAATGAAATAACATATCTTGTGCTAAAACTCAAAACATCTTATTATAAGACCTAAAACTCATTATATTTTTATGCTATAATTTTCTATAAGATGTTTATTTTCTAAAGTGTGTTTCTTATACTTTGTTATGTTTACAGCTTAAGCTCGATTATGAAATTATATTTCTCAATAAGTGGTATTAACAAATAATCCTTGAATATTGGTGTTTTCACTGTTCTTGTCACTTCAATTCTTCACGATTATCATTTATATTTTACATCCCTTCTGATTTCTTTTTGTGCCCCTTGATTTATGCTTTCTTGATTATCAGTGTGCATGTGTATGCTTTCTACATGATTATTCAGCGGCATCTCTCATATTATTACATGATTTAGATCATCCCGACCCTTTTGAAGAGTAAGTTCATGAGCAAATCATCTAGGAGCTAGCCATCTAAGGGGAGATCACTTGTACGGGGAGATCACTTGTAGGGGGAATATTCTGATATAGTGCATAGAGATAAGGGGAGCACATATATAGGGGAGTCGTATTGAACTTTATGCTTACACGGTCAGTCTGATTAATTTCACCTATTGACATGTTCATGCTATATGCTTATCTTATATCACACTATATCATGTTTATATTTATTTATATCTCATGAACGTGATTGGTTATTATCAAAACGAAGAGTTTGTTGGAACATGCGTCTTGCATCTCTCAGGTTTGATAATAACAAATCTCATGGTGTATTTAATCATACTTGTGTTGGGTATAGTGTGCAGGTTTACAGGTGTGCAATCGTACAGGAAATACAATCTCTATGAGCTACCGTCGGCGTCAGAGATACCGTCGGGAGCTAGCTCCATTTATACGTGTTGACTGGAGTTGCTCAGATTGAGGAAGTCGACCAGACTGCTTATATCGACTAGACATTTTATATCAACTATACATTTTATATCGACTAGACAAGTTAAGTGACTACCACTGAGCGTTACTGATACCGCCAGGCGTTAGTGTGTTAATGGCAAGGCAAAAATCGACTAGACTGTCGATGCCGACTTGAAGGTGTACAGATCTTGTGAGCTACTGCCGACGATAGCGATACCGCCAGGCGCTAACTTGTCGACTGAAAGGAAAAATCGACTAGACAGCTTATATAGATTGGAAGGAGAAATCGACGAGACCGGGCTTATCAACTACCGTCGCGTGTTACTGCTAACGCGTCGCCCTACCTAGAAGTACACATCAGCGATCTGTGTGCTCAGCGAGGGAACCTGGTGGCAGCCCCAGAAAGAAAATGTTGGTACGCTCGCGGCAGAACCTACCACTCTGCGGTAACATGAGTTTGCAAGGAAAGAGCAGACACCTTCCTCATTTGTTGAAGGTAAACTATGCACGCGCCAAATCAAGCATGTCTACCACGTCGCGCTAGTGCTACCGCTCCGCGCTAACAGATGATCACAAGGAAAGTGCAAATGCCTTCCTTGGAGCAGGACAGCTGGGAGAAAATGTGTAAACGGAGTCTACCGTCACGTGGTAACCTTACCTCTGGTGGTAGCTTACTTAAACATCGTATAAAAGCATTTTTTCTTTATCCTTGGACATATACGCATGCAATAGGGTTTCCAAGACATTTCTGTAGCAAGGTGCCACCGTCTAAGGAGAGAAGAGAATTACTTTCACCCAAAAGCAAGAACGAAGATCTTCGGAGAAGGCAAACGTGAACGAGAATCTGAAGACGATTGAGTGCACAAAGAACGTGAATCAAAAGCACCGACCGCTCACCGCATCCGGAGACAATCTTTGAGGGAAAAATCATGTCTTTCTTAGATCTACTTATCATATCTTGTTATGTACTTTTTTCTTTTGATTGTATTGTGGGTTGAGAGAAATTGTTCGGGGAGGGCGTCAGAATCTTAGGAGAATTCTGTGAGAAATCGCCCGGAGAGGATGTCTAGACCGGGCAGGTCTGGGTAGGGCTTGAAGATGTTTAGGGAGAAGGGAGAGATCCAACTGGTCCTCAGAGGATGGGTCGATATAGAAACCAAATGAGAGATTTATTCGTCGCCTTCGATCTTCGATGTCATGGAGACAACAATTTTGTAATTGTAATCATAACTCTAATCTTCTAATGAATTCTAGTTTTCATGCTTTGTTGTTTACGTGCAATTTATATTTGCATCTAACTGTTACTGCTTTTTTGAAGTCTAAATCATGTAAACACTGAAACGATCATCTGTGAGAATCGAACAAACTAAACTTACGAGAATTCGATTTCTGTTGATAGCGCTAGTGGTAATCTTACTGGCCCACGCTAGCTTCCAAAAAGTGTATTTCTACGAAGTGAAGTTTTAAAATCTCATAAGACTGTTGAAACCTTATTCACCCCCCCCCCCCCCAAGGTTGGCCACAAATCCAACACATTCATCCATTTCTTGTTCACCGGAGAGTATCATTCAAGCGTCGCCAATAAGAGGAGGTTCAAATTCAAGGCGGCATATTATTTCCTTATTTCCGAGACCTTATACCGAACAACATTCCTCTCACCGCTGGCAAGATGTATCTCAGAGGAAGAAATACCTATCATATTAAAGGAGATTCACTAAAGGGAACGTGGAGGTCACTCAGCGGAGTGTACCTAGAGAAGAGAATACTCAAGCAAGGCAACTTCTGGCCAAAGATGAAACAAGATACAAAACAATATGCTAGGAAATGCTTTCAATGTCAGAAGTTTGCTCCCCTACAACTAAAACTTGACCGTTTTCAATTTCAACTCCTTGATCCTTTGCAATTTGGGGGATGGAACTTCCCGAATCTTTCCCGATAGCGAGGTGGCAGAGGAGATGCATTCTATTAATGATTGATTATTTTAGCAAGTGAATTGAGGTGAAGGCGTTAGTAAAGACAACAAACCATATAGTAAAGAATTTCATCCACTCTTCATTTCCCTGCTTGGAATTAAGAGATCTAGTTGTCACTCGGCAGGACGAGATGAAAAAAAGAATGGCAAAACACTTCGACAAAAATATCATGGTAAAACAGTTTGCCACCGAAGACCTTGTAATGAAAAAGGTAGACGCGACAGAAAGAATAACCTCAGTTGGGAAGCTCAACCCCAACTGAGCAGGTGCTTTCAATGTCAAAGAAGGACTGAAAAAAAAGGTTATCTTCTGCAGACTTATTACGGTGAAGACATCTCAAACACTTGTGACATAAAGAGATTCCTCCCTTGATCTTGAAGCATATCCTTTACATTTCAACTTTTCATGTACCTTTTTTACTTACTCCACTATACAAATACATGGAGTGATCTCTACGACGCTTACTTGTAATCCCTCTTGAAATCTTGAATCGAGATCTCAAGATCCGATCATGCAAAGGACTTCAAGCAAGTTACGTTTTCCTAAGGATCGTCGTCGGAACTTGCTTGAACCTCATTGAATTGAGATCGTTGGGCGTAACACCCACCATAATCACAAATCAACTAAAATTGAATCGCGCTTGCGTAATGGTTGTCTAATCCAAACTCTTTCATTTGTCTTCAAGTTTCCGGATCTTTCTGTCGGTATCTGTCACTCCCTCAATCGTTTGTTGAAAAACCCACCACAATTGCTCTCGTTGGAAATGTTTTTGACTTGCATTAGTGATGGGCTAATCACGGTGATAAAACAGCTCTACCTCGCATCAACAGAGATATCGTCACCGCTAAGGGTCCTTTCCGAGGACAAGTTTCTGAAAAGAACATGGATGTCCTATGCCCAACTGGATATCCTTTATGAGGACAAGTACTGTCTAGTACAAATGACTTATGCCCACCTGGATAATCCATTTTGAGGACAAGCTCCACGGATGTCTTATGCACAACTTGTTTCCATTAGTTTTCTGGCCCACGAGGTCCTTTTATATCGACATACGAGGTGAGGAAGTGGCCCCTCTTGAATTATAAAAAGCATTTCTTCAGATGTTCTCCTAACTCAGATGAGAAAACTTCGATATCTCATAGCCAATGTCTGATGATTTTTCGATATCTCATAGCCAATGTCTGAGGATTTTGGCACGAATAATCTTAATTAACATCACGGGTATTGCAAGTATGAAGAAAAATTTCATCTATGACAGACGTCCCGAGATCATTGTCAAGGGTATTCACGACATACTATATCACAATAAAAATATCTCTCCAGGATAGTACTTTCGGGTATTCGCTATTACTCTGCAACAGGGATTCAGTATGCCCAAAACATATCATTTTGAGAGAGAAGAATGTCGAAATATCCTGGTTTTCAGTATTCATACCATAAATTTGTCGAAGGGATGTATCTCACATTATCAGAGATAGAATCCACAGCATCGTGATCTTCGCCGACTTCATCCTTGGTATATTTTTGGGTATTGGTCTTTTGGCGAATTGTTCTTAACTAATGTTAGAACTGTCCATTCATCATTCTAGGAGTAAAATTACTTCTAACTCAAGGGGCAAGTAAAGATCTTACGGGACCATGTCCCCCAAGGGGCATTCGCCGGAGATATTACAGCAATGACGGCATCTATAGTGGTCTTTGATTTTCTATAACTTACTGTTTGTTAACAAAAATTTATCTTTAGTGAAGTTGTTGGACATTATTATAGATGTCGCGACATCTATTAGCATAGACTTTGGCCTATTTCAAATTATGGGAGATTCATCCTATTCACCCTCAGAAAGTCGCTGACACTCAGCTATGGGAATTCGCGACGTCAAGGCTGAGTTATGAGGAAATCTTGAAAATGACTAAATGAAATTACTTGAGCAAAGTTGCGAGACGTTAGGGTGTGAGCGAGTTGGTTTACAAGCTTAACATCAAACGAATATTCAAGACATACTCGCGCTCACAATTAAGGTATTCGCATAACATTCAAACAAAGCAAAAAAGAAAAGGTACTCACACGCAAATAAGACCGAACAAAATTTGATTTTCATTATTTTTTGAAAATTGTTACTAGTATAAAATTAGGTACTCGCGGTTATAAAAACCAACACTCCTGAATACCCTAAAATGAAAAGAAAATACAACTAATCCTCGAATACCAGTGGCGTCATCTTCACTATCAATGTTGCTGCTGGAGGATTCGATCTCGCTACTCGAGGAAGTTTTCAACTCAACACCCGGAAGCTCTGGATAGAGTTCGGAGTAAGTCATGTCAACAAACTCATCATTTATCATGACCCTCTTTTCGAACTACAAAATGGCCTCATTGGCAGAGTTTTGCAATAGCTTTTTGTCTCTTTTAAGCATTTTGTGCTCTCCAAGTCGAAGGGATTCTCCTTCGTCTTCTTCAACTTTCGGCGTAATATCCACAACAAATGAGAATTCGTCATCAGTAAAAGTAGAGATGACAGAACAGAGAAATCGTGGTGCCTATGTGATATCCTAACCTCATTGTCTTTCATATCATGATGTTGTTCTCCTTCATTTGCCGAATTTTGTCCAATAAATGCTTTATCTAGGCAGTGACGTGATGGTTAGTTACATGGTTGTGCATCATGTGTCTTGTTGTCGCGTTCGGGAGATCAGGAAGATCAATTTCTCGCAGCTCATTGACATTCACTTTGTTATATAACATGTGAAGGAATTCGAACACGTTCGGAGAGCTCTTATTAGAGGGGAGATGCAAACTCACCGAGAAGTGATGCATCTTGTTATCCTACAAGACCAGGGGTTGGCCTTCTGAATCCAACACGCCCGCGTCAGTGTGAAGAAAAGAATGACCGGTTCTTGATGGCGAGAACCCCTCCTCAGTCTGACGAGATTGCATCCTCGATAAAGTTGAGGACTCGCCAACATCCGGAATTGCTTTTCTCTGCTTCTTCAAATATCAGCTTATGCAAACTTTTTTTGTCTCCTTCGTGGCGACCTCCTCTGGATTGTTCTTAGGATTCAAATATCCATCATGGCGGTAAGGACAATTACCCGGGAGGACAAGGCTGGCTGCAACATAAGGAAAATAGTAGATCTCGCGGCATCATGTATCAACAAGTATTCGTTGGATGTATTCGTACCCTCTGCGGGATCAAAGTTGGCGACTTCACCCATTAGTGACATATAGTGGTTCACGTCAAGCGGATTGTTGGCGATGAAGCCGACAATCTCCATCTCAATACTTGTCTAGCAGTGGTCACGAAGACCTTCACAGTTCTCATTGAAGGCCTATAGACAAGGGGTTCGAGATCCCCTTTGAAGAAGGCAAAGTGTTGAACCCAATAATGAACCATATTGGGGGATTTCAAAACTCGCACTCGCAACCCCCCGGAGAAGATAGTTACATCCTTGTTGAACCTAGCTGCAAAAAAGGCTTCGGAAGACTGTCATGCACCACAAAACCATCTCCATTCGGAGGTATATTGCGAAAGAGGTAAGGACCAGTAGCGAGCGGGAACTATCTGGGCAGGTACAATCCCATAATGGTTGAACACCACAGCGAGTTCAGGCCATAATGGGGGTTGCAATCTAAAGTTGAAGTCGTCAAAAGGTATAGAGACATCTCCCTCTAGGGGTCGTTGATGTCACATGTTTGAATTGTTGACACATTTAATAAAATATTTTGATATATGATATTTATTCCCAAGAACAATGGCATCTAGATGTCAGTCATATTCAAATGTCATTTGAAGAAGTCAAGGACTTCTTATAAATTCCAAAAAACCAAGGTTAGATGGTGTAGATATCTTTAGGCAATAAAGTCAAACCAAACACAATGACATCTAGTAACACAAACATTTTAACAGTACTGACATATAAACGGTATTGAACCAAACACATCTACATCTCATAAACTTACATAAGATGCCCAGTTACCTTAATAAACCAAATAATTAAAGTTAAATAAAGACGCTTAGCATTTACTAAAATAGTAAGAAACAATAAAAATGAGGAAGGAGTCATGGTAATGCCAAAAGGAGACTACATAGTTACCATTTGTGAATAGCCCTTGATGAGAATAGGATAGTCAAATCTATCATTCTTCTCAGCAGTGATCATGTGTTTGTCCCTCCTATTTGAATCCCTATAAGATAAAATCATTGGAGAACGGCTCATATTCTCTCTCGGCGAACTATCTCTATCCCTCCGCCCATTTCTACTCTGTCCGTGATCTGCCCCGTCTTCTTCGGACAATGAGAAACTCCTAGAACATCGACTCCCATCCCTACTGCGTGAGCTGCGATCCCTATCTCGTTCCGTCCGCAACTCCTTGCTGGAAGAGCGGCGTCGGGAACTACCTTCCTTCTCGCGGCGCCCGCGCTGGAGCTCCGAAGGACGTAAATTCGGAGAGGGAGAGCGTCGGGATCCCCGGAGCTTGGCCCGGATGGTCTCTAACTGAGCTTGCTTCTCGGTCTTGCAGGGACTACAAGCACGGACAAAGTTGGAGAAGGGGGAGGAGTACGAGGAGGAGGGTTTCCGAGGAAAGGAAACATAGGAGGTGGTGGTGGAGAAGCCGAGCCCTTGCTTGAAGCGCGCGGCGCCCTCACCCTTGCGAGTAAGCTCCTCGTAGTAGGCGGCGGCTTTGGCTTCCTCCATTGAACTCGCCCCAAATCGGAATTAAAACGAGATTAGATTTGTCATGTGCTTAGAAGTAGAGGTGTCACTTAAAATATAAAACCGAAAATTAAATTAGAATAGAACCGGAACTGCGAAGAACGAATTGTTCGCGAATTATTTGGGGTTCAGTTTGAATTTTGGAACTGTGAGCATCATTGGTCTGGGTGTGGTTCTTTCATTTTATTATCCGGACCGGAATCGGAACCGCAACCGCAACACACACGTCACAAGCGTTTTCAAGATTTTTAGACCTGATCCGAACCGGACCGAAGCAGAACCGAACCACTACACTTTTATTATTATTAATTATAATAATAATAATTTAATTATATTGTTACTTTTTATTATCTATATATAATATTTATACTTTCTAGTATGAGTAAAACTGACACAATTTGATTCAAACGGCAATCGTAGTAAAAGAGGTTGGTTTTAGACCGAACAAAATCGCATCATACCAAAATTCTGCAGTGTGGTTTGACAGGAGCGGACCCATGTGCAGGCATACTCGGGCACGTGCTCGGGTTGGAAATTTTACGAAATTGCATAGGTCCAGTCCGCCCCTTTAGTTAAAAAAAATGGGAGAATTTATTATTTCTCCTGTGACCGTGAGGCATTAGCCCGTCAGTTCCTCCTCACGCGAAACGACGACAACCTTGCCTTAGGGCCTAGGTCGACGTCGCAGCCCGCAACTTCGCAAGCAGGGGCCTCTCCGACTCGACGACGACGACTCCCGGCTCTGATTCTCCGGCTCTCTGTCGCCGCAACCCGCAAGTGCCTCACCCGAGTCCCGTCGGTTCTCTCCTCAGTCCTCACGCTGTCAGTCTGTCACGCAAGCACCGCTGCCGCCTGCCTGTGAGGAATGTTGTTGGCTTGTTGTGGTACTTTGTCGGCCAAAGAACAGAAGGAATCCCTCTTAGTTGTGTCGCATGTGCGCCAATCTGTCTAGGGTATGCCCGTGGGGATGTTTTGGTATATGTTTTATATCTCTTTTGTGCTTGATCTTGAGCTTATCCATTGAAAAATTGATGTCATGTCTTGCTGTCCAACTGAGTGTGTTTCTTGTTATGGCTGTATTGCTCTTTGTGCAAAGCCTTTGTTTTCCCATTTTTATTTTCATGCCCAGTAATTGTTTGTCTGGATGCTTCACTGAGAGATTTGAGAGTCATGATTTATATTACATGATTTATTTTTATTTTCCGATAATCTAAACATACATTCAATTAATGCAAAAATGTGGTTTAATTACAATTTATGAATGGTATGTGTATTTCTTTCCAGGTACTCTCTAATCGGATTTTACGGATTTCAGTTTTGGTTTTGGTTCAACATCGAACATAATTAGGTATTTTTCACTTAATTTGTAGACTTCATTCTATTGTTGGCTTAATTTTTAATCAGTTTGTCCTCTTTATTTTCTATGACAGTGCAATGTGTAAATTAAGATTCTTTTTTGTAAAGAATTATGAAGTTATTTTTAAGAACTTTAAGGAATGTAGCATACCCCAATGGTCATAAGCTTGTCTAACAACTTATTAATTTGTTTCTAACAGCTTCTATATGAACTTTTTTTGCTATTGAATGTAGGTAATTTGATTTCAATAGATTGTGGAGAAATTTTTTTCTAAAGTTGTTCAACCTAGTAAAGAAACAAAAAAAATTGAAGAGTTGTCTTCATCCTCAAGTAGTAAGAGACAATGACTTACGTGTGTTGAGGAACTTCTTTCCGATCCTAGGTTGAGACAACCAATTTTGAGTTACGACGTCAATGATCAAGATAGAATTAGAAGATATTATCTTGAAAAGGGCCCTTGTCAACCGTAATTAGAAATTTTTCCCCAAACAGAATTAGGAACAAAAGTTCGGCGATTCAACAGAAACTGGTTTCTTGAATTTAAGGGTTGGTTGCAGTATGGTGAACATAAGGATGTTGTTTTTTGCATGTATTGTTATGTCTTTCCACAAAATGGATGTGATCCAACATTTGTTACTCGCGGCTTTAGATATTGGAAGGATAAGACAATTCTTGAAAAGCATATTGGCAAGCATGCTTCAAAAAAATTATGTGAACATTTGATGAATCAAAAACAGAACATTCAAATAGTTTTGGCTAAACAAGAAGAAACTCAAGCTGTTGAATATCGTGCACGTTTAAATGCTTCCATTGAGTGTGTTCGTTTTCTGTTACGATAAGGATTGTCTTTTCGTGGCTATGATGAGTCTGATGGGTCCCTAAACAAAGGAAATTTTTTGGAGCTTTTGGAGTTTTTGGCGTCAAATATCAGTAATGTCATTGCAGTGGTCTTGAAAAATGCTTCAATTAATTGTCAGTTAACAGCTCCGAAAATACAAAAAGATATTGTTCTTGCAATTGCAAGTGCAACAACATGTGAAATAATTAAGGACATTGGACAAGATTGTTTTACAATCTTAGTTGATGAATCTCGTGATATCTCAAATAAAGAACAGATGTCTATTGTTTTGAGATATGTGAACAAAAAAGGAAAGATTATTGAAAGATTACTCGGTTTTGCCCATGTTTTTGATACTACGGCTTTATCACTCAAACTTGATATTGATAAAATATTTGCAAAATATAATTTAAGTCTCTCAAGCCTACGAGGCCAGGGTTACGATAGAGCAAGCAACATGCGGGGTGAATTCAATGGTTTAAAAACTCTGATTATGAAGGATAATAGTTCAGCTTTTATATTCATTATTTTGCTCATTAACTATAGTTGATATTAGTGGCAGTCGCAGAGGGACATCCTGAGATAGCAGAACTTTTTTCGTACATTACTAATGTATTAAATGTTGTCGGAGGCTCTTGTAAAAGACGTGATTGTCTTAGAGCTTTAGAAATTGAAAGAGTCGCTAAAAAAATTAATTGCGACGAGTTAGAGTGTGGGAGAGGGCTCAACTAACCACTTGAAATTAAAAGAGCAGGAGATACAAGGTAGAGTTCGCATTATGGCACTGTTTTGAATTTCATTCGTATGTTTTCATCTATTATAAATGTTCTTGAAATTATTACACGAGACGGAGCTGATGGAAATCAAAGGGGAACTGCAAGTAGTCTTTTGAAAAATATCCGGACATTCGATTTTTTGTTTCTCTTACACTTGATGAAAAATATTTTATCAAAGACAAATGAATTGTCACAAGCCCTACAGAGAAATGAGTAAGACATCATTAATGCAATGAATTTTGTTAAAATATCAAAACAATTATTATTCAGTATGAGAAATATTGATGGTCATTGGGAGACTTTCATCATTGAAGTATCATCCTTTTGTGAAAAACAAAATATAGATATTCCACTGATTATGGATATGACTTACAGTTACTTGATGGTCAGCTAGATATATATATATTTGATGTGTGATCTAATGAGGCATTCTCACAAGTTAAAGGTATCAGCGAGCTTCTAGAAAAAAATAGTGGAGCTTAAAGAACATGATCATTACCAATTGGTTTATCGACTTTTAAAGTTGGCTTGTCTTTTACTGATTGTAACTGCCAGCGCGGAAAAAATATTTTCTGCTATGAAGATTATAAAGAGTCGTTTGAGAAACATAATGGATGATGAATGGATGAATGATTGTCTTATAGCTTACATTGAGAAAGATATTGTTGACACAATTACAAATGAAGAAATTATTACACGTTTTCAGAATATGCATCCGCGAAAAGTTGCTCTATAATATGTAAGTTCTTTTGGGAACCTCAATATTACATGTTTTTCATATTTATGTTGTAAGAGCCCTTTTTTTGCAACAACCACCGGGGTCTTAGGCCCAGAACTGCCGCTTTGCGGTGACACCCTCGCACCCGGGAAGGTCATCACTACAAAACGCCGATCCTGCCGGCCAAATCTATCACCATCGACAAAATGTATAATGAATGAAAGTGTAAGCATCCAAGTCCACAATAGTATAAAGGAGAAAATCATGCGATAAAACAAGTCAACATCAGAAGAAAGTCTAAGTACCAACGCCAGAAAGTGAATACGGGCTTAGGCCCGGTACATGATAAGCTCATTACAATTCACTCATAAAAGTAAAACTACTAATACTCGGCTCCACTCACGGATCCGGATGTCTGTCCACCCGAGCTACACTGGCCCATCTCCATCTGCACCGTACCTTGTTGGTGTTGCGTCTCCTGCGGCTGTTCCCTGTCTCCCATCCGGAGCACCTAAAATATGGTGGTCAAACGACGGTCAATCAAACTAGACTCAGTCAACAATTCCCCACCCCTCTACTCGTGGCTCCTAGGCACCGGGCGGAAAGGAGTGAAAAGGAGGACCAAAAGCAGGGCGTAATCAAGCAGGTGATATCTACCCTAAGGAATAAAAAAATAAGGTATGGCAGGGGTATCACAATAATTAAACATGAATAAACAAGTATGTGACAAAAGTAAACAGTAAGGAGTAGCAAGTAAGTAAAAGCAGTAAGAAGAGTAAGTAAAAGAAACGAGAAATATAACTGTTGATTTATAGGGATTACCCCTATAGACCACGAGATCGTTTTGCGGGGCCTATCGTATAAAACGTCCCATACCATTTTATACGATAGGCGTCAGGGGTTAAATGCAATGATTATGCTATGACATACAAGTATGTTATGGTATGCACATGCAAGTGCAACTCACACACATGACTCTATGCGCATAGACCTTTAGTTCCCCTTCTTGAGTTAGCTAAACTCTCAGGAGCCTCTCGTCGTGGCCAATGGAGATAGTGGGTTGGGCCTCTCCACTTCTAGACTGGTAATCACACTACCCAGCCTAGCCCCTCTCGTATGTTTCCATACTATTCCTAGCAAACCAGCTAGTCTCCCCGAGTCAACGTACCGACGACGGTGTGATCGATCGTCGAATACCGAGGACCGACCACTGTTATGCACATGCAACCATGATAGTTGTATCTAATTATAGTATCGAGCCTCCAGCTCTTTATACTCCCAAGCCTACTAGTTCACCATATTCCCGAGCCCACGACTCCCTGGACTAATCAAGTCTCCTTTTTTCCAAGTCCCCGAGCATCCAGCTCCCCGGACTTCCAAATCAATACCGAGTCCATTTAACTCTACCAGTAAGCCCTTAGGCCACGAGCCTACGCTATCCTTTCACTACCAATTCATCTCCCTACGTGTACAAGTGTGAGTATAAGGTGAAACTATTATTAGGGTTACTCTTGCCCAAATTATTCCTAAGGTTTACGTTAGCCTAGGACTGCACAAGGTATTCCCCGTGAAGGGCTCTCGAAGGCTTTAGGAACTATGATGGGATTACGCCCAAAGTTCCATTTCGCAAGACACTTAATATTATTGATTTCTACCCTTGATCAAATCTCCCATTTATTTACCCAAACCAGCAATCTACTAAGGATTCAACTCTTCAAATTCATTACCCACTCTAGTTCAGTTTCCACAGTTACTATATGTAGACCACCATATACTATATGAGATGTATAAAGGACGTACTCCGGATTTTCTTCCAAATCTTCTATAAAATTTACTAGAGGTATATCATAACAAGTTTAGTCCAAAATCAGAGAATCATAATTTTTCTATTTAATTTGATATTTATTGAATTTTCCCAAATGTTTGGCCATGTGCCATTTTGAACATGAACTATGTGATCTACTCAAGTAATGGCCACCCAAAAATTTTGATCACTAAATAACAGAGATATGTTATTAGATACTAATTTCCATAATTTTTCAGAAAATATGTGACCTCTAATTAATTTATCCAAAATAATTCCCTTAATCGTATGTAAAGAAGGAAGTACCAAAATTATTCATCAGAAAATTATATAAAAATTACATAATCTTAATATAGTTCAGAAAAGATCATTGTACAAAAATTATAATTTTAGAGGCTTGCTAGACTCCAAAATAAATTATATTAAGTTTTCATGGGAAACACTACTTAATGAAGCAACCCTTAGAAATATTCTTTCAAAAATCCAATAAAAATTCACAGAGCTTTAAAACTTAATAAGGCGTTCTTCGGCTAATGTTCATCAATTTTAAGAAAGTAGTTACTTCATAATAAATTTCTAAGTAAATAATACAAATTGTTAAATTGTTAATGAAGTATCCAAAATAATAATCTTAAATTCATAACAAAATCTCCAGAGCTTGTACTAACTTTAAACACTACTATACCCAAATTTCAAGTGATTTGATAGCCTAATACTCCAAATTAGTTTTGGTGCCCTAAACTAGGGTTAGGGTTTTGAGGGGGTTTGAAGCTTCCAAATTCCCTAAAGTTTTAACCAGAGGACTATACCAACCCTATGGTCCTCTCCACCAATTTTCAAGTCATTCCAAGGTCATTTGGCCCCATGACCTTCAAACCCTAAGAATCCCCATTAAGGGACTTGTTGGGTACATTGGTTCTAATGTACCTGATTTGAAGAAGCCTCACCCAACTCAATGATATACATCAAAATGTATTTGATGTGTTTTGAGTTTACTTGTGCAGGTTAAGTATTTACAGGAAAGAAGAAAAAGTTTCTAAGTACATGTGTCGACACCCAGAGGGAAAGTGTCGACACTTAAGAAGACTTGTGTCGACACCCAGGCAAGCAGTGTCGACACTTGGAGTCAACTTGTGTCGACACCAGGGATGCAGAGTCGACACCAGACAGAAAGTGTCGACACAAGGAGCTGTGTCGAAACTCAATGCAGAGAAGGCCAGTGAAGCAGTGTCGACACTTAGCAGTTGTGTCGACACCCAGAGAAACTGTGTCTACATCAGAAAGTGTCGACACTTGGAGGCTGTGTCGACACTCAGCAAAAGTCAGCAGAATCTAAGTATAAGTGTCGACACCCAGAACAATGTGTCGACACACAGCAGAAGAGTCAACACTTGAAGTAAGTGTCGACACCCAGAACAATGTGTCGACACTCAGCTAAAGACTCAACACTTGAAGAAAGTGTCGACACAAGGAGCTGTGTCGACACTTAGCAAAGTTCAAGTATTTTCTAAGTACAAGTGTCGACACAAAGTAGATGTGTCGACACTCAACAAAAGTCTCAACAAAAGAAGAATGTGTCGATACAAGGAGCTGTGTCGACACTCAGCAAGTATCAACACTGAAGACATGTGTCGACACCAAAAAGATGTGTCGACACTTAACAGATTCAACATATGAAGATGTGTCGACACAAAGGAGATGTGTCGACACTTACAAGAATTCAGCAATATACTGAAGTACAAGTACTTGTGTCGACACACATTATCAGTGTCGACACATGAAGAAGAAGTTGTGTCGAGAAGTGCATTCTACAACACAAGGAGTTGTGTCGACACCTTGTAGGCTAGTGTCGACACTTTGTCAACTTGTGTCGACACTTAGTCTATAAGTGTCGACACTTAAAGACACAATCTCGACACTTGCAGACAGTTACAGAATTTTCAAGAACTGACTGGATGACTTGACAGCTGCCATTCCAGCCGGTCTACTGCACCTGTCAGAGTTGTCAAAAATCAGTTATGAACCGGACCAGCCGGTTACCATAAATGTAACATCCCATGTTACTTCTGGATCCGATTGTGCTAGGCATGGGGTGAGACTTAAGGTGATCAACCAGGTTTGACCCTAGGTAGTGGGTGGTAGCCATGTGGGGCCCACTATAAGACCATAGTCAAACTAGGTCAAACTAGCCTAAGTGGGGACCCTAGCCACACCATGACCCCACCACATTGCCCTAACCCTAAAGACAATCTAAGTGGACCCTAGGGTATGTCACTGGGTCAACATTTTGACCCCAATTGACCAAAGTCAACCTTGGGCTTAATTTGGTCAAACCCACACTCA
Organism: Platanthera guangdongensis; assembly: GCA_039583875.1. Classification (NCBI taxonomy): domain Eukaryota; kingdom Viridiplantae; phylum Streptophyta; class Magnoliopsida; order Asparagales; family Orchidaceae; genus Platanthera; species Platanthera guangdongensis. The sequence continues at coordinate 129,682,801 of CM077152.1, forward strand.
TAGGCCTAATTAACCTAAGTGGGGCACCCCCTTGACCCAAACCAAGTTGGGTGGTGCCACTAGACTCATTTCCACCAAGTGGGGTCAGTCCACCCACCATGGTTGACCAAGTCAACTCCCTAAGTCAATTTGGTCAACAAATTGACCTAAAGAGTGAAATGAAGGCCAAGTCATTTCCCCTTGGACCAAGCCCACCAAAATTGGCCCATAGTCAGCCCAAGTGAACAAGACCAGTCCTACCCCTCTAAATCAGGAGAGAGAATACATGCAAGGGGGTAAAATTGGAATTTTTAGGAGAAGAGGAGAGAGAAAAGGGAATGAAGAAAATGGTGGCCACATGGCCACCCCATCAGCTGGTTTAAGCTGCCCAAAACCAGGTGGCTGACCTCCCCTCTTCATTTCCAGCAGAAAACCAAGGCAGTGAGCCACATGGCACCATGGGTGAAACCTCCAATGCTCAAACCGAGCTCACCTTGGAGTTAACTCCACTTATAGGCCACCTCAGTCCAAACAGAGCTCACCATTAGCTTCACAAGGCCGAGAGGAGTGGAATTCGACTGCTTAATCATGGAGAACGGTGGAGAATTGAGCTTTCGGGGTGGAGCTCGCCGGCGCACCACCACTACGGCAAACCGCCGCCTGACCCGCAGCCAAGCCTCGATTCAGGTGCGTTTCACTTCACCTCTACCCGTACTAGCATCTTAGATCAAATAGGAGAGATATCGGGCTCAACTGAGCCCGATGCCATGTGAGAAAATCGAGAGAATTCCAAGCTTTTGAAACCGCTTGGGATCGCCGTCGCCGCCGCCTCCCGCCGCCCCATCGCCGGGAAATGATAGCCACCACCACCGTGAAGGTGATGGCACCGTTGGCCGGAGGTGGCGCCGTCTCAGCTGGCCGGAAATCGCCGGCAAAGTTGCTCCAGGTCGGCTCGATCTCAGCTGTTGGCTGGAGGTAGACGATGACCAGATCCCGTCGGATAGGCTTTAACATTCGTGCGCAGATATTAAAATGAATTAATTTAATGTATTGAATAGTATGATTTCTGTCACACTTTTTCAATTACTTTGCATATTAAAGTTAGGCCTCTTAGAGGCATTTCCAGAACTTTGCCCCTTAATGAAAAATGTAGCCAGGGGTCTTACCTTTAATATGCCACCCTAAACATTTATTTTGGTGTAGCGTACAGTCCTGTAGGACATTTCTCCTAGGACTGGTCCTAGGGTAGGACAGAAATTAAATTGGATGCCTAGGTTAAAATATTGATCACCATGGCCCCAAATTTTGGGCACATGCATGATTAGGTCATACTTATCGCCTGCCAAAATTTAGGAATTTGTAGAGAATATTTTCCTATAGTTTTTGGTAAAATAGCAAAATTTAAATAAATGACATATATGGAGTTCTACTCCTCTCCATGGCCCCAAATTTTGGTGGTGGGTCTGTGGGGTCATCCTTCGTGCATGATAAAATTTTCAGCACCTTGGGTTCACTGCATGTTGGAGAATCCACTTGCATGTGCTAGCCTATGTTAAGCCTTTGTGTGCAAATAGCAAAAATGCAAATTGGTGTATTTAGCCCAATGGTGACATGCAAGGGTCATGAAATTATTCATAGTGGTTCATTAGGGTAAATTTCATCCCTCAAATTAATAATGGAATTTTTGGAGTCAAAATTCTATTTATTGGAATTTATTTTAAATTTAGCTATTTTGGAAATAAAATTGGAAAATAGGGTTTCTTCAAGTACAAATTCAAACAATTTTGCCAAGGCATAGATGAGATCACATTGGACTTAGGAAAAATATGATTTCTCTGTTTTGAAGAACTTTTGGAGTAGATACCCTAAATTCCCCATTTTACCCTTATCTTGTAAATTCTTGAAATGAGGGATATATACTTCTGAAAAATTTGGAATTTATTCTATTGCTATAAAATGTTATTATTAGTCTTGCATAAATTTCTCAGAATTTAATGGATGCATTATTTGTGTTAAGTTAGTATAATGGCGTTTTGGTAAATATCTTATAATGGAATCCTATAGGTAATCTTACAATAAATGTTGATGATTCTCTGCCAATAGTCATAAATTAGTATCCTAAAAGCTTTGTAAGTTTTCTGGAATTTTTGAGTACATAATGCCTATACATCATTTGGAAAATGGAATTTATGTGGAATTGATATTAAATTGAAAATGATAATAAATAATTTAAGGAAAATTATGAAATTCTGTAGGCAGCAATATTTTGTCAATATACATCTCAGGAAAATTCCCTAGGTCAGTGGATACTTAATCAAACTACTTCATGTGTAAAGTGACCTAACATTTAAACTAAAAGAATTAATTAAAGGACTATTTGACCAAGGAAAATTACGAGAATCCTTAGGGTAGTTCCCTTAGTCCATAATACCTTAGGATAAATATTTAGAGGCAAAATGCCTTAAGTTTTGGAAGATCACATTTTTAGGATATTCATAGGTCATGATCTGCATATAACACAAATAGGTCTTGCCTTAGGGGATTACCAGGGGATTGAATATCGGCAGAAATAAGAGAGAGTGCAACATGAGTAACCCTGGTGGGTAGAGTTGTCTTAGTGAGGGATCAAAGTGCAAGTCTTAGCTAGCAACTGGAGTGGGGATCGGCGGAAGACCGTCGGTTTCCCCGGTAATACCTTAAGTCACTAGGGTTGTACTAAAGCAATAAGGAGAGCTGGGGAGATACATGGGTAGCCATCAACTAAAATAAATATCCTTGCGAAAGGGAACGCTGGGCGTAATCCCAACACAGTTCCTAGTGCCCCTTGAGAGCCCTTCACAGGGAATACCGGGGGCAGTCCTGGGATTAACCTTAAATCTCTAAGTATAATAAACCGTAGACAAGAGTAGTATAATAGGTTAGGACATTGTCGTACCTTCTCGCCCGTGTGGGGTTGGAGAGATTCATGATATATGCTCACCCGTTTGGGGTTTGAGGGAGTTGGTATAAAGGCACTAATGTGCGTTCTCACCCGGGTTTGGGTTTGAGGGATTCAGGACGGGTTTTGGTCCTGCGAGCGGAAGGCTCGATATGAATTACTTGCATGTGCATAAATATCGTGGCGGGGCATGCGGTACTGGCCGTTCGTCACACCGATGGCAGTACGGTGCACCAGGCGGTTGTGGGAGTTAGAGGGGCCAGTGGGTTGTTTTACACTGCGGTCTGGAGGACGACCCCCGATAACACACATCCGACCCAACAAGACTGACGGGTTTTGTCAGCAAAGTACGTACGCGAGACTCTAGAGTGCACCTTGGACGTGTACAGAGGCGTATGAGAGGGGTCTAAGGCTTGGTAGTGTGCATACCGGTCTAGAAGCGGAGACGCCCGCTCCGCTGCTGCCGTAGCCACAGCGGTGGTACCCGAGAGTGATGCTAGCTCTCAAAAAGTGGGAACTAAAGGTCTGTGATCACAGAGTCGTTGTGTGTGAGTCGCACTTGCCTGCGCATAAAATTGCATCATATCATTCATTCATATTAGGTCATACGCTTCATAGATCCTTATCATATAAATTAGTATGAGCTCTTTTATATGATAAGTTAAATTTCCTGGAAACCCTAACTTATATATTTGTATGGGCATTTATATAAGTTAGGGTACGTTTGTGATGATAGCTTAGTGGTAGCTTAGCTTATTTACTTGTTCACACTGCTGTTTCTTTACTTTCCTTTACTGCACCGCTCTTACTTACTCCTTGTACTGTACTTAGCATTGCTAGAGTAGAATTTCATTACTTAGTACCATTCTAGATAGATATTGTCACCTGCTTCCATTTTGCTACCCCTTGTTGTCCTCCGCTTCGTCCTCCCGCTCGGTGCCTAGGAGCTGCGGGGCGAGGTGCGGAGGAAACGACTTAGTCTTTTGACTAATGGTCGGTGACCAACTATTTTTAGGAGCCCGTGGAGATGGAGCACCAGCACGTCGAGGAGGCAGGACATGAGGAGCAGATACCGTTTCAGCAGGCTACTACCACTACTGTGCGTCCTCAGGTGGGACGAGTCTTGATGTTCTAGTATAGCTTCCGCATTTATGGTTTTGTGAGAGAGAGATTTGATGTACTGGGCATAAGCCCTTTTTACTCTTTCATTTGTACTTTATTGTGGACTATTATGATGTACTATTCATTTCTTTTACATGATTGTACTGTGGCTTGTGGACTGGTAGTTTTACATATACAATTTACTTCTTCTTCTCATATTGGCCTACAAGTTAATGATCGTACTAGCCGGCAGGATCGGCGTGTTGCGGTGTCGACTAACCCGTGAGTTAGTGCCACCGTAAGACGGCGGTTCTGGGCATAAGATCCGGTAGCCCTCCTTGGTAAGGGGGAGGGGGGGTCTTACAAACTGGTATCATTTGAACAACGATCATATGAGAAAGAAGTCCACAACATGGGACCACCCCCGCCCCAACATTAGTTTGCGGACAAACTATGCAGCGGAAGCAGTGGTGTGCCCATGTGAAAAGTCACATAAATGGTCCACAAAGTACAATTTGTTAGGCCAATTTTGCTCTAACCTTACCTTTATGCAACCTCCACAGGTCGCAGCGCCGCAAAATGTGGCTCCTCCCCCTCCAGCTGCCACTCCATTCCTACATACGGAGATGGGGCAGACCCTGACGGCGATTTTGGATGCCTTTAGAGCCCAGCAAGTCCCGGCTCCACAGCCAAATCCGGGGTCGAGCTGGCTGAGTTCATTCAAGAGTCTGTCCCCACCGACGTACCGTGGGACAGAGGATGCGGTGAAGACGGAAGAATGGCTGGAAGCCATACACGAGATCTTAGCAGGCATCAGCTGCCCAGTCGGCCAGGCAGTACCCCTAGCCACCTCTGTGCTAGAGGCTCATGCAAAGAGATGGTGGAAATCAGTCCGGGAGTCTACTTATGCGGACTTTGAGCTGTCAGAGATATCTTGCGAGGAGTTTGGTGATGTGTTTCTGGAGCACTTCGTCTCTGCTACGGACAGAGATGCTTTGGAGGAGAGGTTTTTGAACCTCAAGCAGGGGACTAGATCAGTGATAGAGTACCAGAGAGAGTTCTCCCACTTGGCCAGGTTCGCGGGGATTCAGGACACCGACGATAGGAGGTATGCGAAGAGGTTCTACCGGGGCCTCAGGGATGATTTGAGGCAGGCTTTGCTATTCATTTCTCATGGCACATCCAGGCAGATCATCAAGATGGCGAAGAAGCTGGAGGCTGACCAGCTGATGGTGCGAGCCGGAGGGAAGAGACCATTTGATGGATCGACATCAGGTGAGAGCAGTAGGGGCTCTCAGAGAGGCAGGACCATCAGATACAGGAGGGGTGGGGGACGTCGTCGTCCCAACTTCAGGCAGGAGCAGGTACCTCCTCCAGCATTAGCTCCCCCACCTCTACAGATGCATGATCCAAGGAGACAGGATGACCGAGGCCATCGACAAGTGGTTTGTTACGGATGCCGCCAGCCCGGGCACATCAGGTCGGAGTGCCCGCACCGATTCCATCCCCCTCCTCCTCCTCCACCTCCGGTGGCCCCAGTACACCAGGTCCGAGGACGAGGTCGAGGACGAGGCCGAGGTCGGGGATATCACGGCAGGAGACGCGAGCAGGAGCAGATATACGCCTTGGACCTCACAGAGCCGAGGAATCCCGAGGAGGTTATCACAGGTACTTGAAGTTAATTATGAATTTTCTTGGATTTTCAATGATATATATATAGTACCTGGAATTATAGGATAACAATTAACTTTCACATAAACAAACCTCAGGCATAGTTATGATCAGCGGCAAGCCCGCTCATACTCTTTTCGACACGGGTGCTTCACACTCGTTCGTATCCGAGGCCTTCATCGACGGACTCGAAGGCGTGGAGAGGTTCCCTAGACTAGAGATGAGGGTACGTCTACCCGATGGATCGGAGCTGCGGACTACTGCACATTGCGATATGGAGGCCGAGATTGGCGGCAAGGCATTTGAGGCGCCGGCAACTATTCTGAAGCTGCAGGACTTTGATTTGATCTTGGACATGGCCTTGTTGCATCGGAACCATGCCCAGATAGATTGCCCGTCCAGGAGGATCACGCTAAGACATGGCGACTCTCATGTTATCGTTGAAGGTATCCAGCCTATCTGCCACCTACTGTTATCTTCTATACACGCTGTGAAGGCCCATGAGCAGGGTGAAGAAGTCTATATTGTCTGCTTCGAGATGGTGGGAATAGAGGCGACTATCTCAGATATTCTGGTGGTTCGGGATTTCGCAGACGTATTCCCGGAGAAATTGCCCGGGCTACCGCCTGCTAGAGATTTGGATTTCAGGATTCAGCTAGTACCGGGAGCGAGGTCGGTGTCCAGGGCACCCTACAGGATGGCTCCTAGGGAGTTAGCAGAGTTCAGGACTCAACTACAGGAGCTAGTCGAGTCAGGATTTGTGCGGCCTAGTTCATCGCCATGGGGAGCGCCAGTTCTCTTTGTGAAGAAGAAGGACGGATCACTGCGATTATGTATAGATTACCGGGAGCTGAACCGGTTGACGGTCCGTAACACCTATCCTCTGCCTCGGATAGATGAGTTATTTGACCAGCTACAGGGAGCATTCTGGTTCTCCAAGTTAGATTTGCGATCCGGCTACTATCAGCTCCGTATCAGGGAAGAGGACATACCGAAGACGACATTCAGTTCGCGCTATGGACTATACGAGTTCACGGTGATGCCTTTTGGGCTCACGAATGCTCCTGCTGCATTCATGAGTCTAATGAACCGTGTATTCGAGCCTTTCTTAAACCGCTTCGTGATTGTGTTCATCGATGACATCCTTATATATTCTCGGACTCAGGAGGAGCATACGGAGCACTTGGCACAGGTCCTGCAGAGGTTGAGGGAGACACAGATGTACGCAAAATTTTCGAAGTGCTAGTTCTGGTTGCAGGAGGTGGCCTTCCTGGGGCACACGATCAGTGGGGCTGGGTTAGCTGTGGACCCAGCCAAGATAGAGACGGTGAGGGATTGGCCACGGCCGAAGACCGCATCTGACATCCGCAGTTTCTTGGGACTAGCAGGGTATTACCGCAAGTTCGTGGAGGGGTTCTCGAGGATAGCACTCCCCCTCACGTCCTTGACGAAGAAGGACACAGATTTTGATTGGTCAGAGCGGTGTGAGACTGCTTTTCAGGAGCTGAAGGACCGACTCATCTCATCCCCCATTCTTGCGCTTCCATCAGGGAGCGAAGGATTCCAGATCTACACGGACGCCTCTTATCAGGGGATGGGTGCAGTCCTGATGCAGCATGGACACGTTATTGCTTATGCTTCGAGACAGTTGAAGAAGCATGAGCATAACTATCCGGTACATGATCTAGAGCTCGGGGTTGTGGTTTTCGCCCTAAAGATATGGAGGCATTATCTATACGGGATTCATTGTGACATCTTTTCAGATCACAAGAATCTCAAGTATATCGATACGCAGAAGGACCTAAACCTGAGACAGAGGAGGTGGCTGGAGTTCCTCTGTGATTATGATTACAAGATCCACTATCACCCGGGGAAAGGGAACACGGTTGCGGATGCCTTGAGCAGGAGGGCCGGCACTTCTGGACCGGAGCCCCGATTGATGTCTATAGAGCTGCTACAGATGATGGAGGACATGCACATTACCATGGTGTCCGAGACTGAGCCAGTTGTTTATAGAGAGTATTTGAGCTCAGTGATCAGCGGAGATGATATACAGGAGCGCATCCGAGCACATCAGAGGCTGGATGCTGCGTTACAGCCGATTTTCAGTGCCCTAGAGAGGGGCAAGGTCGAGGATTACACGTTACAGGATGATCTTCTTCGGTTCCGGGGGCGCATCTACATACCAGCAGGGGGCAGTATCCGGGAGGACATACTCAGAGAGGCACATTGCTCGAGATATTCAGTGCACCCCGGCATCACCAAGATGTGGGCAGATTTGCGGAGATCTATGTATTGGCCCGGGATGAAGAGGGAGATCACGGATTTTGTGACCCATTGCGAGACCTGCCAGCGTGTGAAGGCGGAATGCAAGAGCCCGGGAGGTTTACTACAGCCACTGCCAGTTCCATAGTGAAAGTTCGAGGACATTGCTATGGACTTTGTACACGGATTGCCTCGCTCCCACTCTGGGCATGATTCTATATGGGTTATAGTGGACAGATTGACCAAAGTAGCGCGGTTTATTCCAGTTCGGAAGGATGCCCCAGTTGTAGTTCTGGTGAGATTATTTGTGGAGCAGTACGTCAGATATCATGGCATCCCCAGGACCATTGTTTCGGACCGTGATGGTCGGTTCACCTCGAGCGAGTGGAGGGCCGTACATGCTTACCTGGGATCTCGGCTTACTTTTAGTACCGCCTTCCACCCGCAGACCGACGGACAGACCGAGCGGACCATCCGGACCATGGAGGACCTGCTCAGATTATGCATATTGGATACGGGGAGGCCTTGGGAGAGGCTGCTGCCATTGATTTAGTTCTCGTATAATAACAGCCACCAGGCTAGCATCAGGATGGCTCCATACGAGGCGCTTTATGGGAGGAGATGCCGGACACCACTATCATGGGTACAGGATGTGGACACCAGGGCTCTGGGATCTGATTATATAGAGGACACTGAGGCTCAGATTCGATTGATCAGGGATCGGCTACTGGAGGCCCAGAGCAGGCAGGCAAAGTATTATGATGCTCGGCACCGGAAGGTGGAGTTCCAGGTTGGAGACAGGGTATTCTTGAAGATACGTCCAGTACACGGTGTTTCTCGGGTGCGGAGGCACAAGAAGCTCAGTCCACGATACATGGGGCCCTACCTGATCCTGGAGCGGATCGGCCCCTTGGCTTACCGACTGCAGCTGCCACCGGAGTATTACATGACGTCTTTCATGTCTCTTCCTTGCGAAGAGCTCTCCTTCGGCCGGAGCAGCACATTACTACTACAGCCGGACCGGTAGAGCCTAACAGATCAGTGAGATTGGAGCCGATCCGGATTGACGATACAACCATCCGAGTGTTGCGGAAGAAGAAGGTCCCTCTTGTGAAGGTGCTGTGGTCCAACCATGGACGGGAGGAGCACACTTGGGAGCCGAGGGATCTGATGCTGGAACAACACCCGGAGCTATTCGCATCAGGTACATTTAAGTTATGTCTTTAATTTCTTGATGATTCTTGCAAATAGAACCCCGTAGACCCGAACTTAAATTTCGGGGACGAAATTATTTTCTTGTTTATTGGAATTTGTAACATCCCATGTTACTTCTGGACCCCTCAACTTAGATTGTGTTAGGCATGGGGTGAGACTTAAGGTGATCAACCAGGTTTGACCCTTGGTAGTGGGTGGTAGCCATATGGGGCCCACTATAAGACCATAGTCAAACTAGGTCAAACTAGCCTAAGTGGGGACCCTAGCCACACCATGACCCCATCACATTGCCCTAACCCTAAAGACAATCTAAGTGGACCCTAGGGTATGTCACTGGGTCAACATTTTGACCCCAATTGACCAAAGTCAACCTTGGGCTTAATTTGGTCAAACCCACACTCATAGGCCTAATTAACCTAAGTGGGGCACCCCCTTGACCCAAACCAAGTTGGGTGGTGCCACTACACCCATTTCCACCAAGTGGGGTCAGTCCACCCACCATGGTTGACTAAGTCAACTCCCTAAGTCAATTTGGTCAACAAATTGACCTAAAGAGTGAAATGAAGGCCAAGCCATTTCCCCTTGGACCAAGCCCACCAAAATTGGCCCATAGTCAGCCCAAGTGAACAAGACCAGTCCTACCCCTCTAAATCAGGAGAGAGAATACATGCAAGGGGGTAAAATTGGAATTTTTAGGAAAAGAGGAGAGAGAAAAGGGAATGAAGAAAATGGTGGCCACATGGCCACCCCATCAGCTGGTTTAGGCTGCCCAAAACCAGGTGGCTGACCTCCCCTCTTCATTTCCAGCAGAAAACCAAGGCAGTGAGCCACATGGCACCATGGGTGAAACCTCCAATGCTCAAACCGAGCTCACCTTGGAGTTAACTCCACTAATAGGCCACCTCAGTCCAAACAGAGCTCACCATTAGCTTCAGAAGGCCGAGAGGAGTGGAATTCGACTGCTTAATCATGGAGAACGGTGGAGAATTGAGCTTTCGGGGTGGAGCTCGCCGGCGCACCACCACCACGGAAAACCGCCGCCTGACCCGCAGCCAAGCCTCGATTCAGGTGCGTTTCACTTCACCTCTACCCGTACTAGCATCTTAGATCAAATAGGAGAGATATCGGGCTCAACTGAGCCCGATGCCATGTGAGAAAATCGAGAGAATTCCAAGCTTTTGAAACCGCTCGGGATCGCCGTCGCCGCCGTCTCCCGCCGCCCCATCGCCGGGAAATGATAGCCACCACCACCGTGAAGGTGATGGCACCGTTGGCCGGAGGTGGCGCCGTCTCAGCTGGCCGGAAACCGCCGGCAAAGTTGCTCCAGGTTGGCTCGATCTCAGCCGTTGGCTGGAGGTAGACGATGACCAGATCCCGTCAGATAGGCTTTAAGATTCGTGCGCAGATATTAAAATGAATTAATTTAATGTATTGAATAGTATGATTTCTGTCACACTTTTTCAGTTACTTTGCATGTTAAATTTAGGCCTCTTACAGGCATTTCCAGAACTTTGCCCCTTAATGAAAAATGTAGCCAGGGGTCTTACCTTTAATATGCCACCCTAAACATTTATTTTCGTGTAGTGTACAGTCCTGTAGGACATTTCTCCTAGGACTGGTCCTAGGGTAGGACAGAAATTAAATTGGATGCCTAGGTCAAACTATTGATCACCATGGCCCCAAATTTTGGGCACATGCATGATTAGGGCATACGTATCTCATGCCAAAATTTAGGAATTTTTAGAGAATATGTTCCTATAGTGTTTGGTAAAATAGCAAAATTTAAATAAATGACATATATGGAGTTCTACTCCTCTCCATGGCCCCAAATTTTGGTGGTGGGTCTGTGGGGTCATCCTTGGTGCATGATAAAATTTTCAGCACCTTGGGTTCACTGCATGTTGGAGAATCCACTTGCATGTGCTAGCCTATGTTAAGGCTTGGTGTGCAAATAGCAAAAATGCAAATTGGTGTATTTAGCCCAATGGTGACATGCAAGGGTCATGAAATTATTCATAGTGGTTCATTAGGGTAAATTTCATCCCTCAAATTAATAATGGAATTTTTGGAGTCAAAATTCTATTTATTGGAATTTATTTTAAATTTAGCTATTTTGGAAATAAAATTGGAAAATAGGGTTTCTTCAAGTACAAATTCAAACAATTTTGCCAAGGCATAGATGAGATCACATTGGACTTAGGAAAAATATGATTTCTCTGTTTTGAAGAACTTTTGGAGTAGATACCCTAAATTCCCCATTTTACCCTTATCTTGTAAATTCTTGAAATGAGGGATATATACTTCTGAAAAATTTGGAATTTATTCTATTGCTATAAAATGTTATTTTTAGTCTTGCATAAATTTCTCAGAATTTAATGGATGCATTATTTGTGTTAAGTTAGTATAATGGCGTTTTGGTAAATATCTTATAATGGAATCCTATAGGCCATCTTACAATAAATATTGATGATTTTCTGCCAATAGTCATAAATTAGTATCATAAAAGCTTTGTAAGTTTTCTGGAATTTTTGAGTACATAATGCCTATACATCATTTGGAAAATGGAATTTATGTGGAATTGATATTAAATTGAAAATGATAATAAATAATTTAAGGAAAATTATGAAATTCTGTAGGCAGCAATATTTTGTCAATATACATCTCAGGAAAAATTCCCTAGGTCAGTGGATACTTAATCAAACTACTTCATGTGTAAAGTGACCTAACATTTAAACTAAAAGAATTAATTAAAGGACTATTTGACCAAGGAAAATTACGAGAATCCTTAGGGTAGTTCCCTTAGTCCATAATACCTTAGGATAAATATTTAGAGGCAAAATGCCTTAAGTTTTGGAAGATCACATTTTTAGGATATTCATAGGTCATGGTCTGCATATAACACAAATAGGTCTTGCCTTAGGGGATTACCAGGGGATTGAATATCGGCAGAAATAAGAGAGAGTGCAACATGAGTAACCCTGGTGGGTAGAGTTGTCTTAGTGAGGGATCAAAGTGCAAGTCTTAGCTAGCAACTAGAGTGGGGATCGGCGGAAGACCGTCGGTTTCCCCGGTAATACCTTAAGTCACTAGGGTTGTACTAAAGCAATAAGGAGAGCTGAGGAGATACATGGGTAGCCATCAACTAAAATAAATATCCTTGCGAAAGGGAACGCTGGGCGTAATCCCAACACAGTTCCTAGTGCCCCTTGAGAGCCCTTCACAGGGAATACCGGGGGCAGTCCTGGGATTAACCTTAAATCTCTAAGTATAATAAACCGTAGACAAGAGTAGTATAATAGGTTAGGACATTGTCGTACCTTCTCGCCCGTGTGGGGTTGGAGAGATTCATGATATATGCTCACCCGTTTGGGGTTTGAGGGAGTTGGTATAAAGGCACTAATGTGCGTTCTCACCCGGGTTTGGGTTTGAGGGATTCAGGACGGGTTTTGGTCCTGCGAGCGGAAGGCTCGGTATGAATTACTTGCATGTGCATAAATATCGTGGCGGGGCATGCGGTACTGGCCGTTCGTCACACCGATGGCAGTACAGTGCACCAGGTGGTTGTGGGAGTTAGAGGGGCCAGTGGGTTGTTTTACACTGCGGTCTGGAGGACGACCCCCGATAACACACATCCGACCCAACAAGACTGACGGGTTTGTCAGCAAAGTACGTACGCGAGACTCTAGAGTGCACCTTGGACGTGTACAGAGGCGTATGAGAGGGGTCTAAGGCTTGGTAGTGTGCATACCGGTCTAGAAGCGGAGACGCCCGCTCCGCTGCTGCCGTAGCCACAGCGGTGGTACCCGAGAGTGATGCTAGCTCTCAAAAAGTGGGAACTAAAGGTCTGTGATCACAGAGTCATTGTGTGTGAGTTGCACTTGCCTGCGCATAAAATTGCATTATATCATTCATTCATATTAGGTCATACGCTTCATAGATCCTTATCATATAAATTAGTATGGGCTCTTTTATATGATAAGTTAAATTTCCTGGAAACCCTAACTTATATATTTGTATGGGCATTTATATAAGTTAGGGTACGTTTGTGATGATAGCTTAGTGGTAGCTTAGCTTATTTACTTGTTCACACTGCTGTTTCTTTACTTTCCTTTACTGCACCGCTCTTACTTACTACTTGTACTGTACTTAGCATTGCTAGAGTAGAATTTCATTACTTAGTACCATTCTAGATAGATATTGTCACCTGCTTCCATTTTGCTACCCCTTGTTGTCCTCCGCTTCGTCCTCCCGCTCGGTGCCTAGGAGCTGCGGGGCGAGGTGCGGAGGAAACGACTTAGTCTTTTGACTAATGGTCGGTGACCAACTATTTTTAGGAGCCCGTGGAGATGGAGCACCAGCACGTCGAGGAGGCAGGACATGAGGAGCAGATACCGTTTCAGCAGGCTACTACCACTACTGTGCGTCCTCAGGTGGGACGAGTCTTGATGTTCTAGTATAGCTTCCGCATTTATGGTTTTGTGAGAGAGAGATTTGATGTACTGGGCATAAGCGCTTTTTACTCTTTCATTTGTACTTTATTGTGGACTATTATGATGTACTATTCATTTCTTTTACATGATTGTACTATGGCTTGTGGACTGGTAGTTTTACATATACAGTTTACTTCTTCTTCTCATATTGGCCTACAGGTTAATGATCGTACTAGCCGGCAGGATCGGCGTGTTGCGGTGTCGACTAACCCGTGAGTTAGTGCCACCGTAAGACGGCGGTTCTGGGCATAAGATCCGGTAGCCCTCCTTAGTAAGGGGGAGGGGGGGGGGGGGTCTTACAAACTGGTATCATTTGAACAACGATCATATGAGAAAGAAGTCCACAACATGGGACCACCCCCGCCCCAACATTAGTTTCCGGACAAACTATGCAGCGGAAGCAGTGGTGTGTCCATGTGAAAAGTCACATAAATGGTCCACAAAGTACAATTTGTTAGGCCAATTTTGCTCTAACCTTACCTTTATGCAACCTCCACAGGTCGCAGCGCCGCAAAATGTGGCTCCTCCCCCTCCAGCTGCCACTCCATTCCTACATACGGAGATGGGGCAGACCCTGACGGCGATTTTGGATGCCTTTAGAGCCCAGCAAGTCCCGGCTCCACAGCCAAATCCGGGGTCGAGCTGGCTGAGTGCATTCAAGAGCCTGTCCCCACCGATGTACCGTGGGACAGAGGATGCGGTGAAGACGGAAGAATGGCTGGAAGCCATACACGAGATCTTAGCAGGCATCAGCTGCCCAGTCGGCCAGGCAGTACCCCTAGCCACCTCTGTGCTAGAGGCTCATGCAAAGAGATGGTGGAAATCAGTCCGGGAGTCTACTTATGCGGACTTTGAGCTGTCAGAGATATCTTGGGAGGAGTTTGGTGATGTGTTTCTGGAGCACTTCGTCTCTGCTACGGACAGAGATGCTTTGGAGGAGAGGTTTTTGAACCTCAAGCAGGGGACTAGATCAGTGATAGAGTACCAGAGAGAGTTCTCCCACTTGGCCAGGTTCGCGGGGATTCAGGACACCGACGATAGGAGGTATGCGAAGAGGTTCTACCGGGGCCTCAGGGATGATTTGAGGCAGGCTTTGCTATTCATTTCTCATGGCACATCCAGGCAGATCATCAAGATGGCGAAGAAGCTGGAGGCTGACCAGCTGATGGTGCGAGCCGGAGGGAAGAGACCATTTGATGGATCGACATCAGGTGAGAGCAGTAGGGGCTCTCAGAGAGGCAGGACCATCGGATACAGGAGGGGTGGGGGACGTCGTCGTCCCAACTTCAGGCAGGAGCAGGTACCTCCTCCAGCATTGGCTCCCCCACCTCTACAGATGCATGATCCAAGGAGACAGGATGACCGAGGCCATCGACAAGTGGTTTGTTACGGATGCCGCCAGCCCGGGCACATCAGGTCGGAGTGCCCGCACCGATTCCATCCCCCTCCTCCTCCTCCACCTTCGGTGGCCCCAGTACACCAGGGCCGAGGACGAGGCCGAGGACGAGGCCGAGGTCGGGGATATCACGGCAGGAGACGCGAGCAGGAGCAGATATACGCCTTGGACCTCACAGAGCCGAGGAATCCCGAGGAGGTTATCACAGGTACTTGAAGTTAATTATGAATTTTCTTGGATTTTCAATGATATATATATAGTACCTGGAATTATAGGATAACAATTAACTTTCACATAAACAAACCTCAGGCATAGTTATGATCAGCGGCAAGCCCGCTCATACTCTTTTCGACACGGGTGCTTCACACTCGTTCGTATCCGAGGCCTTCATCGACGGACTCGAAGACGTGGAGAGGTTCCCTGGACTAGAGATGAGGGTACGTCTACCCGATGGATCGGAGCTGCGGACCACTGCACATTGCGATATGGAGGCCGAGATTGGCGGCAAGGCATTTGAGGCGCCGGCAACTATTCTGAAGCTGCAGGACTTTGATTTGATCTTGGGCATGGCCTGGTTGCATCAGAACCATGCCCAGATAGATTGCCCGTCCAGGAGGATCACGCTAAGACATGGCGACTCTCATGTTATCGTTGAAGGTATCCAGCCTATCTGCCACCTACTGTTATCTTCTATACAGGCTGTGAAGGCCCATGAGCAGGGTGAAGAAGTCTATATTGTCTGCTTCGAGATGGTGGGAATAGAGGCGACTATCTCAGATATTCCGGTGGTTCGGGATTTCGCAGACGTATTCCCGGAGAAATTGCCCGGGCTACCGCCTGCTAGAGATTTGGATTTCAGGATTCAGCTAGTACCGGGAGCGAGGCCGGTGTCTAGGGCATCCTACAGGATGGCTCCTAGGGAGTTAGCAGAGTTCAGGACTCAACTACAGGAGCTAGTCGAGTCAGGATTTGTGCGGCCTAGTTCATCGCCATGGGGAGCGCCAGTTCTTTTTGTGAAGAAGAAGGACGGATCACTGCGATTATGTATAGATTACCGGGAGCTAAACCGGTTGACGGTCCGCAACACCTATCCTCTGCCTCGGATAGATGAGTTATTTGACCAGCTACAGGGAGCATTCTGGTTCTCCAAGTTAGATTTGCGATCCGGCTACTATCAGCTCCGTATCAGGGAAGAGGACATACCGAAGACGGCATTCAGTTCGCGTTATGGACTATACGAGTTCACGGTGATGCCTTTTGGGCTCATGAATGCTCCTGCTGCATTCATGAGTCTAATGAACCGTGTATTCGAGCCTTTCTTAGACCGCTTCGTGATTGTGTTCATCGACGACATCCTTATATATTCTCGGACTCAGGAGGAGCATACGGAGCACTTGGCACAGGTCCTGCAGAGGTTGAGGGAGACACATATGTACGCAAAATTTTCGAAGTGCCAGTTCTGGTTGCAGGAGGTGGCCTTCCTGGGGCACACGATCAGTGGGGCTGGGTTAGCTGTGGACCCAGCCAAGATAGAGACGGTGAGGGATTGGCCACAGCCGAAGACCGCATCTGACATCCACAGTTTCTTGGGACTAGCAGGGTATTACCGCAAGTTCGTGGAGGGGTTCTCGAGGATAGCACTCCCCCTCACGTCCTTGACGAAGAAGGACACAGATTTTGTTTGGTCAGAGCGGTGTGAGACTGCTTTTCAGGAGCTGAAGGACCGACTCATCTCATCCCCCATTCTTGCGCTTCCATCAGGGAGCGAAGGATTCCAGATCTACACGGACGCCTCTTATCAGGGGATGGGTGCAGTCCTGATGCAGCATGGACACGTTATTGCTTATGCTTCGAGACAGTTGAAGAAGCATGAGCATAACTATCCGGTACATGATCTAGAGCTCGGGGCTGTGGTTTTCGCCCTAAAGATATGGAGGCATTATCTATACGGGATTCATTGTGACATCTTTTCAGATCACAAGAATCTCAAGTATATCGATACGCAGAAGGACCTAAACCTGAGACAGAGGAGGTGGCTGGAGTTCCTCTGTGATTATGATTACAAGATCCACTATCACCCGGGGAAAGCGAACACGGTTGCGGATGCCTTGAGCAGGAGGGCCGGCACTTCTGGACCGGAGCCCCGATTGATGTCTATAGAGCTGCTACAGATGATGAAGGACATGTACATTACCATGGTGTCCGAGACTGAGCCAGTTGTTTATAGAGAGTATTTGAGCTCAGTGATCAGCGGAGATGATATACAGGAGCGCATCCGAGCACATCAGAGGCTGGATGCTGCGTTACAGCCGATTTTCAGTGCCCTAGAGAGGGGCAAGGTCGAGGATTACACGTTACAGGATGATCTTCTTCGGTTCCGGGGGCGCATCTACATACCAGCAGGGGGCAGTATCCGGGAGGACATACTCAGAGAGGCACATTGCTCGAGATATTCAGTGCACCCCGGCATCACCAAGATGTGGGCAGATTTGCGGAGATCTATGTATTGGCCCGGGATGAAGAGGGAGATCACGGATTTTGTGACCCATTGCGAGACCTGCCAGCGTGTGAAGGCGGAATGCAAGAGCCCGGGAGGTTTACTACAGCCACTGCCAGTTCCATAGTGGAAGTTCGAGGACATTGCTATGGACTTTGTACACGGATTGCCTCGCTCCCACTCTGGGCATGATTCTATATGGGTTATAGTGGACAGATTGACCAAAGTAGCGCGGTTTATTCCAGTTCGGAAGGATGCCCCAGTTGCAGTTCTGGTGAGATTATTTGTGGAGCAGTACGTCAGATATCATGGCATCCCCAGGACCATTGTTTCTGACCGTGATGGTCGGTTCACCTCGAGCGAGTGGAGGGCCGTACATGCTTACCTGGGATCTCGGCTTACTTTTAGTACTGCCTTCCACCCGCAGACCGACGGACAGACCGAGCGGACCATCCGGACCATGGAGGACCTGCTCAGATTATGCATATTGGATACGGGGAGGCCTTGGGAGAGGCTGCTGCCATTGATTGAGTTCTCGTATAATAACAGCCACCAGGCTAGCATCAGGATGGCTCCATACGAGGCGCTTTATGGGAGGAGATGCCGGACACCACTATCATGGGTACAGGATGTGGACACCAGGGCTCTGGGATCTGATTATATAGAGGACACTGAGGCTCAGATTCGATTGATCAGGGATCGGCTACTGGAGGCCCAGAGAAGGCAGGCAAAGTATTATGATGCTCGGCACCGGAAGGTGGAGTTCCAGGTTGGAGACAGGGTATTCTTGAAGATACGTCCAGTACACGGTGTTTCTCGGGTGCGGAGGCACAAGAAGCTCAGTCCACGATACATGGGGCCCTACCTGATCCTGGAGCGGATCGGCCCCTTGGCTTACCGACTGCAGCTGCCACCGGAGTTGGGTGCATTACATGACGTCTTTCATGTCTCTTCCTTGCGAAGAGCTCTCCTTCGGCCGGAGCAGCACATTACTACTACAGCCGGACCGGTAGAGCCTGACAGATCAGTGAGATTGGAGCCGATCCGGATTGACGATACAGCCATCCGAGTGTTGCGGAAGAAGAAGGTCCCTCTTGTGAAGGTGCTGTGGTCCAACCATGGACGGGAGGAGCACACTTGGGAGCCGAGGGATCTGATGCTGGAACAACACCCGGAGCTATTCGCATCAGGTACATTTAAGTTATGTCTTTAATTTCTTGATGATTCTTGCAAATAGAACCCCGTAGACCCGAACTTAAATTTCGGGGACGAAATTATTTTCTTGTTTATTGGAATTTGTAACATCCCATGTTACTTCTGGACCCCTCAACTTAGATTGTGTTAGGCATGGGGTGAGACTTAAGGTGATCAACCAGGTTTGACCCTAGGTAGTGGGTGGTAGCCATGTGGGGCCCACTATAAGACCATAGTCAAACTAGGTCAAACTAGCCTAAGTGGGGACCCTAGCCACACCATGACCCCACCACATTGCCCTAACCCTAAAGACAATCTAAGTGGACCCTAGGGTATGTCACTGGGTCAACATTTTGACCCCAATTGACCAAAGTCAACCTTGGGCTTAATTTGGTCAAACCCACACTCATAGGCCTAATTAACCTAAGTGGGGCACCCTCTTGACCCAAACCAAGTTGAGTGGTGCCACTAGACCCATTTCCACCAAGTGGGGTCAGTCCACCCACCATGGTTGACCAAGTCAACTCCCTAAGTCAATTTGGTCAACAAATTGACCTAAAGAGTGAAATGAAGGCCAAGCCATTTCTCCTTGGACCAAGCCCACCAAAATTGGCCCATAGTCAGCCCAAGTGAACAAGACCAGTCCTACCCCTCTAAATCAGGAGAGAGAATACATGCAAGGGGGTAAAATTGGAATTTTTAGGAGAAGAGGAGAGAGAAAAGGGAATGAAGAAAATGGTGGCCACATGGCCACCCCATCAGCTGGTTTAGGCTGCCCAAAACCAGGTGGCTGACCTCCCCTCTTCATTTCCAGCAGAAAACCAAGGCAGTGAGCCACATGGCACCATGGGTGAAACCTCCAATGCTCAAACCGAGCTCACCTTGGAGTTAACTCCACTAATAGGCCACCTCAGTCCAAACAGAGCTCACCATTAGCTTCAGAAGGCCGAGAGGAGTGGAATTCGACTGCTTAATCATGGAGAACGGTGGAGAATTGAGCTTTCGGGGTGGAGCTCGCCGGCGCACCACCACCACGGCAAACCGCCGCCTGACCCGCAGCCAAGCCTCGATTCAGGTGCGTTTCACTTCACCTCTACCCGTACTAGCATCTTAGATCAAATAGGAGAGATATCGGGCTCAACTGAGCCCGATGCCATGTGAGAAAATCGAGAGAATTCCAAGCTTTTGAAACCGCTCGGGATCGCCGTCGCCGCCGTCTCCCGCCGCCCCATCGCCGGGAAATGATAGCCACCACCACCGTGAAGGTGATGGCACCGTTGGCCGGAGGTGGCGCCGTCTCAGCTGGCCGGAAACCGCCGGCAAAGTTGCTCCAGGTTGGCTCGATCTCAGCCGTTGGCTGGAGGTAGACGATGACCAGATCCCGTCGGATAGGCTTTAAGATTCGTGCGCAGATATTAAAATGAATTAATTTAATGTATTGAATAGTATGATTTCTGTAACACTTTTTCAGTTACTTTGCATGTTAAATTTAGGCCTCTTAGAGGCATTTCCAGAACTTTGCCCCTTAATGAAAAATGTAGCCAGGGGTCTTACCTTTAATATGCCACCCTAAACATTTATTTTGGTGTAGTGTACAGTCCTGTAGGACATTTCTCCTAGGACTGGTCCTAGGGTAGGACAGAAATTAAATTGGATGCCTAGGTCAAACTATTGATCACCATGGCCCCAAATTTTGGGCACATGCATGATTAGGGCATACTTATCTCCTGCCAAAATTTAGGAATTTGTAGAGAATATTTTCCTATAGTGTTTGGTAAAATAGCAAAATTTAAATAAATGACATATATGGAGTTCTACTCCTCTCCATGGCCCCAAATTTTGGTGGTGGGTCTGTGGGGTCATCCTTGGTGCATGATAAAATTTTCAGCACCTTGGGTTCACTGCATGTTGGAGAATCCACTTGCATGTGCTAGCCTATGTTAAGCCTTGGTGTGCAAATATCAAAAATGCAAATTGGTGTATTTAGCCCAATGGTGACATGCAAGGGTCATGAAATTATTCATAGTGGTTCATTAGGGTAAATTTCATCCCTCAAATTAATAATGGAATTTTTGGAGTCAAAATTCTATTTATTGGAATTTATTTTAAATTTAGCTATTTGGGAAATAAAATTGGAAAATAGGGTTTCTTCAAGTACAAATTCAAACAATTTTGCCAAGGCATAGATGAGATCACATTGGACTTAGGAAAAATATGATTTCTCTGTTTTGAAGAACTTTTGGAGTAGATACCCTAAATTCCCCATTTTACCCTTATCTTGTAAATTCTTGAAATGAGGGATATATACTTCTGAAAAATTTGGAATTTATTCTATTGCTATAAAATGTTATTATTAGTCTTGCATAAATTTCTCAGAATTTAATGGATGCATTATTTGTGTTAAGTTAGTATAATGGCGTTTTGGTAAATATCTTATAATGGAATCCTATAGGCCATCTTACAATAAATGTTGATGATTATCTGCCAATAGTCATAAATTAGTATCCTAAAAGCTTTGTAAGTTTTCTGGAATTTTTGAGTACATAATACCTATACATCATTTGGAAAATGGAATTTATGTGGAATTGATATTAAATTGAAAATGATAATAAATAATTTAAGGAAAATTATGAAATTCTGTAGGCAGCAATATTTTGTCAATATACATCTCAGGAAAAATTCCCTAGGTCAGTGGATACTTAATCAAACTACTTCATGTGTAAAGTGACCTAACATTTAAACTAAAAGAATTAATTAAAGGACTATTTGACCAAGGAAAATTACGAGAATCCTTAGGGTAGTTCCCTTAGTCCATAATACCTTAGGATAAATATTTAGAGGCAAAATGCCTTAAGTTTTGGAAGATCACATTTTTAGGATATTCATAGGTCATGGTCTGCATATAACACAAATAGGTCTTACCTTAGGGGATTACCAGGGGATTGAATATCGGCAGAAATAAGAGAGAGTGCAACATGAGTAACCCTGGTGGGTAGAGTTGTCTTAGTGAGGGATCAAAGTGCAAGTCTTAGCTAGCAACTGGAGTGGGGATCGGCGGAAGACCGTCGGTTTCCCCGGTAATACCTTAAGTCACTAGGGTTGTACTAAAGCAATAAGGAGAGCTGGGGAGATACATGGGTAGCCATCAACTAAAATAAATATCCTTGCGAAAGGGAACACTGTGCGTAATCCCAACACAGTTCCTAGTGCCCCTTGAGAGCCCTTCACAGGGAATACCGGTGGCAGTCCTGGGATTAACCTTAAATCTCTAAGTATAATAAACCGTAGACAAGAGTAGTATAATAGGTTAGGACATTGTCGTACCTTCTCGCCCGTGTGGGGTTGGAGAGATTCATGATATATGCTCACCCGTTTGGGGTTTGAGGGAGTTGGTATAAAGGCACTAATGTGCGTTCTCACCCGGGTTTGGGTTTGAGGGATTCAGGACGGGTTTTGGTCCTGCGAGCGGAAGGCTCGGTATGAATTACTTGTATGTGCATAAATATCGTGGCGGGGCATGCGGTACTGGCCGTTCATCACACCGATGGCAGTACGGTGCACCAGGCGGTTGTGGGAGTTAGAGGGGCCAGTGGGTTGTTTTACACTGCGGTCTGGAGGACGACCCCCGATAACACACATCCGACCCAACAAGACTGACGGGTTTGTCAGCAAAGTACGTACGCAAGACTCTAGAGTGCACCTTGGACGTGTACAGAGGCGTATGAGAGGGGTCTAAGGCTTGGTAGTGTGCATACCGGTCTAGAAGCGGAGACGCCCGCTCCGCTGCTGCCGTAGCCACAGCGGTGGTACCCGAGAGTGATGCTAGCTCTCAAAAAGTGGGAACTAAAGGTCTGTGATCACAGAGTCGTTGTGTGTGAGTTGCACTTGCCTGCGCATAAAATTGCATTATATCATTCATTCATATTAGGTCATACGCTTCATAGATCCTTATCATATAAATTAGTATGGGCTCTTTTATATGATAAGTTAAATTTCCTGGAAACCCTAACTTATATATTTGTATGGGCATTTATATAAGTTAGGGTACGTTTGTGATGATAGCTTAGTGGTAGCTTAGCTTATTTACTTGTTCACACTGCTGTTTCTTTACTTTCCTTTACTGCACCGCTCTTACTTACTACTTGTACTGTACTTAGCATTGCTAGAGTAGAATTTCATTACTTAGTACCATTCTAGATAGATATTGTCACCTGCTTCCATTTTGCTACCCCTTGTTGTCCTCCGCTTCGTCCTCCCGCTCGGTGCCTAGGAGCTGCGGGGCGAGGTGCGGAGGAAACGACTTAGTCTTTTGACTAATGGTCGGTGACCAACTATTTTTAGGAGCCCGTGGAGATGGAGCACCAGAACGTCGAGGAGGCAGGACATGAGGAGCAGATATCGTTTCAGCAGGCTACTACCACTACTGTGCGTCCTCAGGTGGGACGAGTCTTGATGTTCTAGTATAGCTTCCGCATTTATGGTTTTGTGAGAGAGAGATTTGATGTACTGGGCATAAGCCCTTTTTACTCTTTCATTTGTACTTTATTGTGGACTATTATGATGTACTATTCATTTCTTTTACATGATTGTACTGTGGCTTGTGGACTGGTAGTTTTACATATACAGTTTACTTCTTCTTCTCATATTGGCCTACAGGTTAATGATCGTACTAGCCGGCAGGATCGGCGTGTTGCGGTGTCGACTAACCCGTGAGTTAGTGCCACCGTAAGACGGCGGTTCTGGGCATAAGATCTGGTAGCCCTCCTTGGTAAGGGGGAGGGTGGGTCTTACAATAAAGAAGGCCTATAAATAGGCTTATACTGTCTACAGAAACAGTTGTTCAGATGATCAACACATCAAGTAATACAAAGAAGATCTAGTTATTCCTTGAAGAATCTAGTGAAGATCTAAGAAGTTGGAGAGAGAGAGCTCCATCCAAGAAGTCAGCCATTGGAACCAGGCTGAGAAGAAGGGTTCAGATTTGTTCTGAATCTTAAGTAGCAGAGATCAAGGATCAAATGCAGAAGAGGTCAATCTTATTGTGTTCTACATTCAAGAAGCTTTGAAGAAAGCCAAGTCAGATTGATTTCAGCTGAGTTCTTCCAAGAACTCATCAAGAAACTCACAACTCTTCTCTCTTTTCTCAGAGTTGTTGAGTTACATTTTGTATTCATTTTATCTTGTAGGATCCCTAGGGATCTGAGTTTTGTAAGCCTGTAATTATAAAGGCTGAGTGTAGGGCTTGAGTGCCTGAGTGTAGGAGATTGAAATCTCTGAGTGTAGGCCTGTTGTGGCTGAGTGTAGGCCTTGGTGGCTGAGTGTAGGCTTTGTGAAGAAGCTGAGTTGTAGGCCCTTGGGCCTGAGGTGTAGGAACCTGTGTTGTGGGTTCTGAGTGTAAGATCTGAGGATCTGAGATAGTGGAGATGTTTGGCCGAATCTAGTACACTGCTAGATAGGCGAAGGGGGAAAGTGGATGTACCCAAACCTTGGGGAACCACTATAAAACTGTGTGTCTACTGTGTACTGTGGAATTCTGTGATTGCTGAATGTGTGCTGTGATAAAGTAGATTTAATTCTGTGTTATAAGTTGAATTATGCCTAAAAAGTTAAAAAGATTCAAGTCACCTATTCACCCCCCCCCTCTAGGTGTGTAGGTACAATATCTTTCAAGTGGTATCAGAGGGAGGTTGCTCAAAAAGGGACATAACTGTCTGAGTAGATCCTGTTGGCAGATTCAGTCTAAGTCAAATTACAGAATCAAGAAAATCAAGAACCATGAGTTCCACTGAGAATCATAAGGAATTGGGATCCATGAAGCTACCCATATGTAGGAAAGAGATCTTTGGTATCTGGAAGGAAAGGGTGAGACTGTTTATGCAAGCCTCAGACCCTAGGATTTATATCACAGTGAAAGAAGGGTCATATGTGCCCATGAAGGTATCAGTCTTAGATGCAAATCAGAGAACACCTAAGGATTTCTCTGAAATGACAAAGGATGAGATTGTTCTAGCCACTATGGATAAGAGGGCTCAAAACATCATTGTGAGTGTCATTGATGATGCTACTTTTCAGAATTTGATACACTGCAAGACATCCAAGGAAATGTGGGATTCTCTTATTGTGTATATGGAGGGTTCTGAAGAAGTGAGGCAAGATAGAAAGTCCTTGCTAAACCAAGAATATGAAAGTTTTAGACAAGGTAAAGCCGATAGCATAACTGAATGCTATAAGAAGTTTTACAGGATTGTGAATGAGCTCATGTCCTATGACAGAGAGTTCAGTAATTATGAACTCAATGATAAGTTTCTAAGGTCCCTAACTAAAGATTGGGACACCAAGATCTGTGCCATTAGGGAAATGGCAAAGTTGGCAGAAATTCTCCACTAACACTGTTTGGCAAACTGCTGTCCTATGAGATGCAGTTGTTGGTGATGAAAGAAGAGGAGAAATCAACAAGAAGTGAACATAAAGAAAGGACAGTGGCCTTCAAAACAGAAGCCCCCAGAAAGTACAGAAGTAAGTCACCTACTCCACCTCCAAAAGCAGCTGAAACTGAGTCAGATGAGTCAGCCAGCAGAAAATCTGAAAGCAGTGAAAGTGATGAGGACTTTGCTGCCTTCACAAGACATTTTCAGAAGTTCTTAAAGAAGAAACAGTGGAGGACAAGGTCATCTACTTCACAGGGTAAAGAAGACTATTATCAGAATAAAAAGTCTTCAAAGAAAGACAGGAAAAAGACTAAGTCTAGCAAAGCAACTCTTTCAAAAATAGTATGCTATTGCTGTAATAGACAAGGACATGTTGTTGCAGACTGTCCAGAGAAAAGGAAGGAGTCTAATGACAAGAAAAAGACTCAATACAAGGGCAAGAAGGAAAAGTCTTTTGTTGCCAAAAAGGATAAGAGCCTGTCAGATATTTCTTCATCAGAAACTGAGTCAGATACTGAGGCATATATAGGACTGTTTGCTGAGGAAGAAGAAGAAGAGTTCATTCAGATCATGAACTCTATATATGAACAAGAGGACAGTCAGTGCCAAGGGCTAATGGCATTGACAGAAAGTGACAAAATCCTGGAGCGGCCAGGACCTAGTAAGGTACAACATTGTTCTTTCAGTTCAATTTCTTGTGCTAGTACAGAATCAGATTCATCATCATCAAGTGATGAGAGTGCATCTGAGTCTGAAGAGGATATTCATCAGTTGATAGATGAATATAAAGTTCTGTTGCAAGCATTTAAGAAATGCAAATCCTTGGCCAAGAGTCAAGCTGAGGAGATTGCAAGTCTGAAAATGGCTGCAACTGAATATGAGAAGATGTTTGATCAAAAGCTAAATGAGATAGCCAGACTGAAGCACATAACTGTGATTCAGATGAGGACTATATCATTCAAGAATGATCAAATCAAGAGTCTGGAGATTAATCTTCAGAAGGAGAAAGACTTAGTTGCTAGGTTTTCTAAACCTAAGTCAGTTCTACCCTTAATTGATGAATTTGTTCATCACAAAGGTAAAGCTGGACTGGGATTTACTAAACCAGCTAGGACTGTCAAGTCCAAGTCCAAGGGCAAAGCCCCAACTCTCAACAAGCGAGCTGTAAATAAAACAGCTAAGACTGTACCTAAGCAAAGGTACAATAAGTTTGAGTGTTGGTGCTGTGGCAAGGTAGGTCACTTTGCAATGGACTGTTGGCACAATACTAGTGCCAAAGTGAGTAGCAAACTGCCTGTTGGAAAACCTGCAGGTAGCTTTGTTAGGATGCAAGCTAACCAGTACCAAGAACCCAAGAATTCTTTGGGTTCTAAGGTTCATTAATCTGTTTTGTAGATGAGTCCAAGTGGCCATGCCCCAATATGGTACTTGGACAGTGGATGTTCCAGACATATGACTGGAACAAGGGGTTTACTAAAGGACTTCACACCCATCAAGGATGGTCCAAAAGTCACCTTTGGTGGTTCTGAAAAAGGAATCATCAAGGGTTTTGGTAACATATCTAACTCCTTTATTACAATTACTCAAGTGGCCTATGTTAAAGGTTTGAAACATAACCTTATTAGTATAAGTTAATTGAGTGATGTAGGATATGACATCTCATTTGTAAAAGATGGTTGTCATATCAGGAGGTCAAGTGATCAAGAGATCATTTTGACTGGTTATAGAAAAAGGAATGTCTACTGCCTAGACATTATGATTGAGAACAATGGTTCTCCAGTATGTCTTGTAGCTGATGAGACAGTCTCTCATTGTGTTAAATGGCACAAGAGGCTAGCCCATCTAAACTACAAGACAATTGACAAACTTTTTAGCAAAGAGTTAATGAGGAATGGTCCTCAAGTTAAGTGTATTAAAGATGGTATTTGCTCAGCTTGTCAAAAGGGCAAGCAGACTAGATCCACTTTTAGAAGCATTGAAAACAAAGATGCTGTGAGGTGTTTATACCTCTTGCATATGGATCTCTTTGGTCCAATGCCAGTTCACAGCCTGGGTAGGAAGGTCTATACCTTTGTAGTTGTAGATGACTACTCAAGGTTTTCCTGGGTATTCTTCCTTAGACAGAAATCTGAAACACCTAGTGTCTTCTATAGCTTTGTCAAACAAATTCAGAATGAACTAAACAGTATTGTGGTCAAGATAAGAAGTGACCATGGAACTGAATTTCAGTCTGATAGTATGGCAAAACTATGTGAAGAATTTGAGATATTTCAAGAGTTTTCTTCACCAAGAACACCTCAGCAAAATGGCATTGCTGAGAGGAAGAATAGAACCTTGATTGAGGCTGGTAGGACCCTATTAAGTGATACATCACTACCAGAATACTTCTGGGCTGAAGCAGTTAATACTGCATGTCATGTTATTAATAGGGCTACCATTACTAAAAGCCTCAGCAAGACCCCTTATGAGGTTGTGAAAGGCAGGAAACCAAACATATCCTACTTCAGGATCTTTGGTTGTAAGTGCTTTATACTTAACAATGGTAAGTCTTACTTGACTAAGTTTGCTGCCAAGTCCCAAGAGGGAATTTGTGTTGGGTACAGCAATAATAGTAAGGCTTATAGAGTCTACAACTTGTCATCTCAAGTTGTAGAAGAGTCTGTACATGTAGTATTTGATGAAACTAGACTTATTAACAATGAGTTGTCTAGTAGTATTTGCAGCCCCACAGGTATAACTGAGAAGTTGGACAAGCTCACTATTGAAGAAAGACCTACTGCAAGACAGCAAGTAGAAGACAGTAGCTGCTGTCCAGGGGGAGTACTACATGTACCTAATGCAGATGAAGTACAAGGAGTACAGCAAGATGAAGAAGTTGAGGAAGTTCAACCTGAAGCCAGGATGCCTCCAGCCAATAGGCATCTTAGAGATCATCCAGCTGAGCAAATCATTGGTGATCCAAGACAAGGAGTACAAACAAGGAGCAGAAATCTGAATGCAGTGCTCTTCTCCAGTTTCCTATCCCAAGTTGAACCAAAGAAGTTTGAAGAAGCCATCCTAGACCCTCATTGGATTGAGACAATGCAAGAAGAGTTGAATCAGTTCAAGAGGTGCAAGGTCTGGGAGCTTGTTCCTAAACCAAAAGACCACAACATAATTAGAACCAAGTGGATCTTTAGGAACAAGATGGATGAACATGGAGTCATCATTAAGAACAAAGCAAGATTGGTTGCTAAAGGATATAGGCAGGAAGAATGTATTGACTTTGATCAAACCTTTGCTCCAGTAGCCAGACTGGAAGCCATAAGGATATTCCTGGCTTATGCAACCTTTCAAGGATTTAAAGTTTACCAAATAGATGTCAAGTCAGCATTTCTGAATGGTAATCTAAAAGAGGAAGTCTATGTGGAACAACCATCAGGTTTTGTTGATTCAACTCAACCTAATCATGTCTATAGACTTAGGAAAGCATTGTATGGGTTAAAGCAAGCCCCTAGGGCTTGGTATGAAACCCTGTGTAGTTTCCTCATTGAGAATAAGTTCACAAGGGGGAAAATAGATAAGACTCTATTCCTTAGGGAATCCAGAGGCAAAGTTATACTAGTCCAAATATATGTAGATGACATAATATTTGGGTCTACTGAAAGTAGTTTTTGCAAAAAGTTTGCAAAACTAATGCAAGGACAGTTTGAGATGAGTAGTATGAGAGAACTTAAGTTCTTCTTGGGTCTCCAAGTAAGACGGACTGAGAATGGTTTATCCATATGCCAGTCTAAGTTCACCCTAGAAATCATAAGGAAGTATGGTATGGATTCATCCAGTACCATGAAGACTCCTATGGGGTCAAGTATGTCTCATAGCAAGGATGATGCAGGGAAACTTGTAGATGAGTCTTTGTATAGAGGTATAGTTGGCTCCCTATTATATTTGACTGCAAGTAGACCAGATATCACGTATACTACATGTGTCTGTGCAAGGTATCAAGCATGCCCTAAGGAGTCTCATTTGACAGCTATCAAAAGGATATTGAGATATCTAAAGGGCACCCCTTATCTTGGCCTTTGGTACCCTAGGAATGGGGATTTTGAACTAACATGTTATTCAGATGCAGACTTTGCAGGATGCAAAGAAGACAGAAAAAGCACAACTGGAACCTGTCAATTCCTAGGTGGAAGACTGATTTCATGGAGTAGTAAAAAGCAAACAAGTGTGGCTATCTCCACAGCAGAATCAGAATATGTGGCTGCAGGAAGTTGCTGTGCTCAACTTCTATGGATACAACATCAGCTTGAGGATTATGGAATTCAGGTAAGTAGAACTCCACTCTTTTGTGATTCTACTAGTGTTATATCAATTGCACATAATCCTGTTTCCCATAGTAGAACTAAACATATTGAAATAAAATATCATTTTCTTAGGGAGCATATAGAGAAAGAAGATATTTTACTGGAATATGTTAGAACAGATAATCAACTAGCTGATATGTATACTAAGCCCTTAGAAGAAACTAAGTTCAATAGGTTTAAAATTGAACTATGTATGATAAACTTAGACTAAGTTTATAGAAATGGCTAAGTAAAAAGGTGTCGACACACAAAGGTATCTGTGTCGACATAGAAAATTGGTGTCGACACTTCAGGGAAAAGGTGTCGACACATCTAGGAAGTTGGTGTCGACACTTCAGAAAATTAGTGTCGACACATGATTAGTAGGTGTCGACACATCCAAGGTGGTGTCGACACTTAGTGTTTACTCAGAATTATCTAAGTAAAGTCTCGACTATATGTCGAGTTGAGTGGTGTCGACACATAGACAAGTGTCGACACATATTATCTGTCGACTAAACTTGTGTCGACACAGTGTGTCGACACTTATCGACAGTGTCGACACAATTTAAGTTAGCTGCCCGCCCTTTCACCTTCAAACCTAGAAAGGTATAAATAGGAATTTTGCCTTAATCTGTCGACACGCTTTCAAAAGTTTCGAGACCAAACTTGTGTGTCGACACCTCTCTTCTCTCAGTTCAAATTCTTCAAACCCTAATGGCGCCTAAGCTTGAGGAGAACGTCAATGAAGGCTATGAACTGGTGCGTGACGCGTTTGGTGATGCAGACCCAGAAATCAAGAATGTGATAACCCTAGTTGCAGACTCAGGGTTAGAATTTCTTGTTTCAGAGCCTACAAAGATCTGGAAGAAGGAAGTTCTAGAGTTTCTAAATGGAGCTAAGGTAGACGAATCTGGATTCAAGATCAAATCCAGGGTACATGGAGAAAAGGTGAAAGTATCACCTAAAAGTTTGAGAAAAGTCCTAAACCTGCCAAGGACAAAAGAAGAGGAAGAAGTTACTGCTTCAAGGACCAGAGATGCATTGGCATGATGTGGTCTGGATTCAAAAATGAAAATTGGATCTGTGTTTAATTGGAAAGGCATGAACAGCCAGGGTAAATTTCTATCAGAAATTGTTGGCAAAGTCATCTTAAGTAAGCCTGGAGGGCATGATAGGGTATCTGCCCATATGTTCAATCTCATGACCCGGATAATCTTCAGCCTGAAAACTGACTGGTCTGTAGTGATCTTTGAGAAGATTAAGGAAAGCCTAAAGAAGCCCAACTTGGGCAGGATCTTAAGTCTATACCTTGCTGGTATTATACCAGAAGTTATGAGTCAAGCTGCTGGTAGTAAAATCAACCACATGAGAAGAATGAACATGAGAATCTTATCAAGATGGGACAGATTTTTGACAAAGGAGATGCCTACTCCTGAGAAAGAAACCCCACACAAGAAGAAGAAGAAAATAGCCCCAGTGGCTCAAGAGTCAACTAGCAGCTATGGAAGTGAAGAGCAAGTTGTCTTCACACCTGATGAGAATGAAGGAGGAAATGCTAAGAAGTCTACAACTCAACAAGATACTGCTGTGAGGCAGGGGGAGCTACCTCCATCTAGTCCCTTACAACAAGATCAAATCCAGGGGAACCACTATTAGTGGAAGAACCAACTCCACTGGAAAGTGAGCAAGCTACTAACATCATTGTTGAGGTAATCACTGAGCTTAGTGCTTTAGATTTCCCTATAGAGGATAATGTATTGTCTGATTCCTTAAATAATGTTAATCAGCAAACTCAGCTGGATAGTCAAGTCCCAGATGTTGTCATGGAGGACACATCTGTTACAGTTCAAATAGTTTCTGATCCAGTGGTAGATGAGCCAAGAATTTCTCCAGCTCATTCTCCACAAGGGTTTACTATGGAAGATCTCTTCCTCAATCTAGATCAAGCAGATCTTGACAAGGAAACTGCTGCTACTGAGGGGGAGAATGTTCCAGTTGAGGGGGAGCAAGTAGTACATGTTGAAGAGCCTGCAAGGCAAGAAGCTGAGAAGGCACTAGAAGTGCAGAAGGAGTTACCTCAAAGCCCTAAGGAGAGGGTAGATATTGCCAACACTTCAGCATCAGAAGATGAGGAAGCTGCTAAAGCTAAGAAAAGAAAATTCCAAGTTTTCAAAAGAAGAAGCCAAAGTTATAAGAAGGCATTGCAAACCATAGCTCCACAGCCTACAGTACAGCCAGCACCATCAATAGATTACAGTGCACTTATGGTTGCTATGCAGATAAAGCTTGATGAGCACAGGCAAGCCATTGAGAAATATGTGGATGAAGGGCAAAAATCATTACAGTTTGATTTGGCACAGGATATAAAGTTAATAAGATTTGAAATGAATCTTAATAAAAAGGAGATGACTGACTGCTTCCACAAGGGAGGGAATGCAGTAGTCTACTTAGCTTCTCATCAAGAGAAAATCAAGGCTCAAGTAGATGACATAGCACTGAAGCAGGGGTATGTTCTAGAGAACCAATTCAGAATGAATGACAATTTGACAGAATCTCACAATGCTATTGTCACAGAGATGAAGAACATTGCTGCTGGCCTGACAACTTCTTCTGCTACTGCTAAAGCAGAGTTTGACAAAGCATTCCAAGAAGAAATAACTGTTGTTAAGACTGTCATACAAGACTCTCAGAAGATCATAACTGACAAACTCCAAAGGTTAAAACCTTTCTTTAAAGATGGAGTTAATTATTTGGATAACCAGGTCAGATTTCAAAAAGATGATGTGAGAGATCACATAGAAAGAGAAGTCATAAAGGGGGAGAGGGTTTTAGTCAAAGCCAGCTCTGATCATGCCAAGTGGATATCAAATTCTATCAGAGCAACTCTTGGTTATCCTCCTTTATGTGATGATGACAATGTTGCAGAATCTGGAATTCATCCTGCATATCTTGGAGGTGAGCAACCTGAAGTAGCTCAAGTTATCTATCCTCCACTAGATTTTGATATGGTTCAATCTGACATACAGTCCATGTATAGCCCACCTGGGGGTAAGGATAATGTCATCATAAAGAAGGTAGTTCAGCCAATATCTGAAGCTATGCAAGAAGCTCTGCAGAAAGAAGAAGAAACCAGATTGTCTAAGAAGAGGTTCAGGGAGCAAGCTGAACAAAGACCAGACTTTGAGCAGTGGAGCCCCACTTCTAGAAACATTATCTTAACTGCATGGAAAGCTGCAAAAGATAATATACAAGACAGAAACAAGTGATTTTCTGAACTAGAATGGAGGAAACATGAGACAAGGCAGGAAGCCATAGTCCAATATAGAAGGAAGGCCAAGATGGGAAAGCTACCTCCTACTGCCCAGGAGCCTAGCAAGTACTTTCCCAAGCCATATCATTATTTTGAAACGCAAAAGATTAAAGCTGAGGAGCTAAAGAAAAAAGAGCTAAAAGGGAAAAAGCCTGCTGAAACTGAAGTTGCTGAAGCTCCTGTTTAAGCCAAAGTACAATCTGGAAAAGGGATAGTGATCAAGGAGGCTGAACAGAAATAGAATTGAAATTTTCTTAAGTTTACTTTGTAATCTTTTATTGATAAACATTCTTGTAAACTTTTGGAAAATGTATATGACAAGCTGTTAAAACAATGTGCTGTGTGATAAATTTGCTATGTGATAAATTTATTTCATAATTGTTCTGTGATGCTATCTATGTGTACATGTTTGTTTAATACATGTTTATGTTTGCCCTGTTATATATTCCTACTATACATCATGTTATGATTTTATTCTGTATGGTGTATATCATTGACTAAGGGTTATGACTTCTCCAAATAGGGGGAGATTGTTGGGTACATTGGTTCTAATGTACCTGATTTGAAGAATCCTCACCCAACTCAATGATATACATCAAAATATATTTGATGTGTTTTGAGTTTACTTGTGCAGGTTAAGTATTTACAGGAAAGAAGAAAAAGTTTCTAAGTCCATGTGTCGACACCCAGAGGGAAAGTGTCGACACTTAAGAAGACTTGTGTCGACACCCAGGAAAGCAATGTTGACACTTGGAGTCAACTTATGTCGACACCAGGGATGCAGAGTCGACACCAGACAGAAAGTGTCGACACAAGGAGCTGTGTCGACACTCAATGAAGAGAAGGCCAGTGAAGCAGTGTCGACACTTAGCAGTTGTGTCGACACCCAGAGAAACTGTGTCTACATCAGAAAGTGTCGACACTTGGAGGCTGTGTCGACAATCAGCAAAAGTCAGCAGAATCTAAGTATAAGTGTCGACACCCAGAACAATGTGTCGAAATACAGCAGAAGAGTCAACACTTGAAGTAAGTGTCGACACCCAGAACAATGTGTCGACACTCAGCTGAAGACTCAACACTTGAAGAAAGTGTCGACACAAGGAGCTGTGTCGACACTTAGCAAAGTTCAAGTATTTTCTAAGTACAAGTGTCGACACAAAGTAGATGTGTCGACACTCAGCAAAAGTCTCAACAGAAGAAGAATGTGTCGACACAAGGAGCTGTGTCGACACTCAGCAAGTATCAACACTGAAGACATGTGTCGACACCAAAAAGATGTGTCGACACTTAACAGATTCAACACATGAAGATGTGTCGACACAAAGGAGATGTGTCGACACTTACAAGAATTCGGCAATATACTGAAGTACAAGTACTTGTGTCGACACACGTTATCAGTGTCGACACATGAAGAAGAAGCTGTGTCGAGAAGTGCATTCTACAACACAAGGAGTTGTGTCGACACCTTGTAGGCTAGTGTCGACACTTTGTCAACTTGTGTCGACACTTAGTCTATAAGTGTCGACACTTAAAGACACAATCTCGACACTTGCAGACAGTTACAGAATTTTCAAGAACTGACTGGATGACTTGACAGCTGCCATTCCAGCCGGTCTACTGCACCTGTCAGAGTTGTCAAAAATCAGTTATGAATCGGACCAGCCGGTTACCATAAAGAAGGCCTATAAATAGGCTTATACTGTCTACAGAAACAGTTGTTCAGATGATCAACACATCAAGTAATACAAAGAAAATCTAGTTATTCCTTGAAGAATCTAGTGAAGATCTAAGAAGTTGGAGAGAGAGAGAGCTTCATCCAAGAAGTCAGCCATTGGAACCAGGCTGAGAAGAAGGGTTCAGATTTGTTCTGAATCTTAAGTAGCAGAGATCAAGGATCAACTGCAGAAGAGGTCAATCTTATTGTGTTCTACATTCAAGAAGCTTTGAAGAAAGCCAAGTCAGATTGATTTTAGCTGAGTTCTTCCAAGAACTCATCAAGAAACTCACAACTCTTCTCTCTTTTCTCAGAGTTGTTGAGTTACATTTTGTATTCATTTTATCTTGTAGGATCCCTAGGGATCTGAGTTTTTTAAGTCTGTAATTATAAAGGCTGAGTGTAGGGCTTGAGTGCCTGAGTGTAGGAGATTGAAATCTCTGAGTGTAGGCTTGTTGTGGCTGAGTGTAGGCCTTGGTGGCTGAGTGTAGCCTTTGTGAAGAAGCTGAGTTGTACGGCCTTGGGCCTGAGGTGTAGGAACCTGTGTTGTGGGTTCTGAGTGTAAGATCTGAGGATCTGAGATAGTGGAGAAGTTTGGCTGAATCTAGTACACTGCTAGGTAGGCGAAGGGGGAAAGTGAATGTACCCAAACCTTGGGGAACAACTATAAAACTGTGTGTCTACTGTGTGCTGTGGAAAT
This sequence comes from Platanthera guangdongensis, assembly GCA_039583875.1. Lineage (NCBI taxonomy): Eukaryota > Viridiplantae > Streptophyta > Magnoliopsida > Asparagales > Orchidaceae > Platanthera > Platanthera guangdongensis. The sequence continues at coordinate 129,718,027 of CM077152.1, forward strand.
CTGTGATTGCTGAATGTGTGCTGTGATAAAGTAGATTTAATTCTGTGTTATAAGTTGAATTATGCCTAAAAAGTTAAAAAGATTCAAGTCACCTATTCACCCCCCCCCCCTCTAGGTGTGTAGGTACAATGTCTTTCAGGACCTACCCTAGGGTTCTAGGGCTACCCTACTCTTAACCACCCCAAATTCCATTGGAGGGTGTGTCATACCATAGAGAATCAGTGGCCAAAATATCAGCCTCTATTGAGGTGATTTGACCACTCAAACCCAAAGGGGGGGTGTTTTGACCTAATTAACCCTATAAGGGTCAACTTAGGGTTGGATAAAACCTAATCAAAACATCTCCAAAGGCGATGAAATTTTTACCAGAGCCCTAACATGCTCTCTAAGATCACCCACCCAAATTTGGTGGATTTTGAGTTGTTTATGACCCCTAATTAAATTATATATAGTTTATTAAATTTTTCCAAAAACTATAGTAAAATGTTTTCCAAAAATTCTTATTTTTGGATAGTCTAAGGGGAAGGCTATGAGGAGCCTATGTTCAAAATGTTAAAGCATTTGGATGAGTGGTTTAATGTGGGCACTAATTTTAATGTCTGATCATGCCTATGTATAGGTTGCACCAAAATGAGTGATGTGGTCTAACCAGGGATCTAAATTGAGTGAAATCAATTTTAAATTACACTAGACATCAAGGGCTACATTGTTCATGTTGAACGCTTTTGCAGTAGAGGCCTCTAAGTATTTTTAATAATTAAAATCATATACTGTTAATAATTTTCAGGAAATCAATTAATATTATTAAAATACTTGATCAAAACGGACGGCATCCGCTCATCCTCAACCTCCAGCCAAGGGCCGAGATTGGCCCAACCTGGAGCCTCTTCCAGCTGACGTTTCGGCCACCCCGACCAACTCTCTAGCCGGCCACCACCACCACCACTTCCGTTGAGGTGGTGGCTAGCGTTTGGCGGCGACCATGCCGTCGGAGGCGGCGGTTTCCGGCGAACTCTCACCACCATTTTTCATGGAATTTCAAGGAAATTTTCTCTCCGATCCGGCTCGTTTGAGCCCGACTTCTCAACCTAAACAAGTCTAGATCTAGCACGCATAGAGAGGAGAAGAATTGGACCTTGCCAGCGGCCTGAAGTCGGGAAGATCGTCGGGAAGCCATTTCTGAAAGTTGCGTCGCTCGGCTTCTACAACTGCAAGGTGGGGAGGCTCGGTTTCTTCGGGTAAGGATTGGGAAAGCCTCCTCTCAACACACTGGTGGTGTTTAAAGCTTCAGATGGGGAGAGGAGGTGCTGGTTCATTAATGTCCTTCAAAGTCATTAATGGCTAGGCTCGGCCATGGAGGAGGGGGGGCTGAACCAAGTCTGACGGCCAGGGGAAACGACTGGAAACTTCTCCCCTTCCCTGGGAAATTGAATTCAGCCATTAAATGTGGCTTTTGGCGAACCGTTTCCTTCCCTCTCCTTCCTCATTTCTCTCTCCTCCATTATCGTGGAAATAAAGGTCACTGTGACACACGGTACACGCCCATGTTGGCCAAGACACGCCCGTGACGCAGGGCGTGTAACCCACTCGACACCCAGTCGAGAGAAAATCGTCTACCTCTCGACACAGCGGGACATGCCCTATGACACGCCCGTGTCACAGGCCGTGTACCCCATGCTAGACGATCGACACTCGACGATCGACGATCGACACTCGACGATCGGCACTCGACGATCGACGATCGGCACTCAACGATCGTGAAAGAACTAGTGCCTAAACACCTAATCTTTTTAAACTTTTAAGGCAGAAATACAGTATAGTAATTGCAATTCACAGCACAGAAAACACAGCAATTACACAAGCATACAATCACAGAGAGCACACAGGATTTATAGTGGTTCCCCAAGGTCTGGGTACATCCACTTTACCCCTTCGCCTATCTAGTAGAGTACTAGATTCGTCCTAACTTCTCCACTACTTCTCAGATCCACAGATCTTACAGCTCAGAACCCCAAATAGGTTCCTACAACTCAGAGTGATCCCACTCCTACAACTCAGGCACAAAGCCCTACCACTCAGTCTTCACCAAGACCTACACTCAGCCTTTAACAAGGCCTACACTCAGCCTTCAACAAGGCCTACACTCAGAGAAATGTATCTCCTACACTCAGGCACACAAGCCCTACCACTCAGCCTTTATAAATATAGGCTTACAACTCAGATCCCTTAGGATCCTACAGAAAATAAAGAGTACGAGGATTAATAACCACAACTCTGATTGAGAAAGTTGAGTTGACTGGCTTCTTGATGAGTTCTTGAAAGAACTTTGCAGAGATCAACCTCCCTTGGCTTTCTTCAAAGCTTCTTGAATTAGAACACAGTAGAGTTGTATCTCTATGCAGATGATCTTCAATCAACTGCAGTCTTGAGATTCTGATATCAATCTGAATCTACTTTATCAGCCTGGTTCAATAGCTGTCTTCTTAGAATGAGTTTTCTCTCTCCAACTACTTAGATCTTCACTTGAAGGTCTTCTTCTGGTTTGTTGTTTCTCACTTCATTGATTGCTATATTTTTTCCCTTTCTGTTGAAGGAATAAGCCTTTATATAGGCTTTCTTCATGGTGACCGGCTGATCCGGTTTCTAACAAACTTCTGACAGCTCCGACAGTAGCAGTTGACCGGTTGAAATGGAAGCTGTCAAGTCATCCAGTCACTTCTTGAAAACTCTGTCACTGTCTGAAAGTGTCGAGACAGATAGTCTTTATGTGTCAACACAAATAGACCAAGTGTCGACACAAGTAGACTAAGTGTCGACACTAGCCTTCATGGTGTCGACACAACTCCTTGTGTTGTAGAAACTGCTTCTCGACACTGCTTCTTCAGAATGTGTCGACACAGATCCTGTGTGTCGACACAAGTCCTTCTCCTTCAATACTTAGTTGATTTCTGCTAAGTGTCGACACAACTCCTTTGTATCGACACATATTCTTGTGTTGAAACTTGTTAAGTGTCGACACATCTTCTTTGTATCGACACATGCCTTCTGTGTTGAAACTTTTGCTGAGTGTCGACACATCTCCTTTGTGTCGACACATACTTCATGTGTTGAGACTTTTGCTGTGTGTCGACACATCTCCTTTGTGTCGACACATGTACTTAAACTCTGTTGAAGTTTGCTGAGTGTCGACACAGTCCTCCTAGTGTCGACACTTGTACTTGAACTTTGTTGATGTTTTGCTGAGTGTCGACACAGCCTCCTAGTGTCGACACTTTTGATGTCGACAAAGTTCCTCTGGGTGTCGACACTGCTTCTAAGTGTCAACACTGATTCTTTAGACATTTCTTCATTGTGTGTCGACACAACCTGTATGTGTCGACACTTTCCTTCTGGTGTCGACTCTGCCTTCCTGGTGTCGACACAACTACTCCAAGTGTCGACACAGCTTCTCTGGGTGTCGACACAAGCCTCCTTAAGTGTCGACACTTTTCTTCTGGGTGTCGACACATGGACTTAGAAACTTTTCCTGCAAACCTGCAGTTACTTAACCTGCACAAATAAACTCAAAGTACATCAAATACACCTTGATGTATATCATTGAGTAGGGTGAAGCTTCTTCAAATCAGGTACATATATTCCAATGTACCCAACAATCTCCCTCTATTTGGAGAAGTCATAACCCTTAGTCAATGATATACACCATACATAACAAATTCACAGTATGATGTACAACAATATTATGTGATATGGAAAATACTTAAACAATATGTATAAACAGAACATATATAAACCACTAGCTCAGAACAATTAATGTAATACATGAACATATAACATTGTTCTTACAAATTCCAACATTTACATTAATCAAAAGTTTACATAGAGTTTACTACAAATTACAACTTGTAAACTTAAGAAAATGATATCCTAAGGCTGCTCTGGTTCCTTGATTACAATCCCCTTTCCAGATTGAATCTTTGCTTGAACTGGGGCTTCAGTGTCATCAGCAGCAGCAGACTTCTTCCCTTTAAGATCTTTCTTTTTCAACTCTTCAGCCTTGATCTTCTGCCTTTCAAAATAGTGATAAGGCTTGGGAAAATACTTGTTAGGCTCCTGTGCATTAGGAGGTAGCTTTACCAGTTTAGTCTTTCTTCTATATTGTACAATGGCCTCTTGCTTATTCTCATGCTTCCTCCACTCCAGGTCAGAATACCACTTGCCTCTATCCAGGACATTGTCCTTAGCAGCCTTCCATGCAGTCAAGATGATATTCCTGGAAGTGGGGCTCCATTGTTCAAAATCAGGTCTCAATTCAGCTTGCTCTCTGAATCTTTTCTTAGACAATTGAGCCTCTTGTTCCTTTAATAAGGCCTCTTGTTCTTTCAGTATTGCCTCTGGCACAGGCTGAACTACTTTCTCTATGATGACATTCTGATTTCCCTCAGGAGGACTATACATAGTCTGTATCTCTTGATGTATCATGTCAAAGTCTGGTGGAGGGTATAGCACTTGAGCCACTTCAGCTTGCTCTCCTCCAAGGTATGCAGGATTGATTCCAGACTCTGCAACATTGTCATCATCACATAAGGGTGGATATCCAAGGGTGGCTCTGATGGAATTTGAAATCCATTTGGCATGATCAGAGCCTGCCTTGACTAATACCCTCTCCCCCTTTATGACTTCTCTCTCTCTCTCTCTCTGTGATCCCTAAGATCATCTTTCTGGAACCTGATCTGGGCATTCAGATAGTTTACTCCATCCTTATAGAAATGTTTTAACCTTTGGAGCTTGTCAATAATTGCCTTTTGTGAGTCTTCAATGGCAGTTTTAACAGTAGTTAAGCTCTCTTGCAATTGCTGGTCAAATTTAGTCTTGGCAGTAGCACTTGCTGCAGTCTGAGCAGTAGCTATATTCTTCATTTCAGTTATAATAGCATTATGTGAAGCTGTCAAATTATCATTCATCCTTATCTGGTTTTCCAGGACATAGCCTTGCTTCACTTCTAGCTCATCAAGTTTTGTCTTTACTTTCTCTTGATGTGTGACCAGATAGACTACAACATTTCCTCCCTTATGGAAACAATCAGTCATTTCCTTCTTGTTAAGATTTACTTCAAATCTGATTGACTTGATGTCTTGTGCAAGATCAAACTGCAGGGATTTATGCCCTTCATCCACATACTTTTCTAGAGCTTGTCTTTGCTCATCCAGCTTAATCTGTAAAGCCACCATCAGTGAACTGTAATCAGTAGATGGGGCAGGCTGTGGAGCAACTGTCTGTAGGGCTTTCTTATAGTTCTGACTTCTTCTCTTGAAGACCTGAAACTTCCTCTTCTTGGTTCTAGCAGCCTCCTCATCCTCTGAAGCAGAAGTGCTAGCTATGTCCACTCTATCCTTAGGACTAGGAGGTAACTCCTTCTCAGTCCTTTGTGGTTCTTCAGCATCCTTTGGCTTCTCAGTCTCTTGTGTAGCAGTTTTCTCTATAATCTCTATATGCTCCCCCTCAATATGGGCCTTCTCCCCCTCAACAGCAGCTATTTCTTTCTCAAGATCTGTCTGTACAAGATCAGGGAATAGCTCTTCTAAGGTGAATTCTTGTTGAGAATGGGCTGGAGAATCTCTGAGTTCATCTACCACTTTATCAGCAACAGATGTGTCTTCCATGACAACATCTTGGGGTTGAGGTTGTATCTGTGTTTGCTGATGAACATCATGTAATGAATCAGTCAAAACTTCTTCCTCAATAGTGAAATCTAATTGATTAATTTCAGTGATTACCTCTAGGATGGTTTGAGTAGTCCTTTCACTCTCTAGTGGAGTTGGCTCTTCAACAAGTAGAGGCTCCCCCTGGATTGGATCCAGGTGAATTGGGCTAGCTGGTGGTAGCTCCCCCTGCCTCTGTGCTTCTTCTTGTCTTGCTGGAGACTGACCAGCATTTCCAGTTTCTTCATCATCAGGAGTAAAGACAACTTGCTCTTCAGAGCTGCTGGAGGATTCATGAGCCACAATGGCTGTCTTCTTCTTCTTTTTCTGGGGTGTGTCCTTTATTGGAGATGGTAGTTCCTTTGCCAACACTTTATCCCACTTAGAGAAAATTCTCATATCCATTTTCCTCATATGGTTAATCTTTGAACCTGCAGCTTGGTTCATCACCTCAGGTATGCTACCAGCTAAGTATAGACTTAGAATTCTACCCAGATTGGGCTTCTTCATACTCTCTTTTATATTTTCAAACATAACTGCAGAACAATCAGTATCTAGTTTGAAAATAATCCTTTGTCATCAAATTGAACATCTGAGCTGAAATTCTGTCATGTCCTCCAGGCTTGCTCAGGATGACCTTGCCAACTATCTTAGATAAGAATTTCCCTTGTATGTTCATCCCTTTTCTGTTGAAAACAGATCCAATTTTCAAATTGGAATCCAGTCCACACCATCTCAATGACTCTCTAGTCTTAGAAGCAGGTACTTCTTCTTCCTCCTTTGTTCTGGGTAGTTGAAGTACTTTCCTTAGACTCTTTGGTGTGACCTTGACTTTGGTTTCATGAATTCTGGACTTAATCTTAAGTCCAGAGTCGTCAAGTGTAGCTGCACTCAAAAATGCTAGGACCTCCTTCTTCCAGATCTTGATTGGTTCTGAAACAATATATTCCAGTCCAGTCTCAGCAATTAGGGTTACCACACCTTTGATTTCAGGTTCCGCGTCATCAAAGGCATGCCGCACGAGTTCATATCCTTCATTAACATTCTCTTCTAGCTTGGGCGCCATTAGGGTTTGAAGAAATTTTGAATTTGGAGAAGAGAGATCTCGATACACAAGTTTGGTCTCGAAACTTTGGTGAGCATGTCGACAAACAATGGCGAGAACCTATTTATACCTTTCTAGAATCGAAGGTGAAAAGGCGCGTCAAAATACTTAAATTGTGTCGACACTGTTGAAAAGTGTCGACATACACTTATAATGTCTCGACAACTATGTGTCGACACAAGTATAGTCGACAGAATATATGTGTTGACACTTGTATATGTGTCGACACCACTTAGCTCGACACTTAGTCGAGACTACTAGACTAATTCTGTGTAAAGCCTAAGTGTCGACACCACCTTGGATGTGTCGACACCTACACTGCATGTGTCGACACAAATTCTCTGAAGTGTCGACACAGACTTCCTAAATGTGTCGACACCATTTCTCTGAAATATCGACACCACTTCTATGTGTCGACACAGACAACTCTGTGTGTCGACACCATTTTACTTAGCCAATTTTTGTAAACTATTCTAAGTTTATCATCCCTAATTCAATTTTAAATTTATTGAATTTGGTTTCATCTAAGGGCTTAGTATACATGTCAGCTAGCTGATTATCTGTATTAATATACTCTAGTGAAATATCTCCTATTTCCACATGTTCTCTTAGAAAATGGTATTTTATTTCTATGTGCTTAGTCCTACTATGGGAGACAGGATTATTTGCAATAGAAATAGCACTTGTAGAATCACAAAATAAAGGTGTTCTACTTACTTGAATACCATAATCTTCTAACTGGTGTTGTATCCATAGTAGTTGTGCACAGTAGCTTCCTACAGCAACATACTCTGACTCAGCTGTAGAGATAGTCACACTGGTTTGCTTCTTGCTACTCCATGACACCAGCCTTCCACCTAGAAACTGACAGATACCTGTTGTACTTTTCCTATCTTTCTTGCAGCCTGCAAAATCTGCATCTGAATAACCTGTTAGTTCAAAATCTCCATTCCTAGGGTACCAAAGGCCTAGATAAGGAGTGCCCTTAAGATATCTCAAAATTCTTTTGACTGCTGTCAAGTGAGATTCTTTAGGGCAAGCTTGGTACCTAGCACAGACACATGTAGCATACATGATATCTAGTCTACTAGCAGTCAAATACAATAGGGAGCCAACTATCCCTCTATACAAAGTTTCATCTACAGGTTTCCCGCATCATCTTTGCTTAGAGACATTGTTAACCCCATAGGAGTTTTCATGGTAGTGGATGATTCCATACCATACTTCCTTATCAATTCTAGGGTGAACTTAGACTGGCATATGGATAAACCATCCTCAGTCTGTCTAACTTGGAGACCCAAGAAGAACTTAAGTTCCCTCATACTGCTCATTTCAAATTGTCCTTGCATTAGTTTTGCAAACTTTTTGCAAAGACTACTTTCTGTAGACTCAAATATGATGTCATCTACATATATTTGGACTAAGATAATCTTACCTCTGGATTCCCTAAGGAATAAAGTCTTGTCTATTTTCCCCCTTGAGAATATGTTCTCAATGAGGAAACTAGACATGGTTTCATACCAAGCCCTAGGGTCTTGTTTTAACCCATACAAAGCCTTCCTAAGTCTATAAACATAATTAGGTTTAGTAGAATCAATAAAACCTGATGGCTGTTCTACATAGACTTCTTCCTTCAGATTTCCATTCAGAAAGGCTGACTTAACATCCATTTGGTATACCTTGAATCCTTGGAATGTTGCATAGGCAAGGAACATCCTTATTGCTTCCAGTCTGGCTACTGGAGCAAAGGTTTGATCAAAATCAATACCTTCTTCCTGCCTATATCCTTTAGCAACTAGTCTAGCTTTGTTCTTTATAATTACTCCATTTTCATCCAACTTGTTCCTAAAGATCCACTTAGTTCCTATAATGTTGTGGTCTTTTGGTTTAGGAATAAGCTCCCAGACTTTGCATCTTTTGAACTGGTTCAGCTCCTCTTGCATTGCCTCAATCCAATGAGTGTCTAGGATTGCTTCTTCAAATTTCTTTGGCTCTACTTGGGATAGAAAGCTGGAGTAGAGAACTGAACTTAGATTCCTGCTCCTTGTTTGTACCCCTTGTCTGAGATCTCCAATAATTTGATTGGCTGGATGATCTTTTAGATGCCTATTTGCATGAGGCAGCCCGTCTTCTGGTTGTACACCTTCAGCTTCTTCATTCAGCAGCTCCTCTTGGTCTTCTTCAGCAACAGGAGTATCTTGTACTCCCCCTGGATAGCAGCCACCTTCTTCTACTTGCTGACTTGCAGTTGGACCTTCTGCAATAGTAAGCTTGTCCATCTTCTCAGTTACACCTATAGAGCTGCAAACACTTCTAGACAATTCATTGTTAATGAGTCTAGCTTCATCAAACACTACATGTACTGACTCTTCTACAACTTGAGTAGTCAAGTTGTAGACCCTATAAGCCTTACTGTTGTTGTTGTACCCAACAAAGATTGCCTCTTGGGATTTGGCAGCAAACTTGATTAAATAAGACTTACCATTGTTAAGTATATAGCATTTACAACCAAAGATCCTGAAATAGGATAGATTTGGTTTTCTGCCCTTCACAATCTCATAGGGGGTCTTCTTGTTGCTCTTGGTGATAGTAGCTCTATTGATTACATGACATACAGTATTAACTGCCTCATCCCAGAAATATTCTGGGAGAGATGTGTCACTCAACAGGGTTCTACCAGCCTCTATCAAGGTTCTATTTTTCCTCTCAACAATACCATTCTGCTGAGGTGTTCTTGGTGAGGAAAATTCCTGAAATATCCCAAACTCTTCACATAGCTTTGTCATACTATCAGACTGGAATTCAGTACCATGGTCACTTCTTATTTTGACCACTGTACTGTCTAACTCATTCTGAAATTTGTTTGACAAAACTATAAAAGATAATAGGAGTTTCAGAATTTTTGCCTTAGGAAGAATACCCAGGAAAACCTTGAATAATCATCTACAACCACAAATGTGTAGACCTTCCTACCTAGGCTGTGAACTGGCATAGGACCAAAAAGATCCATATGCAAGAGGTATAGGCACCTCACAGCATCTTTGTTCTCAATGCTATGAAAGGTGGATTTGGTCTGCTTGCCCTTTTGACAAGCTGAGCATATCTCATCCTTTATACACTTAACCTGAGGACCATTCCTCACTAACTCTTTGCTAAAGACTTGGCCAATTGTCTTATAGTTAAGATGAGCCAGCTTCTTGTGCCATTTTACACAATGTGAGACTCTTTCATCAGCTACAAGACAAATATGAGAAGCATTGTTCTCACACATAATGTCTAGACAATAGACATTTCTCTTCCTATATCCTGTCAGAATGATCTTTTGATCACTTGACCTACTGATATGACAACCATCTTTGACAAATGAGATGTCATATCCTAAATCACTCAGCTGACTTATACTAATGAGGTTATGTTTTAAACCCTTTACATAAGCCACTTGAGTAATTGAAATTAAGTTGCTAGAAATGTTACCAAAGCCTTTGATGATTCCTTTTTCTGAACCACCAAAGGTAACCTTAGGACCATCCTTGATTGGTGTATAGTCCTTCAGCAATTCCCTAGTTCCAGTCATGTGTCTGGAACATCCACTGTCCAAGTACCATATTGGGGCATGTCCACTTGGACTCACCTGCAAAACAGATTACTTAACCTTAGAACCAAAATAATTCTTGGGTCCTTGGTGCAAGTTAGTCTGACTCTTAACAAAACTACCTGTAGTTTTTCTAGCAGGCAGTTTGCTACTCACCTTGGCACTTGAATTGTGCCAACAGTCTATGGCAAAATGGTCTACCTTGCCACAACACCAGCACTCAAATCTGTTGTACCTTTGTTTAGGTACAACCCTGGCTGTTTTATCTATAGCAGGCTTCTTGTTGAGTACTGGAGCTTTGGCCTTAGACTTGGACTGTACAGTCCTGGCAGGTTTTGTAAACCCCAATCCAGTTTTACCCTTATGAGGTACAAACTCATCTATCAAAGGTAGAACAGATTTTGATTTAGAAAAACTTGCTACAATATCTCTCTCCTTCTGAAGACTAATCTCCAGATTTCTAATTTGATCATTTTTAAATGTAATAGTCCCCATCTGAATAACTGTAATATTCTTCAGTCTGGCTATTTCATTTAATTTCTGATCTAATAACTTGTCAAAATTTGTTGCATCCACTTTAAGAGAGAAGGAATTGTCCTTCTTATATTGGGAGTCTGCAAAGGATGAAGGGAGGTATGACTTCCGTTTCAGGTATTTATGTTATAGAGATAAACCTTTCTGCTACTTCATCCTGGGTATTGGATACCGGATGTGGTTCTCACATTTGTATAAATGTGCAGGAACTGGGAAGGAGAAAAATGTTGAGTAAATGAGAGGTGGACTTGCGTGTTGGCAATGGAGCAAGAGTTGATGTTGTCGTTGTGGGCGTTTTCCGTCTTTATTTGCCCAGTGGACCTGTAATAGAACTAGATAACTGTTATTTTGTTTCTTCCATAACTAGAAACATTATATTCATTTCATGTTTGGACTTGGTGGGTTTTTCTTTTATTATTAAGAACAATTGTTGTTCAATATTTAAGAATGATATTTCTTATGGTGTTGCACAAATGTTTAATGGTTTATATGTTTTGAACTTAAACTATCAGATCTATAACATAGAAAATACTAAAAGACTAAAAACGAATGACTTGAACCCTATGTATTTTTGGCATTGTCGTTTGGGTCATATAAATGAGAAACGTATATTCAAGCTCCATAAAGAGACTATTGGACTCATTTGATTATGAATCATTTGAGAGATTTGAATCTTGTTTGTTAGGCAAGATGACTAAGATCCCTTTCACTGGAAACAATAAGAGGGTTGATAATCTCTTGGGTATAGTACATAGTGATGTATGTGGACATATGAGTTCTATGGCCAGAGGTGGGTACTTCTACTTTGTTACATTTACTGATGATTTCAGTAGATATGGATACGTGTATCTTATGAAGTGCAAATCTGAAACCTTTGAAAAATTCAAAGAGTTTAAAAATGAAGTAGAGAACCAGCTGGGTAAGAAGGTTAAAGCACTTTGATCTGATCGATGTGGCGAATACCAAAGTCATGAGTTCCGTGATCATCTGAAAGAGTGTGGTATTGTAACACAGCTCACTCCACTTAGAACACCACAGCATAATAGTGTGTCTAAGAGGAGAAATCATACACTGTTAGACATGGTGCGATCGATAATGAGTCATGCAGATCTGTTTGTTTCCTTTTGGGGTTTTGCTCTAAAAACTGCTGTATTAGAATGATCATGTTTTATCTCTCCAACCCATCCTGATTATGTTTTCAAATTGAATAAAGCATTATATGGTCTCAAGCAAGCTCCTAGAGCATGATATGAGACCCTAGCATGCTTTCTCCTGAAAAATGAGTTTGTAAGGAGTAGAGTAGACCAAACTCTTTTTATTAGAACTCATAAGTCTCATACCCTACTAGTACAAATCTATGTAGATGATATTATCTTTGGTTCTACTGATTCAAATTTGTGCAGAAGGTTCTCCAATCTAATGCATTCCAAATTTGAAATGAGTAGCATGAGTGAGCTATCCTTCTTTCTAGGATTGCAAATCAAACAACATGTTGAAGGCATATTTATTTCTCAAACCAAGTATGCAAAAGAATTGGTCAAGAAATTTGGTATGTCTGAAGCATCTTGTATGAAAACACCTATACCTACTAATGTTGTATTAGATGTTAATGAACATGGGAAACCTGTTGATCAGACAACATATAGAGCAATGATTGGCTCTTTATTGTACCTTACAGCTAGTAGACCTGACATAATGTTTGCTACATGCATCTGTGCTAGATTCCAAGTGAGCCCTAGAGAGTCACACCTAACATTAGTTAAAAGGATTCTCAGGTATGTTAAAAGTTGTCCAAATCTAGGTCTCTGGTATCCAAATGATTCAGCATTTGACTTAACTGGATTTTCTGATGCTGATTATGCTGGATGCAGAATTGACAGGAAAAGCACCAGTGGAACTTGTCAGTTTCTTGGTGACAGACTTGTCTCTTGGTTTTGCAAGAAACAAACATCTGTGTCAACTTCAACTGCTGAAGCTGAATATATGGCTGCAGGTAGTTGTTGTTCACAAATCTTGTGGATTCAAAACTAACTCCTAGACTATGGCTACAACTTAGAGAAGTCTAAAATCTTTTGTGATAATACCAGTGCTATTTCTATAGCTCAAAATCCAGTCCTCCATAGTAGGACAAAAAACATAGAAATTAGACATCACTTTCTAAGGGATAATGTTGAGAAAAATAAAATTGAACTTCAATATATCCCAACTGATTTGCAAAGGGGAGATATTTTCACCAAACCCTTGTATGAAAAGAAACACACCCTCTTCCTAAATCAGTTAGGAATGTTAGATGAAGGAAGTGTAAAATAAGTTCCAAGATTTTAAAACTCTAAAAATGACCAAGACTAGGCAAACATTTTAATTTTTCTAAGTGTATAGAGTGTTTCTGATCTCTGAACTGCGCTCGACGATTTTTCCCCCGATCGTCGAACGGAGATCGACGCTTTCCGAAATCGTCGACCAGAGTTCAGCGCTTCTCAGATAGTGCTCAACTATCTCTCCAGGTCAACGATCGTCGAACGAAGCTCGACGATTTTGTTTTCTGAACTATCGTCGAACGAAGCTCGACGCTCTCCAATATCGTCTAACGGAGATCGACGATGTTGATGACCTTTCAGTTTCCTTTAGGAGCCCCGATCGTCGAACTGAGTTCAACGATCTTTCCTTTTCTGCGTCGAACCCTATTATAAAACTCTTTTTTCGGGCGTCATTCTCCCTTGTGCTTTCATACTTTCTGGAAAAATTCTCTTTCCCTCCAAACTTCTCTACACTTGGTTGTTTGTTTGTTGATTTTTGCAGGAAACAATGGCCGTCTCAGTAGCAGTCTTGGCCGCCATGAAATTTGATGCAGGATTTGATATAGATATGGACTCTTTCAATAACAGTGATCAGATTTTCCAAGACATTCTAGAACTTTTCAAGGAGCAAAAGCTAGTTACTATAATGTCCACCAGAATCAAATTACCTGCTGATGAAATAAAGAAATGGGTATATACTGCCCACAACCAGGATCAAAATACAGTTGTTGGAACAATTTCTGGAACCCAGGTACCTCTGACACCTACTATCTTGACAGAGGTTTTTCAATTAAATTTGGAAGATATTCTGCTGAGATGTCTGGAGAAGAATTTTCTACCATGCTTAATAGAATGGGTCATTCTGATGCAAACCCTAGCAAGCTGCTGAAGAAATATTTGCCTGTTGAGTACAGGTTCTTAGCTGATGTGGTTGGAAAAGTCTTGTTGGCCAAACACTAAGCCCATGATACCATCTCCAGGTATCAACTGTGTTTGATGGGTGTTATTGTAGATAAGAAACAGTTAAACTGGTGAGAAGTTTTCTTTGACCTGATTAAGAAAAAGATCAACAAGAATTTTGTCAACTTTGGAAGGATACTAGGGCTATTTCTTCAAAATAGATGTCATGCACTGCTAGTCTCAAATGGGATGCACATCAATGCCTCTAAGAGGCTCTCATGTGCCCTGTTTGGCAAATGGGACAGGCAGATAGTGAAGCCCAGCAGGCCCTCTGCATCTACTACTTCAGGCACAAGGACTGTTGCAGTCTCTTCCCCTCAAGTCTCTGCCCCTGCAGAAGACTTGCCTGCTGTTTCTCCTCCTCCTCCACCTCTTATTTCATCTCCACCAGTCACCTCCACCATTCAAATTTCCTCCACAATCATTATTTCAACCCCATCTCCAACTTCAATTTCTCCACCTCCACCTCTCATAGAAGAAATCTTCCATCCTTTACATCAATACCTTCATCTAGAAATTGAATCATCTCATCTTTCATCTTTCAATCTGATAGATGATTCCTTTATGGATGATTCTCCTTCATCTTCTCCTGATCTACCCTCTTCATCCACATCTTACCAACAGTTACTTCAAGATATCATTACACAACCCTCCTTCACACCCTCTGTTTCCATTCCATTATCTTCAATTTCCACAATCCCCATATCTTAACCTTCCTTTCCACCATCCACCAGCTCTCCACCCACATATCTAGCTGCTCCACCTTCAATCCCTACCCCTGCTCAAATCCCTATTGAGCATGTAAATCTTCCAGCTTTAGCAGACAGAATTTATGAGCTGATAGCTCTCAAGCTATCCCTCTTGTTGGAGACCTTCTTGGCTCCACTTCTACAGTCAGTTGCAGACCTGTCTGTCAGGCTCTCCTCTCTTATTCCTCCTCAAGCAATCCCTTCATGTGGGTGCCTTGATCCAGTCCTAACTGAATCTAGGCAGGGGGAGATGCCTCATGAAGTGGTTAGATTTCCTGCTGCTGCTGTTACTTCTATCCAAGCTCAAGCCTCAACACCTTCAGTTGCAGTTCTCTCAATGGACCTCAGGTCATTATTATCAGATTTTGATTCAGTATATTTCAGCTGTCTTCCAGAGCATACTGCAGTCCAGCCATCTGAAGATCTATCTAAGGTCATTGTGCCTATTTCAAGCTGTGACACTAGCTTAATTCATTCTTTTGTATAGTCCCTTTCTGCTGCTGCTCCTTCAGTTTCTGGTACTGATATTGTTGATATTGCTGCTAATTCTGATGATTTAATATCTGAGGATATACATATGATAGA
This sequence comes from Platanthera guangdongensis, assembly GCA_039583875.1. NCBI lineage: Eukaryota > Viridiplantae > Streptophyta > Magnoliopsida > Asparagales > Orchidaceae > Platanthera > Platanthera guangdongensis. The sequence continues at coordinate 129,733,548 of CM077152.1, forward strand.
GGCATTTGACCTTGAGCCTACTGTTATTGCTGATGTTATTGCTGATGCTGAACCTGTTGAACCTGTTGTATCTGAAAGTATTTTTTCTGTATCTACTGTTGCTGTACCTTCCCTTTCTGAGAGTGTTACTTCTGAAATTTTTGTATCTACTGATATAATCTCCTCTGCTAGTGTTGATTCTATTCCTCCTTCTACTATTGTTGTCACTACTGTTTCTCCTGCTCAATCACAACAACAGAAAGATTATCTGAAACATATTGATGCTCTGTATGATGAAAAAAGCTTAGAAAGTGATCAATATAGGACTGATTCAGATGACTCCTCTGCAACTATTGCAAGGAAAAGAAAGGTCAGAAGCAAGGCTATGAAAAGTGTTCCTCCAGCAAAAGTCAAAGATACCAATGATATTCCTTATTACATACTGCATAACTGTCTTATCACAGAACACTGGATGCAATACTCCAAGAATCAATTGAATGTCATGAAGAAAAATAGAAAGTATGAGAAAGGTTCCTCTCAGTTCCATCATCCTCCTCCTCCTCCTGATGCAGGTGCAGGTGGTAGCTCTGCTGTTCAACCCTCTGCCAGAAGCCAAACCCCTTATCAGCCTCAAGGAAGATCTCAACATAGGGGAAGCCAATCCAGAGGCTATCAATCAAGGAGAGGAAACTATAGAGGAAACCAAAGAGAATTTCAAGTCTATTCAAAAGGCTATTCCAGACAGCATCCTTATTCAAGGGAAGGATAAGGTCCATCTGATACTACTTCAGGTCCCTTTCCCTACAATCTTAAAGAGTTAGTCTCATCCAGAGCTCCTCCAGACAATTCCTCCAACATATATGAGCCTCTAGTTCATTTTGAGGATCCAGAGAACAACCCTACTTCTTGGACAGCCAGGATGAAGGAATTAGCTGCTCTGGACCAAATCAAGAAAGTCATAGAACAAGGCAAAGACACTTCCAATATTACTATATTATATGATCAAAGAAAAAAGGAACTTGAAAGATATGCTTCCAGCAAGTTTTTTGATTATGAAAGCTACATGAATCTGCATCCTGAAGCTGTAGTGCCCAGGCCTAAACAACAAACCTCTTTAGGTGCAGCTGATGATAGAAGATCTAAAAAGGAAGCTCTTAATCCAAACAGGAAAATAGTACTTATAAAGAGCAAGGAAAAGGAGTAATTCTGTAAGGTGACAATATATGCTGTTTTATGATCTGACTGAGATAATATCTGTGATTCTGCAATGTCTTGTTTATTGCATTTTTGCTTTGTATATTGTTGTTTTTATTTCAATATCTTTAAATAGTAATCCTAACTCAAATAGGGGGAGATTGTTGGAACACCCTATTACTGATTTGGGTCAGGATCACTATGTCTCTTAGGAAACCTGTTTTGACCTCATTGTATAGATCTAAAGGTCAATTAGAATTGAGTCTAAGGGTTAGTACTTAGGTTTGGAAACTGCCCTCACGACCAGGATTTTCAGTTTCAGAAAACTAAGTCATTTCGCCGAGCTCAGTACGACGAATCGTCGAACTCCATTCGACGATCGGTGAGCTCACTTCGACGAATCGTCGAACTCCATTCGACGATCTCTGAGCTCAACTTCAACAAGTCGTCGAACTCCATTCGACGATCTTCGAGCTCAGATCGACGATCTTGACTTCAGTTTGGTTCTCAATCTCTGAGCTCAGTTCGACGATAGTTGAGCTCAGATCGACGATCTTTGTTTCTGTCTAAGTCCAAATCTCTGAGCTCAGTTCAACGATAGTGGAGCTCAGTTTGACGTTTTTCTGAAGAGTTCAAGATTCAAATTCAGACAGTTAAGGAATTGTTCTCAGCAATTAATTCACAGATCTTGTAGCCGTTTTTAATTAATCTGGAGCAAGTTTCAAGGAATTATCAAGGAATGTTTTATTGGACTTTCCTCCAGAAGACAAAAGCAATTAAGGAAGTCATTTATGACAGGCCAACGACTATCTTGACAGTGGATCATTTCTATTCAAAAAAAGGAATAAAAGATAAGATTTTTCATTATTTCAAAAGCAGAGAACAAGAAGTTAAAAAAAAATATTCTCTGCAACAACAGCTTACACAACAACAATTACACAAGAGAAAGAGAAAGAGTTGCAGACATTCCCAGTCTCAAAGATTCATACAAGAACACCATCACCAAAGGAGATCAACAAACTGAAATCTTCAGATCTCTTTTGATTCAAGTGTTCAAAGGCCATCATCATTCAAGACTCCAGACACCTCACATTTCAGTTGTTGCTGAAATCATCATTTGCTGGAGATCAATTTTCTGAAGGCATATCACCCTACTACAAAGCTTCACTTCCTGAACAACTACAGATCTTAGGGGGAGCTTTGACAACATCCACTATCTTCTCTCTGACTGTTGACAGAGAAGATCATCTCTTTCCCTCTCTCTCTCTCTGTTGTAAAGGGTTTTTCAAACTGCCTTTAAAAGTTTGTGTTTGGTTTTTGAGCACCTTATCAAAAGCTCATTGGTGGCAAGACACCTGATCAAAAAATCTGGTTTGGTTTTTGAGCACCTTATCAAAAGTCATTGGTGCCCAGGACACCTGATCAACTCATACTGCAGCGGATTCCTACCTAGGGTGGTAGAAGAGTGGATGTACCCAGATTGATTGGGGAACCACTATAGCTCTTTGTGTCATCTGGTTGCTTACTTTATTTTTGTTTTTGGTTGTGGGTTGTGACTGGGTTGCTCTGTGATTAGATAGTTGCTGTGTTTAGATTTACTTTATATTATTTGCTTCCCTGTTCACATAAGAATACAACAACTGTTGTAAAAAGTTTTTAGCAAGCATCATACTCTATTCACCCCCCCTCTAGAGTATATCAGATCTAACTTGCACTTTCAATTGGTATCAGAGCCAGGTTGGTTAAAAATACCACATCTTCCAGGTTGGTTAAAAATACCACATCTTCGAGGTTGGTTGAAAATACCACATCTCAGTGGTTGCACAGGCTAACACCTGAACCCAAAGATTCCTATAGTTAGATCTGCTTGTTGTAGATTTTGTTATTAGAATTATTTCTTCACAAAACATGGCCCAAAACAAAGATTATGCTAGCACCAGACCTACAGTGTGCAATCTATCGAAGTTTGCACTTTGGAAGGCAAGGATTAGACTCTACATGAATTCTATTGATAAGGACATTTTTAATTCTGTTTTGACAGTGTGTCCAAGACCTCCAGAGAACACAAGCACAAATGCTGTTCCACCTCCCTCAGGAACAGATGCAGAGATCAAGAAGTGGAAAGTAGCAGATGCAAAGGCTATGAATATCTTAGCCCAGACTATGTCTGATGACATTTTCCAAAAGGTGGCTGAATGCAACTCAGCAAAGGAAATCTGGGATAAGCTATCTGAGATAGTCTCAGGATCTGCTGATGAAAGAAAAGACAGAAGATCTCACCTCATAACCCAATATGAGAACTTCAAGAAAGGAGAAGCTGAGTCAGTAGCTAAAATGTATAACAGACTCAGCCTGATAGTCAATGAACTGAAGACTTTGGATAAAGAGATCTCATTGACTGAGCTAAATGACAAAATCCTAATGTGCTTCCCAAGCACTTGGGACTCAAGGATCTGGCCAATCAAGGATGCCAGAAGTCTCAATGAGATCACCACAGAAGCTCTCTTGGGCAAGCTCAAGTCTTATGAGCTGCTCATCAAAAATAGAGAAGAAGAGCAGAAGGCTGCCTCACCAGCCTCAAGAAAGGAAAAGTCAATAGCTTTCAAAGCCACTGAAGATCAGTCTGAAGACAAAATCTCAGGCAATGATGAGCTGCTTAGTCTGCTGGCCAAAAGATTTTACAAAATGGCCAGAAAGGACTTCAGGAAGAGATCATACAAAGAGCATGACAAGCCAAGGTATGATAAATCAAACAATAAAGAAATTGTTTGATTTGGTTGCAGGAAACCAGGCCACATTGTGTCTGACTGTCCAGAGAACAAAAACAAGGACAGAAAGGACAAGAGAGAAAGAAGAAAAGATAAGGACTTCAAGAAGAACAGCAATGACAAACCCTTCTCAAGCAAGAACAAACACACAAGGAAGAGATTTGTTGCTGACTCTTGGAGTGAGACTGAAGAGGAATCAGAAGCTTCATCCAGCTCAAGTGATGATGAGGATGATGCTGAAGAAAAGGAATTCTGCATGATGGCTATCAATGCCTCACAACACAATTCTGATGCAGAAGATTCAGAGTCAGACTCAGAGACTCAACTTGAAGAGGACCAGGTGAAGACCTATCCAACATCAAACCAACAATGGTATTTGGATAGTGGGTGCTCAAAGCACATGACAGGAAGCAAGGACAATCTCACATCCTTTAAAGCCAAGCTTGGACTCAAAGTCATATTTGATGATTCAAACTTTGGACTAACAAAAGGATATGGTGCAGTCCAAATTGGCACAATCACATTCAAGAAAGTAGCCTATGCGGAAGGACTGAAGCACAGCTTGATCAGCATCAATCAGCTATGTGATGAAGGCTAACAGGTGACTTTCAGCAAATCCTTATGCAGGATCAAATCAGAGGACAACACAACTGTGTTGACAGGTAAAAGGAAAGGTAACATCTATTTAGTAGACTTTCTTTCAACTGAAGTAGATATTTGCCTGTTTAACACTGTTAGTAGACCTAATGTATTATGGCATAAGAGATTAGGACATATAAACCTTAGAACCATTGCTAGGCTATCTAAGGACAACCTTGTTAGAGGACTACCTTTTGGCCCCTACAAGAAGGAAGGAATTTGCAGGGCTTGTCAATTAGGCAAGCAAACTAAAAATAATTTCAAGTCACTTAATAAGAGTGATTCACCTAGGATTTTGTATCTGTTACACATGGATCTTTTTGGACCCATTACAGTACAAAGCTTAGGAGTGAAATCTTACACTTTAGTAGTTGTAGATGACTTCTCTAGATTCACATGGGTGTTCTTTCTGAGGAAAAACTCTGATAACTTTAAGTGTTTGACAGAGTTTCTCAAATGCATACAGACTGAGTTCAATACTCACGTTGCCCTGATCAGAAGTGATCATGGGACAGAGTTTGATTCTCTTCTTATGCAAGAGTTCTGTCAGAGTGAAGGGATCAGGCACACTTTCTCAGCTCCTAGAACTTCTCAACAAAATGGGGTAGCTGAAAGAAAAAATACAACACTTATTGAATCTGTCACTACATTGTTGTCAGATGCTCACCTTCATCTATCTTTTTGGGCAGAGGCAGTGAACACCTCCAACTATGTGTTGAACAGAAGTTTAATACATAAACTGAAAGGTAAGACTCCCTATGAATTACTCAAAGGGAAGAAATCTAAAGTAGATTACTTTAGAATTTTTGGTTGTATCTGTTACATACACAATAATGACAAGAAGTATTTAGCAAAATTTCAAGCTAAAGCTGATGAAGGAGTGTTTCTGGGATACTCCATGATCAGTAAAGCTTATAGGGTATATAATAAATCAACTCTTAAAATTGAAGAATCTGTGCATATATCTTTTGATGAATCTAACATGTCTTTCAAGGAGAAGAATACTTCTACCATAGAATCTTTGCAGGTACATTCTCTTACTGAATACTTGGACATAACAAATCATTCAAAAAGAGGAAAGCAGTGAAGATGAAGAAGACATTCAACATCCTGAAGAGAAACCTCTTGAAGAGCCAGTTGTTGTACCACAAGAGGAAACAACAACACAGGTTAGTGAACAATCAACACCTCCTGTTGATTTAGTAACATCAAGAGACCATCCAATTTCCCAAGTAATTGGAGACATCTCAGCTGGTGTGCAAACCAGAAATCAGGTCAAACAAAACCTGTTGCACACTTGCTTCCTATCTCAAATTGAACCTCAATCCATTCAAGATGCAGAGCAAGATCCACACTGGATCATTGCAATGCAAGAAGAGTTGCATCAATTTGAAAGAAACAAAGTTTGGGAACTAGTACCAAGGCCTAAGGATCACTCCATTGTTGGAACAAAGTGAGTGTTCAGAAACAAATTGGATGATCAAGTAGTAATTGTAAGGAACAAGGCAAGGCTAGTTGCTCAAGGGTACTCTCAAGAAGAAGACATAGATTATGACCAAACCTTTGCACCAGTTGCAAGGTTGGAGGCTATTAGAATCTTCTTAGCATATGCAGCACACAAAGGCTTCAAAGTATACTAGATGGATGTAAAGAGTGCTTTTCTCAATGAGGATATCAAAGAAGAAGTCTATGTCAGACAACCTCCAGGTTTTATCTCTCCAACTCATCCTGATTATGTTTTCAAATTGAATAAAGCATTATATGGTCTCAAGCAAGCTCCTAGAGCATGGTATGAGACCCTAGCATGCTTTCTCCTGAAAAATGAGTTTGTAAGGGGTAGAGTAGACCAAACTCTTTTTATTAGAACTCATAAGTCTCATACCCTACTAGTACAAATCTATGTAGATGATATTATCTTTGGTTCTACTGATTCAAATTTGTGCAGAAGGTTCTCCAATCTAATGCATTCCAAATTTGAAATGAGTAGCATGGGCGAGCTATCCTTCTTTCTAGGATTGCAAATCAAACAACATGCTAAAGGCATATTTATTTCTCAAACCAAGTATGCAAAAGAATTGGTCAAGAAATTTGGTATGTCTGAAGCATCTTGTATGAAAACACCTATACCTACTAATGTTGTATTAGATGCTAATGAACATGGGAAACCTGTTGATCAGACAACACATAGAGCAATGCTTGGTTCTTTATTGTACCTTACAGCTAGTAGACCTGACATAATGTTTGCTACATGCATCTGTGCTAGATTCCAAGTGAGCCCTAGAGAGTCACACCTAACATTAGTTAAAAGGATTCTCAGGTATGTTAAAAGTTGTCCAAATCTAGGTCTCTGGTATCCAAAAGATTCAGCATTCGACTTAACTGGATTTTCTGATGCTGATTATGCTGGATGCAGAATTGACAGGAAAAGCACCAGTGGAACTTGTCAGTTTCTTGGTGACAGACTTGTCTCTTGGTTTTGCAAGAAACAAACATCTGTGTCAACTTCAACTGCTGAAACTGAATATATGGCTGCAGGTAGTTGTTGTTCACAAATCTTGTGGATTCAAAACCAACTCCTAGACTATGGCTACAACTTAGAGAAGTCTAAAATCTTTTGTGATAATACCAGTGCTATTTCTATAGCTCAAAATCCAGTCCTCCATAGTAGGACAAAACACATAGAAATTAGGCATCACTTTCTAAGGGATAATGTTGAGAAAAATAAAATTGAACTTCAATATATCCCAACTGATTTGCAAAGGGGAGATATTTTCACCAAACCCTTGGATAAAAAGAAACACACCCTCTTCCTAAATCAGTTAGGAATGTTAGATGAAGGAAGTCTAAAATAAGTTCCAAGATTTTAAAACTCTAAAAATGACCAAGACTAGGAAAACATTTTAATTTTTCTAAGTGTATAGAGTGTTTCTGATCTCTGAACTGCGCTCGACGATTTTCCCCCCGATCGTCGAACGGAGATCGACGCTTTCCGAAATCGTCGACCAGAGTTCAGCGCTTCTCAGATAGTGCTCAACTATCTCTCCAGGTCAGCGATCGTCGAACGAAGCTCGACGATTTTGTTTTCTGAACTATCGTCGAACGGATCTCGACGCTCTCCAATATCGTCAAACGGAGATCGACGATGTTGATGACCTTTCAGTTTCCTTTAGGAGCCCCGATCGTCGAACTGAGTTCAACGATCTTTCCTTTTCTGCGTCGAACCCAATTATAAAACTCTTTTTTCGGCCGTCGTTCTCCCTTGCGCTTTCATACTTTATGCAAAAATTCTCTTTCCCTCCAAACTTCTCTACACTTGTTCGTTTGTTTGTTGATTTTTGCAGGAAACAATGGCCGTCTCAGTAGCAGTCCGGGCCGCCATGAAATTTGATGCATGATTTGATATATATATGGACTCTTTCAATAACAGTGATCAGATTTTCCAAGACATTCTAGAACTTTTCAAGCAGTAAAAGCTAGTTACTATAATGTCCACCAGAATCAAATTACCTGCTGATGAAATAAAGGAATGGGTATATACTGCCCACAACCAGGATCAAAATACAGTTGTTGGAACAATTTCTGGAACCCAGGTACCTCTGACACCTACTATCTTGACAGAGGTTTTTCAATTAAATTCTGGAAGAGATTCTGCTGAGAAGTCTGGAGAAGAATTTTCTACCATGCTTAATAGAATGAGTCATTCTGATGCAAACCCTAGCAAGCTGCTGAAGAAACATTTGTCTGTTGAGTACAGGTTCTTAGCTGATGTGGTTGGAAAAGTCTTGTTGGCCAAACACTAAGCCCATGATACCATCTCCAGGTATCAGCTGTGTTTGATGGGTGCTATTGTAGATAAGAAACAGTTAAACTGGGGAGAAGTTTTCTTTGACCTGATTAAGAAAAAAATCAACAAGAATTTTGTCAAATTTGGAAGGATACTAGGGCTATTTCTTCAAAACAGATGTCATGCACTGCTAGTCTCAAATGGGATGCACATCAATGCCTCTAAGAGGCTCTCCTGCGCCCTGTTTGGCAAATGGGACAGGCAGATAGTGAAGCCCAGCAGGCCCTCTGCATCTACTACTTCAGGCACAAGGACTGTTGCAGTCTCTTCCCCTCAAGTCTCTGCCCCTGCAGAAGACTTGCCTGTCGCTTCTCCTCCTCCTCCACCTCTTATTTCATCTCCACCAGTCACCTCCACCATTCAAATTTCCTCCACAATCATTATTTCAACCCCATCTCCAACTTCAATTTCTCCACCTCCACCTCTCACAGAAGAAATCTTCCATCCTTTACATCAATACCCTCATCTAGAAATTGAATCATCATCTCATCTTTCATCTTTCAATCTGATAGATGATTCCTTTATGGATGATTCTCCTTCATCTTCTCCTGATCTACCCTCTTCATCCACATCTTACCAACAGTTACTTCAAGATATCATTGCACAACCCTCCTTCACACCCTCTGTTTCCATTCCATTATCTTCAATTTCCACAATCCTCATATCTTAACCTTCCTTTCCACCATCCACCAGCTCTCCACCCACATCTCCAGCTGCTCCACCTTCAATCCCTACCTCTGCTCAAATCCCTATTGAGCATGTAAATCTTCCAGCTTTAGCAGACAGAATTTATGAGCTGATAGCTCTCAAGCTATCCCTCTTGTTGGAGACCTTCTTGGCTCCACTTCTACAGTCAGTTGCAGACCTGTCTGCCAGGCTCTCCTCTCTTATTCCTCCTCAGGCAAATCCCTTCATGTGGGTGCCTTGATCCAGTCCTGACTGAATCTAGGCAGGGGGAGATGCCTCATGAAGTGGTTAGATTGCCTGCTGCTGCTGCTGTTACTTCTATCCAAGCTCAAGCCTCAACACCTTCAGTTGCAGTTCTCTCAATGGACCTCAGGTCATTATTATCAGATTTTGATTCAGTATATTTCAGCTGTCTTCCAGAGCATACTGCAGTCCAGCCATCTGAAGATCTGTCTAAGGCCATTGTGCCTATTTCAAGCTGTGACACTAGCTTAATTCATTCTTTTGTACAGTCCCTTTCTGCTGCTGCTCCTTCAGTTTCTGGTACTGATATTGTTGATATTGCTGCTAATTCTGATGATTTAATATCTGAGGATATACATATGACAGAGGCATTTGACCTTGAGCCTACTGTTATTGCTTGATGTTATTGCTGATGCTGAACATGTTGAACCTGTTGTATCTGAAAGTATTTTATCTGTATCTGCTGCTGCCCCAGCTACTACTGTATCTACTGTTGCTGTACCTTCCCTTTCTGAGAGTGTTACTTCTGAAAGTTTTGTATCTGCTGATGTAATCTCCTCTGCTAGTGTTTCTTCTATTCCTCCTTCTACTGTTGTTGTCACTACTGTTTCTCCTGCTCAATCACAACAACAGAAAGATTATCTGAAACAGATTGATGCTCTGTATGATGAACAAAGCTCAGAAAGTGATCAATATAGGACTGATTCAGATGACTCCTCTGCAACTATTGCAAGGAAAAGAAAGGCCAGAAGCAAGGCTATGAAAAGGGTTCCTCCAGCAAAAGTCAAAGATACCAATGATATTCCTTATTACATACTGCATAACTGTCTTATCACAGAACACTAGATGCAATACTCCAAGAATCAATTGAAGGCCATGAAGAAAAAGAGAAAGTATAAGAAAGGTTTCTCTCAGTTCCATCATCCTCCTCCTCCTCCTCGTGATGCAGGTGCAGGTGGTAGCTCTGTTGTTCAACCCTCTGCCAGAAGCCAAACCCCTTATCAGCCTCAAGGAAGATCTCAACATAGGGGAAGCCAATCCAGAGGCTATCAATCAAGGAGAGGAAACTATAGAGGAAACCAAAGAGAATTTCAAGTCTATTCAAAATGCTATTCCAGGCAGCATCCTTATTCAAGGGAAGGAGAAGGTCCATCTGATACTACTTCAGGTCCCCTTTCCCTACAAGCTTAAAGAGTTAGTCTCATCCAGAGCTCCTCCAGACAATTTCTCCAACAGATATGAGCCTCCAGTTCCTTTTGAGGATCCAGAGAACAACCCTACTTCTTGGACAGCCAGGATGAAGGAATTAGCTGCTCTGGACCAGATCAAGAAAGCCAGAGAACAAGGCAAAGACACTTCCAATATTACTACATTATCTGATCAAAGGAAAAAGAAACTTGAAAGATATGCTTCCAGCAAGTTTTTTGATTCTGAAATCTACATGAAGCTGCATCCTGAAGCTGTAGTGCCCAGGCCTAAGCAACAAACCTCTTTAGGTGCAGCTGATGACAGAAGATCTAAAAAGGAAGCTCTTAATCCAAACAGAAAAATAGTACTTATAAAGAGCAAGGAAAAGGAGTAATTCTGTAAGGTGACAATATATGCTGTTTTATGATCTGACTGAGATAATATCTGTGATTCTGCAATGTCTTGTTTATTGCATTTTTGCTTTGTATATTGTTGTTTTTATTTCAATATCTTTAAATAGTAATCCTAACTCAAATAGGGGGAGATTGTTGGAACACCCTATTACTGATTTGGGTCAGAATCACTATGTCTCTTAGGAAACCTGTTTTGACCTCATTGTATAGATCTAAAGGTCAATTAGAATTGAGTCTAAGGGTTAGTACTTAGGTTTGGAAGCTGCCCTCACGACCAGGATTTTCAGTTTCAGAAAACTAAGTCATTTCGTCGAGCTCAGTACGACGAATCGTCGAACTCCATTCGACGATCGGTGAGCTCACTTCGACGAATCGTCGAACTCCATTCGACGATCTCTGAGCTCAACTTCAACAAGTCGTCGAGCTCAGAGATCGACGATCTTGACTTCAGTTTGGTTCTCAATCTCTGAGCTCAATTCGACGATAGTTGAGCTCAGATCGACGATCTTTGTTTCTGTCTAAGTCCAAATCTCTGAGCTCAGTTCAACGATAGTGGAGCTCAGTTTGACGTTTTTCTGAAGAGTTCAACGATTTTCAAGATTCAAATTCAGACAGTTAAGGAATTGTTCTCAGCAATTAATTCACAGATCTTGTAGCCGTTTTTAATTAATCTGGAGCAAGTTTCAAGGAATATTTTATTGGACTTTCCTCTAGAAGACAAAAGTAATTAAGGAAGTTATTTATGACAGACCAACGACTATCTTGACAGTGGATCATTTCTATTCAAAAAAAAGGAATAAAAGATAAGATTTTTCATTATTCCAAAAGCAGAAGAACAAGTAGTTAAAAAAAAATATTCTCTGCAACAACAGCTTACACAACAACAATTACACAAGAGAAAGAGAAAGAGTTGCAGACATTCTCAGTCTCAAAGATTCATACAAGAACACCATCACCAAAGGAGATCAACAAACTGAAATCTTCAGATCTCTTTTGATTCAAGTGTTCAAAGGCCATCATCATTCAAGACTCCAGACACCTCACATTTCAGTTGTTGCTGAAATCATCATTTGCTGGAGATCAATTTTCTGAAGGCCTATCACCCTACTGCAAAGCTTCACTTCCTGAACAACTACAGATCTCAGGGGGAGCTTTGACAACATCCACTATCTTCTCTCTGACTGTTGACAGAGAAGATCATCTCTGTCTCTCTCTCTCTCTCTCTCTCTTTTGTAAAGGGTTTTTCAAACTCCCTTCAAAAGTTTGTGTTTGGTTTTTGAGCACCTTATCAAAAGCTCATTGGTGGCAAGACAACTGATCAAAAAATCTGGTTTGGTTTTTGAGCACCTTATCAAAAGCTCATTGGTGCCCAGGACACCTGATCAACTCATCCTGCAGTGGAATCCTACCTTGGGTGGTAGAAGAGTGGATGTACCCAGATTGATTGGGGAACCACTATAGCTCCTTGTGTCATCTGGTTGCTTACTTTATTTTTGTTTCTGGTTGTGGTTTGTGACTAGGTTGCTCTGTGATTTGATAGTTGCTGTGTTTAGATTTACTTTATATTATTTGCTTCTCTGTTCACATAAGAATACAACAACTGTTGTAAAAATTTTTTAGCAAGCACCATACTCTATTCACCCCCCCCCCTCTAGAGTATATCAGATCTAACTTGCACTTTCAATTGGTATCAGAGCCAGGTTGGTTAAAAATACCACATCTTCCAGGTTGGTTAAAAATAACACATCTTCGAGGTTGGTTGAAAATACCACATCTCAGTGGTTGCAAAGGCTAACACCTGAACCCAAAGATTCCTATAGTTAGATCTGCTTGTTGTAGATTTTGTTATTAGAATTATTTCTTCACAAAATATGGCCCAAAACAAAGATTATGCTAGCACCAGACCTCCAGTGTGCAATCTATCCAAGTTTGCACTTTGGAAGGCAAGGATTAGACTCTACATGAATTCTATTGATGAGGACATTTTTAATTCTGTTTTGACAGTGTGTCCAAGACCTCCAGAGAACACAAGCACAAATGCTGCTCCACCTCCCTCAGGAACAGATGCAGAGATCAAGAAGCGGAAAGTAGCAGATGCAAAGGCTATGAATATCTTAGCCCAGACTATGTCTGATGACATTTTCCAAAAGGTGGCTGAATGCAACTCAGCAAATGAAATCTGGGATAAGCTATCTGAGATAGTCTCAGGATCTGCTGATGAAAGAAAAGACAGAAGATCTCACCTCATAACCCAATATGAGAACTTCAAGAAAGGAGAAGCTGAGTCAGTAGCTGAAATGTATAACAGACTCAGCCTGATAGTCAATGAACTGAAGACTTTGGATAAAGAGATCTCATTGACTGAGCTAAATGACAAAATCCTAATGTGCTTCCCAAGCACTTGGGACTCAAGGATCTGGCCAATCAAGGATACCAGAAGTCTCAATGAGATCACCACAGAAGCTCTCTTGGGCAAGCTCAAGTCTTATGAGCTACTCATCAAAAATAGAGAAGAAGAGCAGAAGGCTGCCTCACCAGCCTCAACAAAGGAAAAGTCAATAGCTTTCAAATCCACTGAAGATCAGCCTGAAGACAAAATCCCAGGCAATGATGAGCTGCTTAGTCTGCTGGCCAAAAGATTTTACAAAATGGCCAGAAAGGACTTCAGGAAGAGATCATACAAAGAGCATGACAAGCCAAGGTATGATAAATCAAACAATAAAGAAATTGTTTGTTTTGGTTGCAGGAAACCAGGCCACATTGTGTCTGACTGTCCAGAGAACAAAAACAAGGACAGAAAGGACAAGAGAGAAAGAAGAAAAGATAAAGACTTCAAGAAGAACAGCAATGGCAAACCCTTCTCAAGCAAGAACAAACACACAAGGAAGGGATTTGTTGCTGAATCTTGGAGTGAGACTGAAGAGGAATCAGAAGCTTCATCCAGCTCAAGTGATGATGAGGATGATGCTGAAGAAAAGGAATTCTGCATGATGGCTATCAATGCCTCACAACACAATTCTGATGCAGAAGATTCAGAGTCAGACTCAGAGACTCAACTTGAAGAGGACCAGGTGAAGACCTATCCAACATCAAACCAACAATGGTATTTGGATAGTGGGTGTTCAAAGCACATGACAGGAAGCAATGACAATCTCACATCCTTTAAAGCCAAGCTTGGACCCAAAGTCATATTTGGTGATTCAAACTTTGGACTAACAAAAGGATATGGTGCAGTCCAAATTGGCACAATCACATTCAAGAAAGTAGCCTATGTGGAAGGACTGAAGCACAACTTGATCAGCATCAGTCAGCTATGTGATGAAGGCTAACAGGTGACTTTCAGCAAATCCTTATGCAGGATCAAATCAGAGGACAACACAACTGTGTTGACAGGTAAAAGGAAAGGTAACATCTATTTAGTAGACTTTCTTTCAACTGAAGTAGATATTTGCCTATTTAACTCTGTTAGTAGACCTAATGTATTATGGCATAAGAGATTAGGACATATAAACCTTAGAACCATTGCTAGGCTATCTAAGGACAACCTTGTTAGAGGACTACCTTCTAGCCCCTACAAGAAGGAAGGAATCTGCAGGGCTTGTCAATTAGGCAAGCAAACTAAAAATAATTTCAAGTCACTTAATAAGAGTGATTCACCTAGGATTTTGTATCTGTTACACATGGATCTTTTTGGACCCATTACAGTACAAAGCTTAGGAGGGAAATCTTACACTTTAGTAGTTGTAGATGACTTCTCTAGATTCACATGAGTGTTCTTTCTAAGGAAGAACTCTGATAACTTTAAGTGTTTGACAGAGTTTCTCAAATGCATACAGACTGAGTTCAATACTCACATTACCCTGATCAGAAGTGATCATGGGACAGAGTTTGATTCTCTTCTTATGCAAGTGTTCTGTCAGAGTGAAGGGATCAGACACACTTTCTCAGCTCCTAGAACTTCTCAACAAAATGGGGTAGCTGAAAGGAAAAATAGAACTCTTATTGAATCTGCCACTACATTGTTGTCAGATGCTCACCTTCCTCTATCTTTTTGGGCAGAGACAGTGAACACCTCCAACTATGTGCTGAACAGAAGTTTAATACATAAACTGAAAGGCAAGACTCCCTATGAATTACTCAAAGGGAAGAAATCTAAAGTAGATTACTTTAGAATTTTTGGTTGTATCTGTTACATACACAATAATGACAAGAAGTATTTAGCAAAATTTCAAGCTAAAGCTGATGAAGGAGTGTTTCTGGGATACTCCATGATCAGTAAAGCTTATAGGGTATATAATAAATCAACTCTTAAAATTGAAGAATCTGTGCATATATCTTTTGATGAATCTAACATGTCTTTCAAGGAGAAAAATACTTCTACCATAGAACCTTTGTAGATACATTCTCTTGCTGAATACTTGGACAGATTACAAATCATTCAAAAAGAGGAAAGCAGTGAAGATGAAGAAGACATTCAACATCCTGAAGAGAAACCTCTTGAAGAGCCACTTGTTGTACCACAAGAGGAAACAACAACACAGGTTGGTGAACAATCAACACCTCCTGTTGATTTAGTAACATCAAAAGACCATCCAATTTCCCAAGTAATTGGAGACATCTCAGCTGTTGTGCAAACCAGAAATCAGGTAAACCAAAACCCATTGCACACTTGCTTCCTATCTCAAATTGAACCTCAATCCATTCAAGATGCAGAGCAAGATCCACACTGGATCATTGCAATGCAAAAAGAGTTGCATCAATTTGAAAGGAACAAAGTTTGGGAACTAGTACCAAGGCCTAAGGATCACTCCATTGTTGGAACAAAGTGGGTGTTCAGAAACAAATTGGATGATCAAGTAGTAATTGTAAGGAACAAGGCAAGGCTAGTTGCTCAAGGGTACTCTCAAGAAGAAGACATAGATTATGACCAGACCTTTGCACCAGTTGCAAGGTTGGAGGCTATTAGAATCTTCTTAGCATATGCAGCACACAAAGGCTTCAAAGTATACTAGATGGATGTAAAGAGTGCTTTTCTCAATGGGGATATCAAAGAAGAAGTCTATGTCAGACAACCTCCAGGTTTTATCTCTCCAACCCATCCTGATTATGTTTTCAAATTGAATAAAGCATTATATGGTCTCAAGCAAGCTCCTAGAGCATGGTATGAGACCCTAGCATGCTTTCTCCTGAAAAATGAGTTTGTAAGAGGTAGAGTAGACCAAACTCTTTTTATTAGAACTCATAAGTCTCATACCCTACTAGTACAAATCTATGTAGATGATATTATCTTTGGTTCTACTGATTCAAATTTGTGCAAAAGGTTCTCCAATCTAATGCATTCCAAATTTGAAATGAGTAGCATGGGTGAGCTATCCTTATTTCTAGGATTGCAAATCAAACAACATGCTGAAGGCATATTTATTTCTCAAACCAAGTATGCAAAAGAATTGGTCAAGAAATTTGGTATGTCTGAAGCATCTTGTATGAAAACACCTATACATACTAATGCTGTATTAGATGCTAATGAACATGGGAAACCTGTTGATCAGACAACATATAGAGCAATGATTGACTCTTTATTGTACCTTACAGCTAGTAGACCTGACATAATGTTTGCTACATGCATCTGTGCTAGATTCCAAGTGAGCCCTAGAGAGTCACACCTAACATTAGTTAAAAGGATTCTCAGGTATGTTAAAAGTTGTCCAAATCTAGGTCTCTGGTATCCAAAAGATTCAGCATTTGACTTAACTAGATTTTCTGATGCTGATTATACTGTATGCAGAATTGACAGAAAAAGCACCAGTGGAACTTGTAAGTTTCTTGGTGACAGACCTCTCTCTTGGTTTTGCAAGAAAAAAACATCTGTGTCAACTTCAACTGCTGAAGCTGAATATAAGGCTGCAGGTAGTTGTTGTTCACAAATCTTGTGGATTCAAAACCAACTCCTACACTATGGCTACAACTTAGAGAAGTCTAAAATCTTTTGTGATAATACCAGTGTTATTTCTATAGCTCAAAATCCAGTCCTCCATAGTAGGACAAAACACATAGAAATTAGGCATCACTTTCTAAGGGATAATGTTGAGAAAAATAAAATTGAACTTCAATATATCCCAACTGATTTGCAAAGGGGAGATATTTTCACCAAACTCTTGGATGAAAAGAAACATACCCTCTTCCTAAATCAGTTAGAAATGTTAGATGAAGGAAGTCTAAAATAAGTTCCAAGATTTTAAAACTCTAAAAATGACCAAGACTAGGCAAACATTTTAATTTTTCTAAGTGTATAGAGTGTTTCTGATCTCTGAACTGCGCTCGACGATTTTCCCCCCGATCGTCGAACGGAGATCGACGATTTCCGAAATCATCGACCAGAGTTCAGCGCTTCTCAGATAGTGCTCAACTATCTCTCCAGGTCAGCGATCGTCGAACGAAGCTCGACGATTTTGTTTTCTGAACTATCGTCGAACGGAGCTCGACGCTCTCCAATATCGTCGAACGGAGATCGACGATGTTGATTACCTTTCAGTTTCCTTTAGGAGCCCCGATCGTCGAACTGAGTTCAACGATATTTCCTTTTCTGCGTCGAACCCTATTATAAAACTCTTTTTTCGGCCGTCGTTCTCCCTTGCGCTTTCATACTTTCTGCAAAAATTCTCTTTCCCTCCAAACTTCTCTACACTTGGTCGTTTGTTTGTTGATTTTTGCAGGAAACAATGGCCGTCTCAGTAGCAGTCCTGGCCGCCATGAAATTTGATGCAGGATTTGATATAGATATGGACTCTTTCAATAACAGTGATCAGATTTTCCAAGACATTCTAGAACTTTTCAAGGAGCAAAAGCTAGTTACTATAATGTCCACCAGAATCAAATTACCTGCTGATGAAATAAAGGAATGGGTATATACTGCCCACAATTAGGATCAAAATACAGTTGTTGGAACAATTTCTGGAACCCAGGTACCTCTGACACCTACTATCTTGACAGAGGTTTTTCAATTAAATTCTGGAAGAGATTTTGCTGAGATGTCTGGAGAAGAATTTTCTACC
The DNA here is from genome assembly GCA_039583875.1 of Platanthera guangdongensis. Classification (NCBI taxonomy): domain Eukaryota; kingdom Viridiplantae; phylum Streptophyta; class Magnoliopsida; order Asparagales; family Orchidaceae; genus Platanthera; species Platanthera guangdongensis. The sequence goes on from CM077152.1 coordinate 129,751,555, forward strand.
ATGCTTAATAGAATGGGTCATTCTGATGCAAACCCTAGCAAGCTGCTGAAGAAACATTTGCCTGTTGAGTACATGTTCTTAGCTGATGTGGTTGGAAAAGTCTTGTTGGCCAAACACTCAGCCCATGATACCATCTCCAGGTATCAACTGTGTTTGATGGGTGCTATTGTAGATAAGAAACAGTTAAACTGTGGAGAAGTTTTCTTTGACCTGATTAAGAAAAAGATCAACAAGAATTTTGTCAACTTTGGAAGGATACTAGGGCTATTTCTTCAAAACAGATGTCATGCACTGCTAGTCTCAAATGGGATGCACATCAATGCCTCTAAGAGGCTCTCCTGTGCCATGTTTGGCAAATGGGACAGGCAGATAGTGAAGCCCAGTAGGCCCTCTGCATCTACTACTTCAGGCACAAGGACTGTTGCAGTCTCTTCCCCTCAAATCTCTGCCCCTGCAGAAGACTTGCCTGCTGCTTCTCCTCCTCCTCCACCTCTTATTTCATCTCCACCAGTCACCTCCACCATTCAAATTTCCTCCACAATCATTATTTCAACCCCATCTCCAACTTCAATTTCTCCACCTCCACCTCTCACAGAAGAAATCTTCCATCATTTACATCAATACCCTCATCTAGAAATTGAATCATCATCTCATCTTTCATCTTTCAATCTGATAGATGATTCCTTTATGGATGATTCTCCTTCATCTTCTCCTGATCTACCCTCTTCATCCACATCTTACCAACAGTTACTTCAAGATATCATTGCACAACCCTCCTTCACACCCTCTGTTTCCATTCCATTATCTTCAATTTCCACAATCCCCATATCTCAACCTTCCTTTCCACCATCCACCAGCTCCCACCCACATCTCCAGCTGCTCCACCTTCAGTCCCTACCTCTGCTCAAATCCCTATTGAGCATGTAAATCTTCCAGCTTTAGCAGACAGAATTTATGAGCTGATAGCTCTCAAGCTATCCCTCTTGTTGGAGACCTTCTTGGCTCCACTTCTACAGTCAGTTGCAGACCTGTCTGCCAGGCTCTCCTCTCTTATTCCTCCTCAGGCAATCCCTTCATGTGGGTGCCTTGATCCAGTCCTGACTGAATCTAGGCAGGGGGAGATGCCTTATGAAGTGGTTAGATTGCCTGCTGCTGCTGCTGGTGTGACTTCTATCCAAGCTCAAGCCTCAACACCTTCAGTTGCAGTTCTCTCAATGGACCTCAGGTCATTATTATCAGATTTTGATTCAGTATATTTCAGCTGTCTTCCAGAGCATACTGCAGTCCAGCCATCTGAAGATCTGTCTAAGGCCATTGTGCATATTTCAAGCTGTGACACTAGCTTAATTCATTCTTTTGTACAGTCCCTTTCTGCTGCCGCTCCTTCAGTTTCTGGTACTGATATTGTTGATATTGCTGCTAATTCTGATGATTTAATATCTGAGGATATACATATGACAGAGACATTTGACCTTGAGCCTACTGTTATTGCTGATGTTATTGCTGATGCTGAACCTGTTGAACCTGTTGTATCTTAAAGTATTTTATCTGTATCTGCTGCTGCCCCAGCTACTACTGTATCTACTATTGCTGTACCTTCCCTTTCTGAGAGTGTTACTTCTGAAAGTTTTGTATCTGCTGATGTAATCTCCTCTGCTAGTGTTGCTTCTATTCCTCCTTCTACTGTTGTTGTCACTACTGTTTCTCCTGCTCAATCACAACAACAGAAAGATTATCTGAAACAGATCGATGCTCTGTATGATGAACAAAGCTCGGAAAGTGATCAATATAGGACTGATTCAGATGACTCCTCTGCAACTATTGCAAGGAAAAGAAAAGCCAGAAGCAAGACTATGAAAATGGTTCCTCCAGCAAAAGTCAAAGATACCAATGATATTCCTTATTACATACTGCATAACTGTCTTATCACAGAACACTGGATGCAATACTCCAAGAATCAATTGAAGGCCATGAAGAAAAAGAGAAAGTATGAGAAAGGTTCCTCTCAGTTCCATCATCCTCCTCCTCCTCCTGATGCAAGTGCAGGTGGTAGCTCTGCTGTTTAACCCTCTGCCAGAAGCCAAACCCCTTATCAGCCTCAAGGAAGATCTCAACATAGGGGAAGCCAATCCAGAGGCTATCAATCAAGGAGAGGAAACTATAGAGGAAATCAAAGAGAATTTCAAGTCTATTCAAAAGGCTATTCCAGGCAGCATCCTTATTCAAGGGAAGGATAAGGTCCATCTGATACTACTTCAGGTCCCTTTCCATACAAGCTTAAAGAGTTAGTCTCATCCAGAGCTCCTCTAGACAATTCCTCCAACAGATATGAGCCTCTAGTTCCTTTTGAGGATCTAGAGAACAACCCTACTTCTTGGACAGCCAGGATGAAGGAATTAGTTGCTCTGGACCAGATCAAGAAAGCCAGAGAATAAGGCAAAGACACTTCCAATATTACTACATTATTTGATCAAAGGAAAAAGGAACTTGAAAGATATGTTTCCAGCAAATTTTTTGATTCTAAAAGCTACATGAAGCTGCATCCTGGATCTGTAGTGCCCAGGCCTAAGCAACAAACCTCTTTAGGTGCAGCTGATGACAGAAGATCTAAAAAAGAAGCTTTTAATCCAAACAGAAAAATAGTACTTATAAAGAGCAAGGAAAAGGAATAATTCTGTAAGGTGACAATATATGCTGTTTTATGATCTGACTGAGATAATATTTGTGATTCTGCAATGTCTTGTTTATTGCATTTTTGCTTTGTATATTGTTGTTTTTATTTCAATATCTGTAAATAGTAATCCTAACTCAAATAGGGGGAGATTGTTGGAACACCCTATTACTGATTTGGGTCAGGATCACTATGTCTCTTAGGAAACCTGTTTTGACCTCATTGTATAGATCTAAAGGTCAATTAGAATTGAGTATAAGGGTTAGTACTTAGGTTTGGAAACTGCCCTCACGACCAGGATTTTCAGTTTCAGAAAACTAAGTCATTTCGTCGAGCTCAGTACGACGAATCGTCGAACTCCATTCGACGATCGGTGAGCTCACTTCGACGAATCGTCGAACTCCATTCGACGATCTCTTAGCTCAACTTCAACAAGTCGTCGAACTCCATTCGACGATCTTCGAGCTCAGATCGACGATCTTGACTTCAGTTTGGTTCTCAATCTCTGAGCTCAGTTCGACGATAGTTGAGCTCAGATCGACGATCTCTGTTTCTGTCTAAGTCCAAATCTCTGAGCTCAGTTCAACGATAGTGGAGCTCAGTTCGACGTTTTTCTGAAGAGTTTAACGATTTTCAAGATTCAAATTCAGACAGTTAAGGAATTGTTCTCAGCAATTAATTCACAGATCTTGTAGCCGTTTTTAATTAATTTGGAGCAAGTTTCAAGAAATTATCAAGGAATGTTTTATTGGACTTTCCTCCAGAAGACAAAAGCAATTAAGGAAGTCATTTATAACAGGTCAACGACTATCTTGACAGTGGATCATTTTTATTCAAAAAAAAGGAATAAAAGATAATATTTTTCATTATTCCAAAAGCAGAAGAACAAGAAGTTAAAAAAAATATTCTCTACAACAACAGCTTACACAACAACAATTACACAAGAGAAAAAGAAAGAGTTGCAGACATTCTCAGTCTCAAAGATTCATACAAGAACACCATCACCAAAGGAGATCAACAAATTGAAATCTTCAGATCTCTTTTGATTCAAGTGTTCAAAGGTCATCATCATTCAAGACTCCAGACACCTCACATTTCAGTTGTTGCTGAAATCATCATTTGCTGGAGATCAATTTTCTGAAGGTCTATCACCCTATTGCAAAGCTTCACTTCCTGAACAACTACAGATCTCAGGGGGAGCTTTGACAACATCCACTATCTTCTCTCTGACTTTTGACAGAGAAGATCATCTCTTTCCCTCTCTCTCTCTCTCTCTGCTGTAAAGGGTTTTTCAAACTCCCTTCAAAAGTTTGTGTTTGGTTTTTGAGCATCTTATCAAAAGCTCATTGGTGGCAAGACACCTGATCAAAAAATCTGGTTTGATTTTTGAGCACCTTATCAAAAGCTCATTGGTGCCCAGGACACCTGATCAACTCATCCTGCAGTGGATTCCTACCTGGGGTGGTAGAAGAGTGGATGTACCCAGATTGATTGGGGAACCACTATAGCTCCTTGTGTCATCTGATTGCTTACTTTATTTTTGTTTCTGGCTGTGGTTTGTAACTAGGTTGCTCTGTGATTAGATAGTTGCTGTATTTAGATTTACTTTATATTATTTGCTTCCCTGTTCACATAAGAATACAACAACTGTTATAAAAAGTTTTTATCAAGCACCATACTCTATTCACCCCCCTTCTAGAGTATATCAGATCTAACTTGCACTTTCAGTCAAGTTAAGAGTTGACTCGTCGAATAGTGGTGTTGAGTGAGTTGAGTGTATTCAACGATTCGTCGAGTCAAGAAGTTGATTTGTCGAGTATTGCACTTAAGCATTGAGTGCGTTGAGTTCATTCAACGATTCGTCGACTCAAAGTGTTGACTTGACGGATCTGAGTCTTAGGCATTGAGTTCTTTGAGTTCACTCAACGTCATTCGACGAATTTGGCCTTAGGCGTTGAGTTCTTTGAGTTCACTCAACGCCATTCGACGAATCTGGCCTTAGGAGTTGAGTGTGTTGAGTGCACTTAACGCCATGGCGCAGAAAGCGTCGGCAGCGTTGAGTCCATTTAACGTCTTCGTCGATGTCAAGTGTTAATTCGGCTGAAGGTAGGCGTTGAGTTCGTCGTGTATCCTATGGATACTCGACGATTCGTCGAGTATATAATGATATTCAACGATTCGTCGTGTATGCTGTAGATACTCGACGATTCATCGAGACAAGGGTTGTTTGGCCGAATTTTGGGATTCTAAGTCTTGGGTTTGCGGTTAGCGTCGGAAGCTGTTCTTATTTATTCTTTGGAGTATAAATAAGAAGTTTTAGGTTTTCAACAAGAGGCTGTACGCGATATTCTGTCTAAGCACACGAGCGGTTACTGTGAAAGATAGATAACCCTAAAAAGCCGATGGAAGCATTCTGCTGATTCCACCGCCGATTCCACCGTCGATCCCGATTCCGGCGAGTGTCGTCGCTGCCTCTCCTCTAACATATCTAACAGTCTGTGGAGACGCAGAGTGTCCTCTCCCAACCTAGTGCTTGTTCGACAAGTGATTGTGGGTTCTCCCGATCATGTGGACTATCTGTAGAGGCGCGGATACAATTTCTGCGCTCAGAATTCAAGCCGCTAGTGCCCGGATGAAATTTTTTGGAGCATCTTGGTTGAGTAAAAACTCAATCCCACAAAGGTAATTTTAATTACAGCATGCTTTACTTCTTGATTCATGAATATTGTCAGATCCGAACTTTTTGGATTTTCTTATTCTCTATTTTTGCTTCGTGCACAAATGTTGTGTCGTCTTGTAAAACCCAACACTTGGTACAATGGCAGGGCCGTCTAGATGCAGAAGACACTTGGATACTACCAGTAGAGCTCTATCGACTCGCACCTGGACTTCGACTTTAGTACGATCGTCTCCATTCATCGGAGATGAAGGCTTTTCAGTCGGGGGGAGTTGATGGGGATCCATCAGATCGTGCACCAGTTGGGGTTCGCCGCAAGGCGGGACCCACGTTCGTGTATTCGCGCGAGAGGACTTGATCGGATCGTCGATCCGACTCTGCGGATATGTCTGGATCTGCATCGCAAGTAGAGATCCTATATTACTTCATATATTTTGGTTTATTATTGTTATATTTATGTGTTTTTCCCACTGTCAATCATAGTCGTTGATTGGGATGTCCTACTCTTCTTATTATTATAAATAGAGTTGTTAGGGGTTGAACCAAGGCATTGCAGAATTTTGGAGAGTCTTCTTCCTTGATTCCAGTGATAAACCCTCGGTGTCGACGTCGTGGAGCCCTAGGTGACAATTCTTAGGTTGGTATTCTTTCCCCCTATCCTTCCCCTAACCCTTGACATCGTTTTCCACCTCACAAACCCCTGATCCACCCGCTATAGCCCTCCAAAACCGAACCCTAAGCCACTGGCATGCTGCCTTCCAGCAGCCGCCCAGTCCGCCCCTTCCCCCTCATCCACCCGACCACCCAGCAACCCTCCCCCATCCCGACGGGCCTCTCACAGCCACCGTCTCCCTCCCACGCCCCCTCTACAGTCAACTACCCCTCTCCCTACCACCGGCCAGCCACCTCCATCACTCCTCATGTGTATCCACTTCCCTACACCCCCTATTCTCAAGATCAGTCAAGATTTGGAAATTTTAGCACCTGATCCGTTATTTCCACAACCCGTACACCATCCCGTAGCCCGGATCCGACCCAAAATAGTGGATCTACCCTTCCCCGACCTGGATCTACTCGTATGTGGTCGGATCTACCAATTTCTTGTCTGATATCATCATCTACCGCCGAGGACAGCCGTCGCCATCATTTCCACGCCGCCGGTTCCAACTTCGATCGCTGATCTATGCATTTGGATCCAAAGTCTTCAGTGCCTCGGTCAGCCCGCTTTTTTTATCAGCCCGCTTGCGTAACTTTGTTATGATTCACTAATAATTTGCAGGAAGGGTTTATTCGTTGCGCGCTTGGCCTTGGCCCTCCGAGCGGAGGAAGGTAATTATAAAATTGTTAAATTAAATGCTAGTTACGTGTTCTTTAATCATATTTGTGGTGTTAATATTTTCATTGCTCAAAATTAATCGTCACTGTCACCGACAGTTGCATTGAATTTAGACTAAGGTTTGTGTGTTGCATCTACATCTCGCCCCTAATAGCCTTGGTTTTGTGCACCCTCATAGCCTACCCTACATCAATTGGTATCAGATCCTAGGTCGGGCCATTTGCATGCTCCGTAGTGGTAGGAATTTTAGAAGAAGCATGGTAGATGCACAAATCACCGACGATCGAACGACGAGCTCGAATTTGGGTGTCATTTTTGCTGAGTTTCAAAACCTTATCATAGATCGTTTAGACACCTTAGGTGCCCAGTTCAATGATATGTGTCATGATCTTGCCGAGGTGAATCTTCGTTTAAACCACTTAGAGAATGTCAGGGACACTCCAACACAGCGTGACAATTCACTTGAGGACGACCCTGATGATCCTCCACGTCCTGACCAGCGTACGAGAAATTGCCAACCACCAGTAGACCACCACCGTCGTGATATTCCTCACTGAGCCCCAGCTCCGCCGGCAAGGCAAAATCCTGATCCGGCGCGTGGTAGACCTCCACATCATCATGATGGGTACCGTATGACACGTCAGCCTCAACCTGATCCCAGAGATTGTGTACCCTCACACGGTCGTCGTGATCATCACCGCGATGACTATTATCCCCAGGTCAGAGAGAGCGTGGTCCCCCACCCACTCGATATGACTACGCCCGTGATGATTACCCCGAGGATTATCCCGACCCACGGAGAGGTGGTCACCACTTTGACATCACTCATCGTATTCGACTCAACGCCCCTTCGTTCGATGGTCGTCTGGATTGCAAAGCATGACCTTTACAATGATTAATTTTACTTGAAATACAAATTGTATGACATTGTAGCAATGTATCTTCTCTTGATATTTCAAAATCATGCTTGCATTGTTTTAAATGAAATAACATATCTTGTGCTAAAACTCAAAACATCTTATTATAAGACCTAAAACTCATTATATTTTATATGCTATAATTTTCTATAAGATGTTTATTTTCTAAAGAGTGTTTCTTATACTTTGTTATGTTTACAGCTTAAGCTCGATTATGAAATTATATTCCTCAATAAGTGGTATTAACAAATAATCCTTGAATATTGGTGTTTTCACTGTTCTTGTCACTTCAATTCTTCACGATTATCATTTATATTTTACACCCTTCTGATTTCTTTTTGTGCCCCTTGATTTATGCTTTCTTGATTATCAGTGTGCATGTGTATGCTTTCTACATGATTATTCAGCTGCATCTCTCATATTATTACATGATTTAGATCACCCCGACCCTTTTGAAGAGTAAGTTCATGAGCAAATCATCTAGGAGCTAGCCATCTAAGGGGAGATCACTTGTACGGGGAGATCACTTGTAGGGGGGAATATTCTGATATAGTGCATAGAGATAAGGGGAGCACATATATAGGGGAGTCGTATTGAACGTTATGCTTACACGGTCAGTCTGATTAATTTCACCTATTGACATGTTCATGCTATATGCTTATCTTATATCACACTATATCATGTTTATCTTTATTTATATCTCATGAACGTGATTGGTTATTATCAAAACGGAGAGTTTGTTGGAACATGCGTCTTGCATCTCTCAGGTTTGATAATAACAAATCTCATGTTGTATTTAATCATACTTGTGTTGGGTATAGTGTGCAGGTTTACAGGTGTGCAATCGTACAGGAAATACAATCTCTATGAGCTACCATCGGCGTCAGAGATACCGTCGGGAGCTAGCTCCATTTATACGTGTTGACTGGAGTTGCTCAGATTGAGGAAGTCGACCAGACTGCTTATATCTACTAGACATTTTATATCAACTATACATTTTATATCGACTAGACAAGTTAAGTGACTACCACTGAGCGTTACTGATACCGCCAGGCGTTAGTGTGTTAATGGCAAGGCAAAAATCGCATAGACTGTCGATGCCGACTTGAACGTGTACAGATCTTGTGAGCTACTGCCGACGATAGCGATACCGCCAGGCTCTAACTTGTCGACTGAAAGGAAAAATCGACTAGACAACTTATATCGATTGGAAGGAGAAATCGACGAGACCAGGCTTATCAACTACCGCCGCGTGTTACTGCTAACGCGTCGCCCTACCTAGAAGTACACGTCAGCGATCTGTGTGCTCAGCGCGGGAACCTAGTGGCAGCCCCAGAAAGAAAATGTTGGTACGCTCGCGGCAGAACCTACCACTCTGCGGTAACATGAGTTTGCAAGGAAAGAGCAGACACCTTCCTCATTTGTTGAAGGTCAACTATGCACGCGCCAAATCAAGCATGTCTACCACGTCGCGCTAGTGCTACCGCTCCGCGCTAACAGATGATCACAAGGAAAGTGCAGACGCCTTCCTTGGAGCAGGACAGCTGGGAGAAAACGTGTAAACGGAGTCTACCGTCACGTGGTAACCTTACCTCTGGTGGTAGCTTACTTAAACATCGTATAAAAGCATTTTTCTTTATCCTTGGACATATACGCATGCAATAGGGTTTCCAAGACGTTTCTGTAGCAAGGTGCCACCGTCTAAGGAGAGAAGAGAATTACTTTCACCCAAAAGCAAGAACGAAGATCTTCGGAGAAGGCAAACGTGAACGAGAATCTGAAGATGATTGAGTGCACAAAGAACGTGAATCAAAAGCACCGACCGCTCACCGCATCCGGAGACAATCTTTGAGGGAAAAATCATGTCTTTCTTAGATCTACTTATCATATCTTGTTATGTACTTTTTCTTTTGATTGTATTGTGGGTTGAGAGAAATTGTTCGGGGAGGGCGTCAGAATCTTAGGAGAATTCTGTGAGAAATCGCCCGGAGAGGATGTCTAGACCGGGCAGGTCTAGGTAGAGCTCGAAGACGTTTCGGGAGAAGGGAGAGATCCAACTGGTCCTCAGAGGATGGGTCGATATAGAAACCAAATGAGAGATTTATTTGTCGCCTTCGATCTTCGATGTCATGGAGACAACAATTTTGTAATTGAAATCATAACTCTAATCTTCTAATGAATTCTAGTTTTCATGCTTTGTTGTTTACGTGCAATTTATATTTGCATCTAACTGTTACTGCTTTTTTGAAGTCTAAATCATGTAAACTCTGAAACGATCATCTGTGAGAATCGAACAAACTAAACTTATGAGAATACGATTTCTGTTGATACCGCTAGTGGTAATCTTACTGGCCCACGCTAGCTTCCAAAAAGTGTATTTCTACGAAGTGAAGTTTTAAAATCTCATAAGACTGTTGAAACCTTATTCACCCCCCCCCCAAGGTTGGCCACAAATCCAACACATTCATCCATTTCTTGTTCACCGGAGAGTATCATTCAAGCGTCGCCAATAAGAGGAGGTTCAAATTCAAGGAGGCATATTATTTCCTTATTTCCGAGACCTTATACCGAACAACATTCCTCTCACCGCTGGCAAGATGTATCTCAGAGGAAGAAATACCTATCATATTAAAGGAGATTCACTAAAGGGAACGTGGAGGTCACTCAGCGGAGTGTACCTAGAGAAGAGAATACTCAAGCAAGGCAACTTCTGGCCAAAGATGAAACAAGATACAAAACAATATGCTAGGAAATGCTTTCAATGTCAGAAGTTTGCTCCCCTACAACTAAAACTTGACCGTTTTCAATTTCAACTCCTTGATCCTTTGCAATTTGGGGGATGGAACTCCCCGAATCTTTCCCGATAGCGAGGTGGCAGAGGAGATGCATTCTATTAATGATTGATTATTTTAGCAAGTGAATTGAGGTGAAGGCGTTAGTAAAGACAACAATCCAGATAGTAAAGAATTTCATCCACTCTTCATTTCCCTGCTTGGAATTAAGAGATCTAGTTGTCACTCGGCAGGACGAGATGAAAAAAAGAATGGCAAAACACTTCGACAAAAATATCATGGTAAAACAGTTTGCAACTGAAGACCTTGTAATGAAAAAGGTAGACGCGACAGAAAGAATAACCTCAGTTGGGAAGCTCAACCCCAACTAAGCAGGTGCTTTCAATGTCAAAGAAGGACTGAAAAAAATGGTTATCTTCTGCAGACTTATTACGGTGAAGACATCTCAAACACTTGTGACATAAAGAGATTCCTCCCATGATCTTGAAGCATATCCTTTACATTTCAACTTTTCATGTACCTTTTTTACTTACTCCACTATACAAATACATGGAGTGATCTCTACGACGCTTACTTGTAATCCCTCTTGAAATCTTGAATCGAGATCTCAAGATCCGATCATGCAAAGGACTTCAAGCAAGTTACGTTTTCCTAAGGATCGTCGTCGGAACTTGCTTGAACCTCATTGAATTGAGATCGTTGGGCGTAACACCCACCATAATCACAAATCAACTAAAATTGAATCGCGCTTGCGTAATGGTTGTCTAATCCAAACTCTTTCATTTGTCTTCAAGTTTCCGGATCTTTCTGTCGGTATCTGTCACTCCCTCAATCGTTTGTTGAAAAACCCACCACAATTGCTCTCGCTGGAAATGTTTTTGACTTGCATTAGTGATGGGCTAATCATGGTGATAAAACAGCTCTACCTCGCATCAACAGAGATATCGTCACTGCTAAGGGCCTTTCCGAGGACAAGTTTCTGAAAAGAACATGGATGTCCTATGCCCAACTGGATATCCTTTATGAGGACAAGTACTGCCTAGTACAAATGACTTATGCCCACCTGGATAATCCATTTTGAGGACAAGCTCCACGGATGTCTTATGCACAACTTGTTTACATTAGTTTTCTGGCCCACGAGGTCCTTTTATATCGACATATGAGGTGAGGAAGTGGCCCCTCTTGAATTATAAAAAGCATTTCTTCAGATGTTCTCCTAACTCAATGAGAAAACTTCGATATCTCATAGCCAATGTCTGATGATTTTTCGATATCTCATAGCCAATGTCTGAGGATTTTGGCACGAATAATCTTAATTAACATCACGGGTATTGCAAGTATGAAGAAAAATTTTCATCTATGACAGACGTCTCGAGATCATTGTCAAGGGTATTCACGACATCCTATATCACAATAAAAATATCTCTCCAGGATAGTACTTTCGGGTATTCGCTATTACTCCCCAACATGGATTCAATATGCCCAAAACATATCATTTTGAGAGAGAAGAATGTCGAAATATCCTGGTTTTCAGTATTCATACCATAAATTAGTCGAAGGGATGTATCTCACATTATCAGAGATAGAATCCACAGCATCGTGATCTTCGCCGACTTCATCCTTGGTATATATTTGGGTATTGGTCGTTTGGCGAATTGTTCTTAACTAATGTTAGAACTCTCCATTCATCATTCTAGGAGTAAAATTACTTCTAACTCAAGGGGCAAGTAAAGATCTTACGGGACCATGTCCCCCAAGGGGTATTCGCCGGAGGTATTACAGCAATGACGACATCTATAGTGGTCTTCGATTTTCTATAACTTACTGTTTGTTAACAAAAATTTATCTTTAGTGAAGTTGTTGGACATTATTATAGATGTCGCGACATCTATTAGCATAGACTTTGGCCTATTTCAAATTATGGGAGGTTCATCCCATTCACCCTCCGAAAGTCGCTGACACTCAGCTATGGGAATTCGCGACGTCAAGGCTGAGTTATGAGGAAATCTTGAAAATGACTAAATGAAATTACTTGAGCAAAGTTGCGAGACGTTAGGGTGTGAGCGAGTTGGTTTACAAGCTTAACATCAAACGAATATTCAAGACATACTCGCGCTCACAATTAAGGTATTCGCATAACATTCAAACAAAGCAAAAAAGAAAAGGTACTCACACGCAAATAAGACCGAACAAAATTTGATTTTCATTAATTTTTGAAAATTGTTACAAGTATAAAATTAGGTACTCGCGGTTATAAAAACTAACACTCCTGAATACCCTAAAAATGAAAAGAAAATACAACTAATCCTCGAATACCACTGGCGTCATCTTCACTATCAATGTTGTTGCTGGAGGATTCGATCTCGCTACTCGAGGAAGTTTTCAACACAACACCCGTAAGCTTTGGATAGAGTTCGGAGTAAGTCATGTCAACATACTCATCATTTATCATGACCCTCTTTTCGAACTACAAAATGGCCTCATTGGCAGAGTTTTGCAATAGCTTTTTGCCTCTTTTAAGCATTTTGTGCTCTCCAAGTCGAAGGGATTCTCCTTCCTCTTCTTCAACTTTCGGCGTAATATCCACAACAAATGAGAATTCGTCATCAGTAAAAGTAGAGATGACAGAACAGAGAAATCGTGGTGCCTATGTGATATCCTAACCTCATTGTTTTTCATATCATGATGTTGTTCTCCTTCATTTGCCGAATTTTGTCCAATAAATGCTTTATCTAGGCAGTGACGTGATGGTTAGTTACATGGTTGTGCATCATGTGTCTTGTTGTCGCGTTCGGGAGATCAGGAAGATCAATTTCTCGCAGCTCATTGACATTCACTTTGTTATATAACATGTGAAGGAATTCGAACACGTTCGGAGAGCTCTTATTAGAGGGGAGATGCAAACTCACCGAGAAGTGATGCATCTTGTCATCCTACAAGACCAGGGGTTGGCCTTCTGAATCCAACACGCCCGCGTCAGTGTGAAGAAAAGGATGACCGGTTCTTGATGGCGAGAACCCCTCCTCAGCCTGACGAGATTGCATCCTCGATAAAGTTGAGGACTCGCCAACATCCGGAATTGCTTTCCTCTGCTTCTTCAAATATCAGTTTATGCAAACTTTTTGTGTCTCCTTCTTGGCGACCTCCTCTAGATCGTTCTTCGGATTCAAATATCCATCATGGCGGTAAGGACAATTACCCGGGAGGACAAGGCTGGCTGCAACATAAGGAAAATAGTAGATCTCGCGGCATCATGTATCAACAAGTATTCGTTGGATGTATTCGTACCCTCTGCGGGATCAAAGTTGGCGACTTCACCCATTAGTGACATATAGTGGTTCACGTCAAGCGGATTGTTGGCGATGAAGCCGACAATCTCCATCTCAATACTTGTGTAGCAGTGGTTACGAAAACCTTCACAGTTCTCGTTGAAGGCCTATAGACAAGGGGTTCGAGATCCCCTTTGAAGAAGGCAAAGTGTTGAACCCAATAATGAACCATATTGGGGGATTTCAAAACTCGCACTCGCAACCCCCCGGAGAAGATAGTTACATCCTTGTTGAACCTGGCTGCAAAAAAGGCTTCGGAAGACTGTCATGCGCCACAAAACCCTCTCCATTCGGAGGTATATTGCGAAAGAGGTAAGGACCAATAGCGAGCGGGAACTATCTGGGCAGGTACAATCCCATAATGGTTGAACACCACAGCGAGTTCAGGCCATAATGGGGGTTGCAATCTAAAGTTGAAGTCGTCAAAAGGTATAGAGACATCTCCCTCTAGGGGTCGTTGATGTCACATGTTTGAATTGTTGACACATTTAATAAAATATTTTGATATATGATATTTATTCCCAAGAACAATGACATCTAGATGTCAGTCATTTTCAAATGTCATTTGAAGAAGTCAAGGACTTCTTATAAATTCCAAAAAACCAAAGGTTAGATGGTGTAGATATCTTTAGGCAATAAAGTCAAACCAAACACAATGACATCTAATAACAAAAACATTTTAACAGTACTGACATATAAACGGTATTGAACCTAACACATCTACATCTCATAAACTTACATAAGATGCACAGTTACCTTAATAAACCAAATAATTAAAGTTAAATAAAGACGCTTAGCGTTTACTAAAATAGTAAGAAACAATAAAAATGAGGAAGGAGTCATGGTAATGCCAAAAGGAGACTACATAGTTACCATTTGTGAATAGCCCTTGATGAGAATAGGATAGTCAAATCTATCATTCTTCTCAGCAGTGATCATGTGTTTGTCCCTCCTATTTGAATCCCTATAAGATAAAATCATTGGAGAACGGCTCATATTCTCTCTCGGCGAACTATCTCTATCCCTCCGCCCATTTCTACTCTGTCCGTGATCTGCCCCGTCTTCTTCGGACAATGAGAAACTCCTAGAACATCGTCTCCCATCCCTACTGCGTGAGCTGCGATCCCTATCTCGTTCCGCCCGCAACTCCTTGCTGGAAGAGCGACGTCGGGAACTACCTTCCTTCTCGCGGCGCCCGCGCTGGAGCTCCGAAGGACGTAAATTCGGAGAGGGAGAGCGTCGGGATCCCCGGAGCTTGGCCTGGATGGTCTCTAACTGAGCTTGCTTCTCGGTCTTGCAGGGACTACAAGCACGGACAAAGTTGGAGAAGGGGGAGGAGTACGAGGAGGAGGGTTTCGGAGGAAAGGAAACATAGGAGGTGGTGGTGGAGAAGCCGAGCCCTTGCTTGAAGCGCGCGGCGCCCTCACCCTTGCGAGTAAGCTCCTCGTAGTAGGCGGCGGCTTTGGCTTCCTCCATTGAACTCGCCCCAAATCGGAATTAAAACGACATTAGATTTGTCATGTGCTTAGAAGTAGAGGTGTCACTTAAAATCTAAAACCGAAAATTAAATTAGAATAGAACCCGAACTGCAAAGAACGAATTGTTCATGAATTATTTGGGTTTCAGTTTGAATTTTGGAACTGTGAGCATCATTGGTCTGGGTGTGGTTCTTTTATTTTATTTTCCGGACCGGAATCGGAACCGCAACCGCAACACACACGTCACAAGCGTTTCCAAGATTTTTAAACCTGATCTGAACCGGATCGAAGAAGAACCGAACCACTACACTTTTATTATTATAACTTATAATAATAATAATTTAATTATATTGTTACTTTTTATTATCTATATATAATATTTATACTTTCTAGTATGAGTAAAACTGACACAATTTTATCCAAACGGCAATCATACTAAAAGATGTTGGTTTTAGACCGAACAAAATCGCATCATACCAAAATTCTGCAGTGTGGTTTGACAGGGGCGGAACCATGTGCAGGCATACCCGGGCACGTGCTCGGGTTGGAAATTTTACGAAATTGCATAGGTCCAGTCCGCCCCTTTAGTTAAAAAAAATGGGAGAATTTATTATTTCTCCCGTGACCGTGAGGCGTTAGCCCGTCAGTTCCTCCTCACGCGAAACAACAACAACCTTGCCTTAGGGCCTAGGTCGACGTCGCAGCCCGCAACTTCGCAAGCTGGGGCCTCTCCGACTCGGCGACGACGACTCCCCGCTCTGATTCTCCGGCTCTCTGTCGCCGCAACCCGCACGTGCCTCACCCGAGTCCCGTCGGTTCTCTCCTCAGTCCTCACGCTGTCAGTCTGTCACGCAAGCACCGCTGCCGCCTGCCTGTGAGGAATGTTGTTGGCTTGTTGCGGTACTTTGTCGGCCAAAGAACAGAAGGAATCCCTCTTAGTTGTGCCGCCTGTGCGCAAATCTGTCTAGGGTATGCCCGTAGGGATATTTTGGTATATGTTTTATATCTCTTTTGTGCTTGATCTTGAGCTTATCCATTGAAAAATTGATGTCATGTCCTGCTGTCCAACTGAGTGTGTTTCCTGTTATGGCTGTATTGCTCTTTGTGCAAAGCCTTTGTTTTCCCATTTTTATTTTCATGCCCAGTAATTGTTTGTCTGGATGCTTCAATGAGAGACTTGAGAGTCATGATTTATATTACATGATTTATTTTTATTTTCCGATAATCTAAACATACATTCAATTAATGCAAAAATGTGGTTTAATTACAATTTATGAATGGTATGTGTATTTCTTTCCAGGTACTCTCTAATCTGATTTTACGGATTTCAGTTTTGGTTTTGGTTCAACATCAAACATAATTAGGTATTCTTCAGTTAATTTGTAAAACTTCATTCTATTGTTGGCTTAATTTTTAATCAGTTTGTCATCTTTATTTTCCATGACAGTGCAATGTGTAAATTAGGATTCTTTTTTTGTAAAGAATTATGAAGTTATTTTTAAGAACTTTAAGGAATGTAGCATACCCCAATGGTCATAAGCTTGTCTAACAACTTATTAATTTGTTTCTAACAGCTTCTATATGAACTTTTTTTGCTATTGAATGTAGGTGATTTGATTTCAATAAGTTATAGAGAAATTTTTTTCTAAAGTTGTTCAACCTAGTAAAGAAACAAAAAAAATTGAAGAGTTGTTTTCATCCTCAAGTAGTAAGAGACGACGACTTACGTGCGTTGAGGAACTTCTTTTCGATCCTAGGTTGAGATAACCAATTTTGAGTTACGACGTCAATGATCAAGATAGAATTAGAAGATATTATCTTGAAAAGGGACCTTGTCAACCGTAATTAGAAATTTTCCCCAAACAGAATTTGGAACAAAAGTTCGGCGATTCAACAGAAACTGGTTTCTTGAATTTAAGGGTTGGTTGGAGTATGGTGAACATAAGGATGTTGTTTTTTGCCTGTATTGTTATGTCTTTCCACAAAAGTGATGTGATCCAACATTTGTTACTCGTGGCTTTAGATATTGGAAGGATAAGACAATTCTTGAAAAGCATATTGGCAAGCATGATAGCGATCATAATGCTTCAAAAAAATTATGTGAACATTTGATGAATCAAAAACAGAACATTCAAATAGTTTTGGCTAAACAAGAAGAAACTCAAGCTGTGGAATATCGTGCACGTTTAAATGCTTCCATTGAGTGTGTTCGTTTTCTGTTACGATAAGGATTGTCTTTTCGTGGCTATAATGAGTCTGATGGGTCCCTAAACAAAGGAAATTTTTGGAGCTTTTGGAGTTTTTGGCGTCAAATATCAGTAATGTCAATGCAGTGGTCTTGAAAAATGCTTCAATTAATTGTCAGTTAACCGCTCCGAAAATACAAAAAGATATTGTTCTTGCAATTGCAAGTGCAACAACATGTGAAATAATTAAGGACAATGGACAAGATTGTTTTACAATCTTAGTAGATGAATCTCGTGATATCTCAAATAAAGAACATATGTCTATTGTTTTGAGATATGTGAACAAAAAAGGAAAGATTATTGAAAGATTACTCGGTTTTGCCTATGTTTCTGATACTACGGCTTTATCACTCAAACTTGATATTGATAAAATATTTGCAAAATATAATTTAAGTCTCTCAAGCCTACGAGGCCAGGGTTACGATAGAGCAAGCAACATGCGGGGTGAATTCAATGGTTTAAAAACTCTGATTATGAAGGATAATAGTTCAGCTTTTTATATTCATTATTTTGCTCACTAACTACAGTTGATATTAGTGGCAGTCGCAGAGGGACATCCTGAGATAGCAGAGCTTTTTTTGTACATTACTAATGTATTAAATGTTGTCGGAGGCTCTTGTAAAAGACGTGATTGTCTTAGAGCTTTAGAAATTGAAAGAGTCGCTAAAAAAATAATTGCGGTGAGTTAGAGTGTGGGAGAGCGCTCAACTAACCACTTGAAATTAAAAGAGCAGGAGATACAAGGTAGAGTTCGCAATATGACACTATTTTGAATTTCATTCGTATGTTTTCATCTATTGTAAATGTTCTTGAAATTATTATACGAGACGGAGCTGATGGAAATCAAAGGGGAACCGAAAGTAGTCTTTTGAAAAATATCCGGACATTCGATTTTGTGTTTCTCTTACACTTGATGAAAAATATTTTATCAAAGACAAATGAATTGTCACAAGCCCTACAGAGAAATGAGTAAGACATCATTAATGCAATGAATTTTGTTAAAATATCAAAACAATTATTATTCAGTATGAGAAATATTGATGTTCATTGGGAGGCTTTCATCATTGAAGTATCATCCTTTTGTGAAAAACAAAATATAGATATTCCACTGGTTATGGATATGACTTACAGTTACTTGATGGTCTGCTAGATATATATATATATATATATATATATATATATATATATATATATATATATATATATATATTTGATGTGTGATCTAATGAGGCATTCTCACAAGTTAAAGGTATCAGCGAGCTTCTAGAAAAAATAGTGGAGCTTAAAAAACATGATCATTACCAATTGGTTTATCGACTTTTAAAGTTGGCTTGTCTTTTACCGGTTGTAACTGCTAGCGTGGAAAGAATATTTTCTGCTATGAAGATTATAAAGAGTCGTTTGAGAAACAGAATGGATGATAAATGGATGAATGATTGTCTTATAGCTTACATTGAGAAAGATATTGTTGACACAATTACAAATGAAGAAATTATTACACGTTTTCAGAATATGCGTCCGTGAAAAGTTGCTCTATAATATGTAAGTTCTTTTGGGAACCTCAATATTACATGTTTTTCATATTTATGTTGTAAGAGCCCATTGTTTTGCAACAACCACCGGGGTCTTAGGCCCAGAACCGCCGCTTTGTGGTGACACCCTCGCACCCAGGAAGGTCATCACTACAAAACGCCGATCCTGTCGGCCAAATCGATCACCATCGACAAAATGTATAATGAATGAAACTGTAAGCATCCAAGTCCACAATAGTATAAAGGAGGAAATCATGCGATAAAACAAGTCAACATCAGAAGAAAGTCTAAGTACCAACGCCAGAAAGTGAATACGGGCTTAGGCCTGGTACATGATAAGCTCACTACAATTCACTCATAAAAGTAAAACTACTAATACTCGGCTCCACTCACGGATCCGGATGCATGTCCACCCGATCTACACTGGCCCATCTCCATCTGTACTGTACCTTGTTGGTGTTGCGTCTCCTGCGGCTGTTCCCTGTCTCCCATCCGGAGCACCTAAAATATGGTGGTCAAACGACCGTCAGTCAAACTAGACTCAGTCAACAATCCTCCACCCCTCTACCCGTGGCTCCTAGGCACCGGGCGGAAAGGAGTGAAAAGGACGACCAAAAGCAGGGCGTAATCAAGCAGGTGACTTCTACCCTAAGGAATAAAAAAATAAGGTATGGCAGGGGTATCACAATAATTAAACATGAATAAACAAGTATGTGACAAAAGTAAACAGTAAGGCGTAGCAAGTAAGTAAAAGCAGTAAGAAGAGTAAGTAAAAGAAATGAGAAATATAACTGTTGATTTATAGGGATTACCCCTATAGACCAAGGGGTCGTTTTGCGGGGCCGATCGTATAAAACATCTCATACCATTTTATACGATAGGTGTCAGGGGTTAAATGCAATGATTATGCTATGACATACAAGTATGTTATGGTATGCACATGCAAGTGCAACTCACACACACGACTCTATGCGCACAGACCTTTAGTTCTCATTCTGGAGTTAGCTAAACTCTCAGGAGCCTCTCATCGTGGCCAACGGAGATAGTGGGTTGGGCCTCTCCACTCCTAGACTGGTAATCACACTACCCAGCCTAGCCCCTCTCGTATGTTTCCGTACTATTCCTAGCAAACCAGCTAGTCTCCCCGAGTCAACGTACCGACGACGGTGTGATCGATCGTCCAATACCAAGGACCCACCACTGTTATGCACATGCAACCATGATAGTTGTATCAAATTATAGTACCGAGCCTCCAGCTCTTTATACTACCAAGCCTACTAGTTCACCATATTCCCGAGCCCACGACTCCCTGGACTAATCAAGTCTCCTTTTTTTCCACGTCCCCGAGCATCCAGCTCCCCGGACTTCCAAATCAATACCGAGTCCATTTAACTCTACCAGTAAGCCCTTAGGCCACGAGCCTATGCTATCCTTTCACTACCAATTCATCTCTCTACGTGTACAAGTGTGAGTGTAAGGTGAAACTATTATTAGGGTTACTCTTGCCCAAATTATTCCTAAGGTTTACGTTAACCCAGTACTGCACAAGGTATTCCCCGTGAAGGGCTCTCGAAGGCACTAGGAACTATGATGGGATTACGCCCAAAGCTCCCTTTCGCAAGACACTTAATATTATTGATTTCTACCCTTGATCAAATCTCTCATTTATTTACCCAAACCAGCAACCTACTAAGGATTCAACTCTTCAAATTCATTACCCACTCTAGTTCAGTTTCCGCAGTTACTATATGTAGACCACCCTATACTATATGAGATGTATAAAGAACGTACTTCGGATTTTCTTCCAAATCTTCTTTAAAATTTACCAGAGGTATATCATAACAGGTTTAGTCTAAAATCAGAGAATCATAATTTTTCTAATTAATTTGATATTTATTGAATTTTCCCAAATGTTTGGCCATGGGCAATTTTGAACATGAACTATATGATCTACTCAAGTAATGACCACCCAAAACTTTTGATCACTAAATAACAGAGATATGTTATTAGATACTAATTTCCATAATTTTTCAGAAAATATGTGACCTCTAATTAATTTATCCAAAATAATTCCCTTAATCGTATGTAAAGAAGGAAGTACCAAAATTATTCATCAGAAAATTATATAAAAATTACAGAATCTTAATATAGTTCAGAAAAGATCATTGTACAAAAATCATAATTTTAGAGGCTTGCTAGACTCCAAAATAAATTATATTAAGTTTTTATGGGAAACACTACTTAATGAAGCAACCCTTAGAAATATTCTTCCAAAAATCCCATAAAAATTCACAAAGCTTTATAACTTAATAAGGCGTTCTTCGGCTAATGTTCATAAATTTTAAGACAGTAGTTACTTCATAATAAATTTCTAAGTAAATAATACAAATTGCTAAATTGTTAATGAAGTATCCAAAATAATAATCCTAAATTTATAACAAAATCTGCAGAGCTTGTACTAACTTTAAACACTACTATACCCAAATTTCAAGTGATTTGATAGCCTAATACTCCGAATTAGTTTTGGTGCCCTAAACTAGGGTTAGGGTTTTGAGGGGGTTTGAAGCTTCCAAATTCCCTAAAGTTTTAACCAGAGGACTATACCAACCCTATGGTCCTCTCCACCAATTTTCAAGTCATTCCAAGGTCATTTGGCCCCATGACCTTCAAACCCTAAGAATCCCCATTAAAGGACCTACCCTAGTGTTCTAGGGCTACCCTACTCTTAACCACCCCAAATTCCATTGGAGGGTGTGTCATACCATAGAGAATCAGTGGCCAAAATATCAGCCTCTGTTGAGGTTATTTGACCACTCAAACCAAAGGGGGTGTTTTGACCTAATTAACCCTTTAAGGGTCAACTTAGGGTTGGATAAAACCTAATCAAAACATCTCCAAAGGCGATGAAATTTTTACCAGAGCCCTAACATGCTCTCTAAGATCACCCACCCAAATTTGGTGGATTTTGAGTTATTTATGACCCCTAATTAAATTATATATAGTTTATTAAATATTCCCAAAAACTATAGAAACATGTTTTCCAAAAATTCTTATTTTTGGATAGTCTAAGGGGAAGGCTATGAGGAGCCTATGTTTAAAATTTTAAAGCATTTGGATGAGTGGTTTGGTGTGGGTACTAATTCTAATGTCTAATCATGCCTATGTATAGGTTGCACCAAAATGTGTGATGTGGTCTAACCAGGGACTTAAATTGAGTGAAATCAATTTTAAATTACACTAGACATCAAGGGCTACATTGTTCATGTTGAATGCTTTTGCAGTAGAGGCCTCTAAGTATTTTTAATAATTAAAATCATCTACTGTTAATAATTTCCAGGAAATCAATTAATATTATTAAAATACTTGATCAAAACGGACGACATCCGCTCATCCTCAACCTCCAGCCAAGGGCCGAGATTGGCCCGACCTGGAGCCTCTTCCAGCTGACTTTCCGGCCACCCCGACCACCTCCCTAGCCGGCCACCACCACCACCACTTCCGTTGAGGTGGTGGCTAGCGTTTGGCGGCGACCATGCCGTCGGAGGCGGCGGTTTCCGGCGAACTCTCACCACCATTTTTCATGGAATTTCAAGGAAAGTTTCTCTCCGATCCAGCTCGTTTGAGCCCGACTCCTCAACCTAAACAAGTCTAAATCTAGCACGCATAGAGAGGAGAAGAATTGGACCTTACCGGCGGCCTGAAGTAGGGAAGATCGTCGGGAAGCCATTTCTGAAAGTTGCGTCGCTCGGCTTCTGCAACTGCAAGGTGGGGAGGCTCGGTTTCTTCGGGTAAGGATTGGGAAAGCCTCCTCTCAACTCACTAGTGGTGTTTAAAGCTTCAGATGGGGAGAGGAGGGGCTTGTTCATTAATGTCCTTCAAAGCCATTAATGGCTAGGCTCGGCCATGGAGGAGGGGGGCCTGAACCAAGTCTGACGGCCAGGGGAAACGACTGGAAACTTCTACCCTTCCCTGAGAAATTGAATTCAGCCATTAAATGTGGCTTTTGGCGAACCGTTTCCTTCCCTCTCCTTCCTCATTTCTCTCTCCTCCATTATCGTGGAAATGGAGGTCACTGTGACACGCGGTACACGCCCATGTCGGCCAAGACACGCCCGTGACGCAGGGCGTGTAACCCACTCGAGAGAAAATCGTCGACCTCTCGACATAGCGGGACATGCCCTATGACACGCCCGTGTCACAGGCCGTGTACACCATGCTCGACGATCGACACTCGACGATCGACAATCGGCACTCGACGATCGACGATCGACGATCGACACTCGACCTTTCGATACAGCGAGACACGCCCTTTTACACGCCTGTGTCACAGGCCGTGTATCCCATGCTCGACGATCGACACTCGACGATCGATGATCGGCACTCGACGATCGACACTCAATAATCGACGATCGACGCTCGGTACTCGACGATCGACGCTCCACAGTTCGTCGAACCGAGGGGACACACCCCCTGCCACGCCCGTGTTATAGGACGTGACCACTCAAAAACTTCGTCGACCAAAATTCGTCGACCAAGTGCCCAGCTCTTCAACCCAAGCGGGACACGCCCTGGGACACGCCCGTGTGCCAGGCCGTGTCACCCAAATTTTGCTACTCCCAGAATTTGGGCTGTTACACTCACCCTCTCTCCTAGTCACCAAGTTGACTTGGTCAATCTGAAGGATTATTTGTAGCCCTTCCACACACATTATTCCCTAAATAAGCCACATGAGGAGGCTTGAGCT
Source organism: Platanthera guangdongensis (assembly GCA_039583875.1). Lineage (NCBI taxonomy): Eukaryota > Viridiplantae > Streptophyta > Magnoliopsida > Asparagales > Orchidaceae > Platanthera > Platanthera guangdongensis. The sequence continues at coordinate 129,775,277 of CM077152.1, forward strand.
TGGGTTAGCCTATTTGGGCTAGGTTGACCAGAAATAGGGTTGGGTTGACCTTGGTCTCTTTGGGATGTTACAAATCCCAATATATAACAAAACAATTCATCCTCGAAATTCTAGTTAGGCCAACGGGGTTTCAAGTATGCAAGAAAAATTGTAACATCCCGAAAGGCTGAGAGTAATACCTGACTAAAGAGTTCCGGGTACCGCTGCTGCATCAAGTCCTGGGGCTCCTAAGTGTGCTCCTCCTGGCCGTGATTTCTCCAAAGAACCTTGACCAGTGGGACCTTCTTGTGGCGTAAGACCCGCATACCCGTGTCGTCAATCCAGACCGGCTCCATGTGCACTGACCGGTCAGATGCTACTGGCCCATCCATGGTGTCTATCTGCTGCTCTGGACGTAATAGGGCCCTCCAGAGGGAGGAGACACGGAAAACATCGTGCATGCCTTCCAGCTCCGGCAGCAGCTCCAGCCTGTATGCTAAGGGGCCGATCCGCTCCAGGATCCTATAGAGCCCCATGTATCTCGGGCTGAGCTTCTTCCTCCGCCCGCGAACTCGAGAGACTCCGTGCATCAGCCGTATCTTCAAAAACACTCTGTCTCCTACCTGAAACTCCACCTGTCGATGCCGCGCGTCGTAATATTTGGCCTGTCTGCTCTGCACCTCCAACATCCGGTCTCGTATCAGTCTCACTTGGGCCTCGGTGTCCTCCACAAATTCTGAGCCCAGGACCTTTGGGTCCTCATCCTGTATCCATGACAGGGGAGTCCTGCACCTCCATCCATATAGAGCCTCGTAGGGGGCCATACCTATACTGGCCTAATGACTGTTGTTGTAGGAGAACTCTACCAGTGGCATCCATGGCTCTCCTCAGTCTAGAATGCACAGACGTAGCAGGTATTCCAATATCCGATTTGTGCGCTCTGTCTGCCCGTCCGTCTGAGGGTGGAAGGCTGTGTTAAAGGTCAGTCTGGTGCCCAAGTATGCCCGAACTGACCGCCACTCCCTGGATGTAAACCGCCCATCACGATCTGACACTATTGACCTGGGCACGCCATGGTAGCGAATGAACTGCTCCACAAACTTCCGCACCAGTACTCCCACTGAATCGTCCTTACTGATCGGTATAAATCGAGCCACCTTCGTCAACCGATCGACGATCACCCAGATCTAGTCGTTCCCTGTCTAAGACCGGGGAAGCCCATGTATGAAGTTCATGGCTACGTCATCAAACTTCCACTCCGGCACCGGGAGTGGCTGCAACAATCCTGCGGGGTTCCTGCACTCCGCCTTCACTAGCTGACATGTCTCACAATGGGTCATGAAGTAAGTGACATCCTTCTTCATGCCCGGCCAGAACATAGTCTTCTTCAAATCAGCCATCATCTTTGTGATCCCCGGGTGCACAGAGTATCGGCTGCAGTGCGCCTCCGTCATAATATCCTCCCGGATCTGGCCTCCCTCCGGTATATATACCCGTCCTCTGAAGCACACCAGGCCGTCCCTCAGCGTCTAATCTCCTGTAGTGCATGCCTCCAGGGTTTGGAAGATGGGCTCTAACTTGGCATCCTGCCTCTGTCCTTCTCTGACTCGATCTCTGATGTCATCGTTGACACCCATCGCGGCCAAGTACTCCTCATAGAGCTCAGGGTCGTCAGACAACACCAGAGTAATGTGCATGTCCTCTAGTCTCTGCAGCAGCTCTATAGACATCAGTTGAGGCTTTGTTCCCGCTGTGGCGGCTCTCCTACTCAGTGCAGCCGCTACCACGTTCGCCTTCCCCGGGTGGTAGTGCATCTCGTACTGATAGTCAGATAGAAACTCCACCCACCGCCTCTGCCTGATGTTCAGTTCCTTCTGCGTGTCCACGTACTTAAGGTTCTTATGATCTGAGTATATATCACAGTGGACTTTGTAGAGGTAGTGTTGCCATATCTTCAATGCGAATACAAATGATCCCATCTCCAGGTCGTGCACTGGATAGTTCTTCTCATGGGTCTTCAGCTGGCGGGAGGCATATGCTCTGACGTGTCCGTTCTGCATCAGCACCGCTCCCATCCCCTGATATGATGCGTCAGTATACACCTGGAATCATTCCTTCCCAGATGGAAGGGCCAGAATAGGGGCTGAGATGAGTCGGTTCTTCAACTCCTGGAAGGCTGCCTCACACTGTGGTGTCCATACAAAGGGCACGTCCTTCTTCGTCAATAAAGTGAGTGGAAGGGCGATCCGGGAAAACCCCTCCACAAATTTCCGGTAATAACCGGCAAGCCCTAGGAAACTCCGCACGTCCGTGGCCGTCTTCAGTGGTGGCCAATCCCTGACTGCCTGTACCTTTGCAGGGTCCACCGCTAACCCAGCTCTGCTGATAATGTGGCCCAGGAAAGCAACCTCCTTCAACCAGAACTGACACTTGCTGAACTTTGCATAGAGGTGATGCTCCCACAATCTCTCCAAAGTCAGTGCCAGGTGTCGTGCATGGTCCTCCTCCGTCCTAGAGTAGATAATGATGTCGTCTATGAATACTATGACAAACACATCCAAATAAGTCTCGAAGACCCGGTTCATGAGGCTCATAAATGCTGATGGAACATTCTTGAGCCCGAAGGGCATCACGATGAACTCATACAGTCCATATCTGCTAGTGAAGGCCGTCTTCGGAATATCCTCCTCCTGGATCCGCAATTGGTAGTAGCCTGACCTCAAGTCCAGCTTCGAGAAATAATGGGCTCCCTCCAGCTGATCGAACAACTCGTCTATCCTTGGGAGCGGATAGGTATTTCGGACGGTCAGCCTGTTTAGTGCTCGATAGTCGATGCACATGCGAAGAGTGCCATCCTTCTTCTTCACGAATAGGACTGGAGCTCCCCATGGCAAGGAACTCGGTCTGACGAATCCTGCTTCCACCAACTCCTGCAACTGTGTCTGAAATTCTGCCAGCTCCCTTGGGGCCATCCGATAAGGGGCCTTGGATACCGGCTTAGTCCCTGGAACCAACTGAATCTGAAAGTCCTTCTCCCTCTATGGAGGCAGTCCTGGCAGCTTCTCTGGAAATACATCGACATAGTCACAGACCACCGGAATGCTAACAATCAGGTCCTTCTCCTCAGTCATCTCGAACAGCACCTGATATACCTCATCTCCCTGTAGGTGGGCCTTGACGGCCTGAATAGATGAAAGGAGGCGGCGGGAAACCGGAGTAGTACCTTCGAATGTTGCATAAGTGTTACAGTGTCTCAGCACGACCCTCCTTGCCGGGCAGTCAATATAGGCATGGTTGCAGACTTGCCATGTCATGCCCAAGACAAGGTCGAAGTCCGGCATTCTCAGGATCGTCGTCGGGGCCTCGAGTGTTAACCCGTCTATGGTAACCGTCAGGAGGCACTTCTCTGTGGACTGGATCTCCATCCCATTGGGGAGACACACCCTCCTGGCATCTCTCGTATAATATCGAATCTGGCCCAGATCCTTGATGAAATCCTCCGACACAAAATTGTGTAATGCTCCCATGTCGAACAGGGTACGGGCAGGTTTGCCGCACGCCATCACTATTCCTAAATTAGTTAAAGGAAAAAATAGCTTAGGTCTAAAGTTTTCTAACCTAGGTTGTGTAATTATTCTACCAATACTAAAAATTACTTTCATACCTGCAATAACCCTGTTCGGGTTCCGGGGTTGCGCTAAGTCCAGAGCATAGACCTGCTCCCCATCCTGCCTGTATTCACTGCCCTGAAATCTGCGTCCGCGACCACGTCCACGACCTCCCATCTGGTGAGCCGGTGGGCCGCCCTGTGCAGCAGGTATGGCCCCATTCCTCATCGGGCAATTAATCCGAATGTGCCCTGGCTGATGGCAGTGATAGCACCGCTGTGGTGTGGGTGGTCCCTGCCCTATCCTGGGCACCTCCCTCATCTGTAGCGGTTGCGGAGCCAGCACTGTCTGCTCCCTTGGTTCCTGCCTTTCCTCCTGGCGGGGTTTATCCCCGTTCCTTCTCTCTCCCATGACCCAGCCCCTCTGCGGGTCCCTTCTCCCTCCTAACACTGCATCATACCCATGTCTCTTCCTGCCCCAGACTGCAAGCTGGTCCGCCTTCAGCTTCTTGGCCATCTCCAAGATCCTGGCCATGGTACCATCAGACACGAACAAGAGGGCCTGCCTTAGGTCATCACGGAGGCCCTTGTAGAACCTCTTGGCGTAACCCACATCATCCAGCTTGTAAGAATCCGCAAACCGGGCCAAATGAGTAAACTCCCGGTGATATTCCAGAACTGTCCTGTTCCCTTGCTTCAACTGCAAGAATCTATCCTCCAATTCATCCCTTGTGGACTGCGGCACAAAATGCTCCAGTAGTGTCGCCCTAAACTCCTCCCAAGTAATGTCCGCGATCTCCACTCCCGCATAAGTGGTGTCCATCACCGACTTCCACCACCTCTTCGCATGCGACTCCAAACAAGAAACCACCAACGTTATTGCCAGGTCCACCGGGCACTGTATTCCCACAAACATCTCGTACATAATGTCTAGCCACTCCTCCGTGCGCACTTCCGTCTCTGTCCCCAAGTAGGATGGTGGGGCAATGCCCCGGAATGCACTCAACCAGTTCGCTCCGGGGTTCGGCTGAGGAGCCGAAGCCTGCTGTGCCCTAAAGGCCTCCAAGATGTCCGTCAAAGTTTGTCCCAGCTTCGTCTGCTGCAACGGGGTCGGAGCCGGCGGGGGTGGAATCACATTCGGGGCTGGAGGTGTCCCCTGCGGCAGGGGAGGATTCGTCACACCCTACAAAAGATGGTCTTAAGTTTAGTAAATTGACCTAAAACTCTTTGTTACTGGTGAGCATTGCACGTGATTCCTCCCATGGGCACACCATTGCTTCCGCTGCTAGTTTGTCCTCAAACTAAGCCCACACGGGGTATCCCATGTTTTGTGGACTACATTCTATCGGATCGAAGTTTCCCTCTGATACCGCTTGTAAGACCCCATTTTTTTGCAACAACCACCGGGGTCTTAGGCCCAGAACCGCCGCTTTGCGGTGACACCCTCGCACCCGGGAAGATCATCACTACAAAATGCCGATCCTGCCGGCCAAATCGATCACCATCGACAGAATGTATAATGAATGAAAGTGTAAGCATCCAAGTCCACAATAGTATAAAGGAGGAAATCATGAAATAAAACAAGTCAACACCAAAAGAAAGTCTAAGTACCAACGCCATAAAGTGAATACGGGCTTAGGCCCGGTACATGATAACCTCACTATAATTCACTCATAAAAGTAAAACTACTAATACTCGGCTCCACTCACGGATCCGGATGCCTGTCCACCCGAGCTATACTGGCCCATCTCCATCTGCACCGTACCCTGATGGTGTTGTGTATCCTGCGGTTGTTCCCTATCACCCATTCGGAGCACCTAAAATATGGTGGTCAAACGACCGTCAGTCAAACTAGACTCAGTCAACAATCCCCCACCCCTCTACCCGTAGCTCTTAGGCACCGTGTTGGAACACCCTATTACTAATTTGGGTCAGGATCACTATGTCTCTAGGAACCTTTATTTGACCTTCTGTATAGCTTAATAGGTCAATTAGATTTGAGTCTAAGGGTTAGAAGTCTAGGATTGGAAGCTGCCCTGAAGACCAAGTTTTTCTGTCTGGAGACTAAGTCTGATCGTCGAGCTCAGCACGACGATTCGTCGAACTCCGATCGACGATCGTCTAGCTCAACTTCGACAGATCGTCGAACTCCATTCGACGATCGCTGAGCTCAACTTCATAATATCGTCGAACTCCATTCGACGATTGGTGAGCTCAGGTCGACGATTTTGACTCTGCATTGGATCTTTATCTCTGAGCTCAGTTCGACGATCTTTGAGCTCAGATCGACGATTATTTTGCTGCTTGAGTTTTCCAGTTCGCTGAGCTCAGCTCGACGATAGCAGAGCTCAGTTCGACGATTACAGATAACTTCCAGAATTCAAATTCAAATCAGTCAGGAGTTATTCTGCAATTAATTCAGAGATTTGCTAGCCGTTTACATTCAATTCTGGACCAAGTTTCAAGGGATTTTTCAAGGAATAATTCTGTAGACTTTCCTCCAGAAGAGATTATGCAATTAAGGATGCAATCAATGCAGACCAACGGCTATCCTTGACAGAGAATGATATTCTATTCTGGAACAGAGAATAAAAGACAGAATGTTTTTTGAATCAAGAGAGATTAACAAGAAGAGAACACATAATACAGATTACAGAGAATCATTCAAAATCTTCTGTCAAAAAGAATTCTGAAGAACACTAATCCAAGGAGATCTAGTTTTCAATCTTCAGATCTCTTCATCTTTCAAAGTGTTCAAGGCCAACATCATTCCAAGACTCCAGACACTCAACATTTCAGCTATTGCTGAAATCATCCATTGCCGGAGTTCTATATTTGAAGGCATATCACCCTAAAGCAAAGCTTTTCTTCCTGAAGATCTCAAAGACTCAGGGGGAGCTTTGACATCAATCCACTTAGTCTTCTCAGCTGTTTGAGAAAGAGAAGACTGCCATCACTCTCTCACCCGCACTCTGTAAAGGGGTTTTCAAACTCCCTTCAAAAGTTTGAACCTGGTTTTTGAGCACCTTGTCAAAAGCTCATTGGTGGCAAGACACCTGATCAAAAAATCTGCTTTGGTTTTTGAGCACCTTATCAAAAGCTCATTGGTGCCCAGGACACCTGATCAACTCATCCTGCAGTGGATTCCTACCTAGGGTGGTAGAAGAGTGGATGTACCCAAGTTTGGGGAACCACTATATTTCCTTGTGTCTTCTAGTTCTGCTTGTTTACTTTTTGTTTCTGGCCTTGATTCTCTCTGTGCTTAGTTTTTGTTTAGCTTAGTGCTGTAGTTAGATTCTTTATTGCTTCCCTGCTGACACAGATTACAACAATTGTTGTAAAAGCCTGTAAAAAGTTTTTAAGCACCATATACTCTATTCACCCCCCTCTAGAGTATATCAGATCTAGTTGCACTTTCAATTGGTATCAAAGCGAGGTTGGTTAAACATACCATATCTGATTGGTTGTACAGGCTAACACCTGAACCCCAAGATCCCAAACTAGATCTGTTTCTCTTTTGTATTTTATTATTAGATTTTTTGTGCACAAATCATGGCCCAAAACAAAGATTATGCTAGCACCAGACCTCCAGTGTGCAATCTGTCAAAGTTTGCACTTTGGAAGGCAAGGATTAGACTTTACATGAATTCTATTGACGAAGATATATTTAATTCTGTTTTGACAGTGTGTCCAAGACCCCCAGAGAGCACAAGTACAAATGTTGTTCCACCTCCATCAAGAACAGATGCTGACATCAAAAAATGGAAAGTAGCTGATGCCAAGGCTATGAACATCCTAGCCCAGACAATGTCAGATGACATATTCCAAAAGGCAGCTGAATGCAACTCAACCAAGGAAATTTGGGACAAGCTCTCAGAAATAGTCTCAGGCTCAGCTGATGAGAGAAATGACAGAAGATCTCATCTCATCTCCCAATATGAGAACTTCAAGAAGGGAGAGACTGAGTCAGTGGGAGACATGTACAACAGACTGAGTCTAATTGTCAGTGAACTAAGGACATTGGACAAAGAGATTTCTCTGACAGAACTTAATGACAAGATCCTAATGTGCTTCCCCAGCACTTGGGATTCAAGAATCTGGCCAATTAAAGATGCCAGAAGTCTAAATGAAATCACCACTGATGCCTTGTTGGGTAAGCTCAAATCCTATGAGCTACTCATCAAGAATAGAGAGGAAGAACAGAAGGCTGCTTCACCAGCCACAAGGAAAGAGAAGACCATAGCCTTTAAGGCAACTGAGGATCTGCCTGAAGATAAGAGCACAGGCAATGATGAACTACTCAGCTTGTTGGCCAAAAGATTCTACAAGATGGCCAGAAAGGACTTCAGAAGAAGATCATACAAGGAGCAGGACAAGCCAAGGTATGACAAGTCCATTAGCAACAATAAAGATATTATCTGCTTTGGTTGCAGGAAACCAGGGCACATAGTTCCTGACTGTCCAGAGAACAAGATCAAGGACAGAAGGGACAGAAAAGAAAGAAGAAAGGAGAAAGACTCCAAAAGGAATGGAAGTGGCAAACCTTCTTCAAGCAAAAATAAGCATACAAGAAAAGGGTTTGTTGCTGAATCCTGGAGTGAGATAGAAGAGGAGTCAGAAGCCTCATCCAGCTCAAGTGATGATGAGGATGATGCAGAAGAAAAGGAATTCTGCATGATGGCAATTAATGCCTCTCAGCACAATTCAGAGGAAGAGGAGTCAGAGTCAGACTCAGAGACTCAACCTGAAGAAGATCAGGTAATTAGCTCTTTTGATTTTAGCTCAGAAGATTTTAAATCTGAATTTAAAGCACTGTGCTTAGACCTGCTAAAGTCTGAGAAAGAGATTATCTCTCTCAGAAATCAATTATCTGAACACAATGGTTTAAAGTCAGAAAACCTCAAACTCTCTCAGGAGTTGGAGAACTGTAGGGAATAGATAGCTACACTGAAAAGTGAGCTCTCTGAGGCCAAGAAACTTGAAGAATCCCTTAATGGGAGAAGCATCAAGCTGATGAACATCACAAGCACAGTGAACTCTAGAGTCAACAGTACACTGGGCTTGGGTGCTTCATCCAGCCAACCTATAGTCCTAACAACTCTCATCAAGTTTATTTCTAACAAGGGAAAGGGAGTTGTAGAGGTTGCCAGGAAAAATTTTGATCTGCCTCAGAAATTTAAGTCCTAGCAGAAATCGTCGAACGGAGCTCGACGATCGCCGAATGAAGATCGACGATCGCCGAACGCAGCTCGACGATCTCAGCAAAAATCGTCGAACGCTGATCGACGATATCAGCCAAAGTCGTCGAACACAGGTCGACGATCTCATATACCTGCCCTCACCCATAGTCGACCGTCGAACGGAGCTCGACGATCTGACCCAAGATCGTCGAACGCAGCTCTAAGATTGTCGAACAGAGGTCAGAGCTCTGGAAAATTTTTCAAAGGCAAATCAAAATTGAATCCTGAGGGTTTTTCATCTCAAACCTTTAACCCTTATACTGAATGGATTATACCTCCAAGGAGATATCATCCTGAAGGATATAACAGTCAACCTGGGATGTCTTTCATTTCAGAATTCAGAGGTTATCAACCTAGGCCCAAGGTAAACTAGGTCAAAAACAAATGAATTATTTTATGTGCAGGTAAAGACCTATCCAACATCTTACCAACAATGGTATTTGGATAGTGGGTGCTCTAAGCACATGACAGGGAACAAGGACAACCTCACTTCCTTTAGAGCCAAGCTTGGACCTAAGGTTATCTTTGGTGATTCCAACTTTGGACAAACTAAAGGATATGGTGCAGTCAAGATTGGTTCAGTAACCTTCAAGAAGGTAGCCTATGTGGAAGGAATGAAGCACAACCTAATCAGCATCAGTCAGCTATGTGATGAAGGCTACCAGGTGACCTTCAGCAAAACCTTATGCAAAATCAAGTCAGAGGACAACACAACTGTGTTGACAGGTAAAAGGAAAGGTAGCATCTACCTAGTAGACTTTCTTTCAACTGATATAGATATCTGCTTGTTTAATTCAGTCTGTAGACCAAACGTTTTATGACATAAGAGACTAGGACACCTAAACCTTAGAATTATTGCTAGGCTATCCAAGGACAACCTTGTTAGAGGACTACCTTCTGGCCCCTACAAGAAGGAAGGACTCTGCAAGGCTTGTCAATTAGGCAAGCAAACTAAAAACAATTTTAAGTCACTTAATAAGAGTGATTCACCTAGGATATTGTATCTGTTACACATGGATCTATTTGGACCCATCACAGTACAAAGCCTAGGAGGGAAATCCTACACTTTAGTAGTTGTAGATGACTTCTCTAGATTCACTTGGGTGTTCTTTCTAAGGAAGAAGTCTGATAACTTTAAGTGTCTGACAGAGTTTCTCAAATGTATACAGATTGAGTTCAATACTCACATTGCCCTGATCAGAAGTGATCATGGGACAGAGTTTGATTCTCTTCTTATGCAAGAGTTCTGTCAGAGTGAAGGGATCAGGCATACTTTCTCAGCTCCTAGAACTCCTCAACAAAATGGGGTAGCTGAAAGGAAAAATAGAACCCTTATTGAATCTGCCACTACATTGTTGTCAGATGCTCATCTACCTCTATCCTTTTGGGCAGAGGCAGTGAACACCTCCAACTATGTGCTGAACAGAAGTCTGATACATAAACTAAAGGGAAAGACTCCCTATGAATTACTCAAAGGGAAGAAACCTAAAGTTGACTATTTCAGAATTTTTGGTTGTATTTGCTACATTCACAATAATGACAAGAAATATCTAGCAAAATTTCAAGCCAAAGCTGATGAAGGAGTGTTTCTGGGATACTCCATGATCAGCAAGGCCTATAGGGTCTATAATAAATCATCCTTGAAAATTGAGGAATCTGTTCATATTTCTTTTGATGAAACTAACATGTCTTTCAAGGAGAAGATTTCTTTTACCATAGAACCTTTGCAGGAACACTCTCTAGTTGAAGATATGAACAAGTTACAGGTTGCTCAAGAAGAAGAAAGCAGTGAAGATGAAGGGAATGCTTCACATATTGAAGCACAATCTGAAGAGCCAGTTGTTGTACCACAAGAGGAAACAACAACACAGGTTGGTGAACAATCAACACCCCCTGTTGATTTAGTAACATCAAGAGACCATCCAATTTCCCAAATAATTGGAGAAATCTCAGCTGGTGTGCAAACCAGAAATCAGGTCAACCAAAACCTGTTGCACACCTGCTTCCTATCTCAAATTGAACCTCAGTCCATTCAAGATGCAGAGCAAGATCCACATTGGATCATTTTAATGCAAGAGGAATTGCATCAATTTGAGAGGAACAAAGTATGGGAACTAGTGCCAAAGCCTAAGGATCATTCCATTGTTGGAACAAAATGGGTATTCAGAAACAAACTGGATGATCAAGGAGTAATTATAAGGAACAAGACAAGGCTAGTTGCTCAAGGATATTCTCAAGAAGAAGGAATTGACTACGACCAGACTTTTGCACCTGTTGCAAGATTGGAAGCCATCAGGATATTTCTAGCTTATGCAGCTCACAAAGGCTTCAAGGTTTATCAGATGGATGTCAAAAGTGCTTTCTTAAATAGAGACATCAAAGAGGAAGTCTATGTCAGACAACCTCCAGGTTTTATCTCTCCAACTCTTCCTGATTATGTTTTTAGACTGAACAAAGCATTATATGGTCTCAAGCAAGCTCCTAGAGCATGGTATGAGACCTTAGCATGCTTTCTCTTGGAAAATGGTTTTATAAGGGGTAGAGTAGACCAAACTCTTTTTATTAGAACCCATAAGTCCCATACCCTACTAGTGCAAATTTATGTAGACGATATCATTTTTGGTTCTACTGACTCAAAATTGTGCAGAAGGTTTTCTAACCTGATGCATTCTAAATTTGAGATGAGTAGCATGGGTGAGTTATCCTTCTTCCTAGGATTGCAAGTCAAACAACATGCTGAAGGCATCTTTATTTCTCAAACCAAATATGCTAATGAACTGGTTAAGAAATTTGGTATGTCTGGGGCATCTTGTATGAAAACACCCATGCCTACCAATGCTGTATTGGATGCTGATGAACATGGGAAACCTGTTGATCAGACAACATATAGAGCAATGATTGGCAATTTACTGTATCTTACAGCTAGTAGACCAGATATAATGTTTGCTACATGTATATGTGCTAGGTTCCAAGTAAGCCCTAGAGAGTCACACCTAACATTAGTAAAGAGGATTCTCAGGTATGTTAAAAGTTGTCCAAATCTAGGTCTCTGGTATCCAAAAGATTCAGCATTTGAGTTAACTGGATTCTCTGATGCTGATTATGCTGGATGCAGAATTGACAGGAAAAGCACCAGTGGAAATTGTCAGTTCCTTGGTGATAGACTTGTCTCTTGGTTTTGTAAGAAACAAACATCTGTGTCAACCTCAACTGCTGAAGCTGAATATATGGCTGCAGGCAGTTGTTGTTCACAAATTTTGTGGATCCAAAACCAACTCCTAGACTATGGATACAACTTAGAGAAGTCTAAAATTTTTTGTGATAACACAAGTGCTATTTCCATAGCTCAAAATCCAGTCCTCCATAGTAGGACAAAACACATAGAGATTAGGCATCATTTCTTAAGAGATAATGTTGAAAAGAATAAAATTGAATTACAATATATCCCAACTGATTTACAAAGGGGAGATATTTTCACCAAGCCTTTGGATGAAAAGAAACACACCTTCTTCCTAAATCAGTTAGGAATGTTAGATGGAGGAAGCCTTAAATAACATCCAAGATCTTGAAAGCTCAAAAAAATTGACCAAGACTAGGCAAACTTTCTAGTTTTTCTTAGTGTCTAGAATTTTTCTTCTGATCTCTGAACTGCGCTCGATGATTTCCCCTAAGATCGTCGAACGGAGATCGACGATTTTCAAAAATCGTCGAACTGAGTTCAGCGCCTCTCAGATAGTATGAACTATCTCTTCCGGTCAACGATCGTCGAACGGCGCTCGACGATTTTGTTCCCTGAACGATCGTCGAACGGAGCTCGACGCCTTCCAAGATCGTCGAACGGAGATCGACGATGTTGGAGTCTCTTCAGATTCCTTTAGAAGCCTCGATCGTCGAACTGAGTTCAACGATCTTTCCAATTCTGCGTCGATCCCTAATATAAAACTCATTTTTCGCCGTCGTTCTCTCTTGCGCTTTCGATTTCTCTGCAAGGATTTTCTTTCCCTCCAAACAGTTCTACGCTTGGTCGTTTTGTTTGTTGAATTTTTGCAGGTACAATGGCTGTGTCCGTTGCAGTTCTAGCCGCAATGAAGTTCGATGCTAGATTCGACATTGATATGGAATCTTTCAACACCACTGATCAAATCTTCCAAGATATACTGGATTTATTCAAGGATCAGAATCTGTCTGCCCTCATGACCACTAGAATCAAGCTTGCTTCAGATGAGATAAAGGAGTGGGTCTATACTGCTCATAATCAAGGCAACTCCACAATAGTTGGGTCCATTGCTAGAACTCAGGTACCTCTGACCCCCACCATTTTAACAGAGGTTTTTGGACTAAAAAATGGAGATGATACTGCTGAGTTATCTGGAGAGGAGTTTTCTGACATGCTTGCCAGGATGGGTCATCCAGAGGGAAACCCTAGCAAGTTATTCAAAAGGAACCTGTCTGTTGAATACAGGTTCCTAGCAGATGTGGTAGGGAAAGTGCTGCTGGCAAAGCACTCTGCACATGATACCATATCCAGATACCAGCTCTGCCTCATGGGAGCTCTGGTGGATAAGAGAAGTTTGAACTGGGGAGAGGTGTTCTTTGACCTCATCAAGAAGAAGATAAACAAAAGCTTTGTTAACTTTGGAAGGATTCTTGGAGTCTTCCTGCAAAACAGGTGCCCTGCCTTGCTGGTCTCCTCTGGAGTGCACATAAATGCATCCAAGAGACTCACATGTGCCCTCTTTGGCAAGTGGGACAGGCAAATCAGCAAGCCTGGCAGGCCCTCCTCAAGTGCTCCTTCAGGCACCAGGACTCATAGAGTCACTCCCCCACAGGTCTCTGCTCCTGCAGCCGACCTGGCTGTTGCTGTTGCTACCTCCTCTCCTCCTCAAATTCCTACCCTACCTCTACCATCCACCATTCCAGCTCCATCCACCATTACCATCTCTAGCCCATCTCCAACAACAATTACATCTCCAGAACCCATTCTGCCTCTACCAGTAGACCACTTCCACCCTCTGTTCTCATACCCTCCACCAGATATCACCTCCTCTCCATCCATTCCATCCTTCACCCTCCTGGATGACTCCTATATGGATGATTACCCATCCTCTCCTCCAGAATTACCCTCCTCCTCAACTTCATTCCAAGATCTCCTCCACCATATCATTGACCAAACCACTTTCACCCCATCCATATCCATCTCCTTGTCCTCCATTTCCACCATCCCAACACCTGAGCCATCCATTCCACTCTCCAACCCTCCACTTCCAGCATCCTCAGCTATCCCCATTCCATCTACCTCTGCTCCTATTCTTGAGCAAGTAGACCTCTCAGCCCTAGCTAACAAGTTGTATGAGCTAATTGCCCCCAGGCTCTCCCTACTCTTGGAGACCTCATTGGCTCCTCTACACTTGTCAATGGCAGCCCTCTCTGCCAGGCTTTCCTCCCTCCTTCCTCAGGCAGCACCACCAGCAGTTTGCCTTGATACAGATGTATCTGCATCTAGGCAGGGGGAGATGCCCTATGAAGCAAGCCTTCATGCTGTTGCTGCTGCTATTTCTGCTCCTGCTGCTGATGATACTGCTGCTGCTACTGATGTTTCTGTGTCTGCTGCCCCTTCTGCTACTGTTGCTGTGCCTCCAGAATGTCAGGCTCCTACTGCAGTTCTTGCAATAGACCTAAGGTCTTTGCTTTCTGCCTTTGATCCTGCATTCTACAGCTATCTCCCAGAGGTTAATGCTGTCCAGCCCCCAGAAGATTTGTCCAAGACACTGGTGCCTGTCTCTTGCTGTGACCCTAGCATTATCTCTGCATTTGTACATTCAGTGATTGCTGCTTCTGAAGATGTTGCTGCTGCTGCTGTTAAAGAAAACACTGACTTTGCTTCTGAAATTGTTGATACTGCTGAGATTGCTCACACTGCTGCTGAAATCCTAATTGCTTCTGATGAGCCAATTTCCAAGGATCTTCTGATGACAGAGGCCACTGTTTTTGAGCCTGCTGCAGATTCTAATGATGTTACTGCTGTTACTTCTGCTGTCACTACTCCAGCATATGTTGCATCTGCTGTATTTTCTCCTGTTGCACCCTCTGCATCTGTTGCTCCATCTGCTGCTGTCCCTGCTGCTGCTACTTCTGCTTCTGCCTCATCTGCTGCTATTCAACTGAAGAAAGATTTGATGAAGAGAATTGATGCTCTATATGATGCCCAGAGTTCTGAATCTGATGAGTTCAAGACAGACTCTGATGACTCTTCTGCCACTATTGCAAGGAAAAGGAAAGCTAGGAGCAAGGCTATGAAAAGGGTCCCTCCTGCAAAAGTCAAGGATGATAATGATATTCCTTATTACATTCTGCATAACTGCCCCATCACAGAACATTGGATGCAATATTCTAAAAATCAGCTCAAGGCCATGAAGAAGAAGAGAAAGTATGAAAAGGGCTTCTCCAAGTTCCAGCACCCTCATCCGCCTCCACCACCTCCTCCTGATGCAGGTGCAGGTGGCAGCTCTGCAAGTCAAGCCCCAGCTAGAAGCCAGGCTCCCTATCAACCCCATGCCAGATCCTACCAAAGGGAAAGCCAGTCTAGGGGTTCTTATTCTAGGAGAGGAGGATACAGGGGTAATCAAAGAGATTTTCAAGTTTATTCCAAAGGGTATTCCAGGCAGCACCCATACTCCAGGGGAGGACATGGTTCTTCTGATACTACTTCTGGTCCCTTCCCCTACAAGCTCAAAGAGATAGTGTCTGTCAGGCCTCCTCAAGACAATTCTTCCAACAGGTATGAGCCACCTGTACCATTTGAGGACCCTGAAAAGAATCCATCTGCTTGGACTGCTAGGATGAAGGAGTTGGCTGCACTAGATCAGATCAAGAAGGCCAGAGAGCAAGGTTTAGACACTTCAAATATTTCTACAATGTCAGAGCAAAGATAAAAGGAACTAGACAAATATGCTTCCAGCAAATTCTTTGATGCTGAGAGATATATGGAGTTGCATCCTGCTGCTGTGGTCCCCAGATCTTCAAAGCAAACTTATTTGGTTGCAGCAGATGACACCAGGTCCAACAAGGAAGCTCTAAATCCAAACAGAGAAATCAAACTTGTCAAAGGCAAAGAGAAGAAGTGACAGTGTAAGGTGACAATTTCTGTGAATTCTGACTGCTATCTGGATGACATATATATATATATATATATATATATATATATATATATATATATATATATATATATATATATATCTGTGATGTTTCTGCAATGTCTAGCTGTTGTTTTTATGCTTCTCTGATTGTATGTTGTTATTTGAATTTTTCCAAAGTTTGTAAATAGTCATCCTAACCCAAATAGGGGGAGATTGTTGGAACACCCTATTACTAATTTGGGTCAGGATCACTATGTCTCTAGGAACCTTTATTTGACCTTCTGTATAGCTTAATAGGTCAATTAGATTTGAGTCTAAGGGTTAGAAGTCTAGGATTGGAAGCTGCCCTAAAGACCAAGTTTTTCTGTCTGGAGACTAAGTCTGATCGTCGAGCTCAGCACGACGATTCGTCGAACTCCGATCGACGATCGTCTAGCTCAACTTCGACAGATCGTCGAACTCCATTCGACGATCGCTGAGCTCAACTTCATAATATCGTCGAACTCCATTCGACGATCGGTGAGCTCAGGTCGACGATTTTGACTCTGCATTGGATCTTTATCTCTGAGCTCAGTTCGACGATCTTTGAGCTCAGATCGACGATTATTTTGCTGCTTGAGTTTTCCAGTTCGCTGAGCTCAGCTCGACGATAGCAGAGCTCAGTTCGACGATTACAGATAACTTCCAGAATTCAAATTCAAATCAGTCAGGAGTTATTCTGCAATTAATTCAGAGATTTGCTAGCCGTTTACATTCAATTCTGGACCAAGTTTCAAGGGATTTTTCAAGGAATAATTCTGTAGACTTTCCTCCAGAAGAGATTATGCAATTAAGGATGCAATCAATGCAGACCAACGACTATCCTTGACAGAGAATGATATTCTATTCTGGAACAGAGAATAAAAGACAGAATGTTTTTTGAATCAAGAGAGATTAACAAGAAGAGAACACACAATACAGATTACAGAGACTCATTCAAAATCTTCTATCAAAAAGAATTCTGAAGAACACTCATCCAAGGAGATCTAGTTTTCAATCTTCAGATCTCTTCATCTTTCAAAGTGTTCAAGGCCAACATCATTCCAAGACTCCAGACACTCAACATTTTAGCTATTGCTGAAATCATCCATTGCTGGAGTTCTATATTTGAAGGCCTATCACCCTCAAGCAAAGCTTTTCTTCCTGAAGATCTCAAGGACTCAGGGGGAGCTTTGACATCAATCCACTTAGTCTTCTCAGCTGTTTGAGAAAGAGAAGACTGCCATCACTCTCTCACCCCCACTCTGTAAAGGGTTTTTCAAACTCCCTTCAAAAGTTTGAACCTGGTTTTTGAGCACCTTGTCAAAAGCTCATTGGTGGCAAGACACCTGATCAAAAAATCTGCTTTGGTTTTTGAGCACCTTATCAAAAGCTCATTGGTGCCCAGGACACCTGATCAACTCATCCTGCAGTGGATTCCTACCTAGGGTGGTAGAAGAGTGGATGTACCCAAGTTTGGGGAACCACTATATTTCCTTGTGTCTTCTGGTTCTGCTTGTTTACTTTTTGTTTCTGGCCTTGATTCTCTCTGTGCTTAGTTTTTGTTTAGCTTAGTGCTGTAGTTAGATTCTTTATTGCTTCCCTGCTGACACAGATTACAACAATTGTTGTAAAAGCCTGTAAAAAGTTTTTAAGCACCATATACTCTATTCACCCCCCTCTAGAGTATATCAGATCAAGTTGCACTTTCACACCGGGTGGAAAGGAGTGAAAAGGAGGACCAAAAGCAGGGCGTAATCAAGCAGGTGACATCTACCCTAAGGAATAAAAAAATAAGGTATGACAGGGGTATCACAATAATTAACATGAGTAAACAAGTATGTAACAAAAGTAAATAGTAAGAAGTAGCAAGTAAGTAAAAGCAGTAAGAAGAGTAAGTAAGAGCAACGAGAAATATAACCGTTGATTTATAGGGATTACCCCTATAGACCAAGGGGTCGTTTTGCGGGGCCTATCGTATAAAATGTCTCATACCATTTTATACGATAGGTGTCAGGGGTTAAATGCAATGATTATGCATGACATACAAGTTTGTTATGGTATGCACATGCAAGTGCAACTCACACACACGACTCTATGCACACAGACCTTTAGTTCCCCTTTTTAGAGTTAGCTAAACTCTCAGGAGCCGCTCGTCGTGGCCAACGGAGATAGTGGGTTGGGCCTCTCCACTCCTAGACTGGTAATCACACTACCCAGCCTAGCCCCTCTCGTATGTTTCCGTACTATTCCTAGCAAACCAGCTAGTCTCCCCGAGTCAACGTACCGACGACGGTGTGATCGATTGTCCAATACCGAGGACCCACCACTATTATGCACATGCAACCATGATAGTTGTATCTAATTATAGTACCGAGTCTCCAGCTCTTTAGACTACCAAGCCTACTAGTTCACCATATTCCCGAGCCCACGGCTCCCTGGACTAATCAAGTCTTCTTTTTTTTTCCAAGTCCCCAAGAATCCAGATCCCCGGGCTTCCAAATCAATACCGAGTCCATTTAACTCTACCAGTAGGCCCTTAGGCCACGAGCCTACGCTATCCTTTCACTACCAATTCATCTCCCTACGTGTACAAGTGTGAGTGTAAGGTGAAACTATTATTAGGGTTACTCTTGCCCAAATTATTCCTAAGGTTTACGTTAGCCCAGGACTGCCCAAGGTATTCCCCGTGAAGGGCTCTCGAAGGCACTAGGAACTATGATGGGATTACGCCCAAAGCTCCCTTTCGCAAGGCACTTAATATTATTGATTTCTACCCTTGATAAGATCTCTCATTTATTTACCCAAACCAGCAACCTACTAAGGATTCAACTCTTCAAATTCATTACCCACTCTAGTTCAGTTTCCGCAGTTACTATATGTAGACCACCCTATACTATATGAGATGTATAAAGGAGGTACTCCGGATTGTCTTCCAAATATCATAACAAGTTTAGTCTAAAATCAGAGAATCATAATTTTTCTAATTAATTTGATATTTATTGAATTTTCCCAAATGTTTGGCCATGGGCCATTTTGAACATGAACTATATGATCTACTCAAGTAATGGCCACCCAAAGATTTTGATCACTAAATAACAGAGATATGTTACTAGATACTAATTTCCATAATTTTTCAGAAAATATGTGACCTCTAATTAATTTATTCAAAATAATTCCCTTAATCATATATAAAGAAGGAAGTACCAAAATTATTCATCAGAAAATTATATAAAAATTATAGAATCTTAATATGGTTCAGAAATGATCATTGTACAAAAAGCATAATTTTAGAGGCTTGCTAGACTCCAAAATAAATTATATTAACTTTTCATGGGAAACACTACTTAATGAAGTAACCCTTAGAAATATTCTTCCAAAAATCCCATAAAAATTCACAGAGCTTTAAAACTTAATAAGGAGTCCTTCGGCTAATGTTCATCAATTTCCAGCAAGTAGTTACTTCATAATAAATTTCTAAGTAAATAATACAAATTGCTAAATTGTTAATGAAGTATCCAAAATAATAATCCTAAATTCATAACAAAATCTCCAGAGCTTGTACTAACTTTAAACACTACTCTACCCAAATTTCAAGTGATTTTAAAGTGATTTGATAGCCTAATACTCTAAATTAGGTTTGGTGCCCTAAACTAGGGTTAGGGTTTTGAGGGGGTTTGAGGCTTCCAAATTCCCTAAAGTTTTAACCAGAGGAATATACCAACCCTATGGTCCTCTCCACCAATTTTCAAGTCATTACAAGATCATTTGGCCCCATGACCTTCAAACACTAAGAATCCTCATTAAGGGACCTAGTCTAGGGTTCTAGGGCTACCCTACTCTTAACCACCCCAAATTCCATTGGAGGGTGTGTCATACCATAGAGAATCAGTGGCCAAAATATCAGCCTCTGTTGAGGTTATTTGACCACTCAAACCCAATGGGGGTGTTTTGACCTAATTAACCCTATAAGGGTCAACTTAGGGTTGGATAAAACCTAATCAAAACATCTCCAAAGGAGATGAAATTTTACCAGAGCCCTAACATTCTCTCTAAGATCACCCACCCAAATTTGTCGGATTTTGAGGTTTTTATGACCCCTAATTAAATTATATATAGTTTATTAAAAATTCCCAAAAACTATAGAAAAATGTTTTCCAAAAATTCTTATTTTTAGATAGTCTAAGGGGTAGGCTATGAGGAGTCTATGTTCAAAATTTTAAAGCATTTGGATGAGTGGTTTGGTGTGGGCACTAATTCTAATGTCTGATCATGCCTATGTATAGGTTGCACCAAAATGAGTGCTGTGGTCTAAACATGGCTCCAAATTGAGTGAAATCAGTTTTAAATTACACTAGACATCAAGGGTTACATTGTTCATGTTGAACGTTTTTGCAGTAGAGGCCTCTAAGTATTTGTAATAATTAAAACCATCTACTGTTAATAATTTCCAGGAAATCAATTAATATTATTAAAATACTTGATCAAAACGGACGACATCCACTCATCCTTAACCTCCAGCCAAGGGCCGAGATTGGCCCGACCTGGAGCCTCTTCCAGCCGACTTTCCGGCCACCCCGACCACCTCCCTGGCCGGCCATCGCCACCACCACTTCCGTTGAGGTGGTGGCTAGCGTTTGGCGGCGACCATGCCGCCGGAGGCGGCGGTTTTCGACGAACTCTCACCACCATTTTTCATGTAATTTCAAGGAAAGTTTCTCTCCGATCCGGCTCGTTTGTGCCAGACTTCTCAACCTAAACAAGTCTAGATCTAGCACGCATAGAGAGGAGAAGGATTGGACCTTGCCGGCAGCCTGAAGTTGGGAAGATCGCAGGGAAGCCATTTTTGAAAGTTGCGTCGCTCGGCTTCTGCAACTGCAAGGTAGGGAGGCTCGGTTTCTTCGGGTAAGGATTGGGAAAGCCTCCTCTCAACTCACTGGTGGTGTTTAAAGCTTCAGATGGGGAGAGGAGGGGCTGGATCATTAATGTCCTTCAAATCCATTAATTGCTAGGCTCGGCCATGGAGGAGGGGGGCTGAACCAAGTCTGACGGCCAAGGGAAACGGCTGGAAACTTCTCCCCTTCCCTGGGAAATTGAATTCAGCCATTACATGTGGCTTTTGGCGAACAGTTTCCTTCCTTCTCCTTCCTCATTTCTCTCTCCTCCATTATCGTGGAAATGGAGGTCACTGTGACACGCGATACACGCCCGTGTCAGCCAAGACACGCCCGTGACCCAGGGCGTGTAACTCAATCGACACCCAGTCGAGAGAAAATCATCGACCTCTCGACACAGCGGGAGACGCCCTGTGACACGCCCGTGTCACAGGCCGTGTACCCCATGCTTGACGATCGACACTCAAAGATCGGCACTCGACGATCGACGATCGACACTCGACCTTTCGACACAGTGGGACACGCCCGTGTCACAGGCCGTGTACCCCATGCTCGAAGATCGACACTCGACGATCGATGATAGGCACTCGACAATCAACGATCGACACTCAACAATCGACAATCGACGATCGGCACTCGACGATCGACGCTCGACAGTTCGTCGAACCGAGGGGACACGCCCCCTGCCACGCCCGTGTTATAGGGCGTGACCACTCAAAAACTTTGTCGACCAAGTGCCCAACTCTTCAACCCGAGCGGGACACGCCCTGGGACACGCCCGTGTCCCAGGCCGTGTCACCCAAATTTTGCTACTCCCAGAATTTGGGCTGTTACACTCACCCTCTCTCCTAGTCACCAAGTTGACTTGGTCAATCTGAAGGACTATTTGCAGCCCTTCCACGCACATTATTCCCTAAAGAAGCCACATGAGGAGGCTTGAGCTTGGGTTAGCCTATTTGGGCTAGGTTGACCAAAAATAGGGTTGGGTTGACCTTGGTCTCTTTGGGATTCCTTGGGTTTTTTCATGATCTGGTCATGACAAAACCATTCCTAGGGGTGTAGTTGTTTGAGGGATGTTACATATGTTATGTAATATTTCTACTTGTTGCTCTTATATAATGAAATTTTTTGTCATTTGTAATAAAAAATTTTCATTTATATTATCTTTGCGTTAGTGCCCAGGTTTGAAAAAAATCCTCGGTCCGCCACCGTGGTTTGACATTGGTGCGGTTTGGAGTTGGTTTTTGCGGTACAGTTTCGATTTTCACATTATTATATAATGTATTTTCAATTTTACTCATATATTTTCCTAAAATAATTATAGTAACTTGTACTTATTGGTGATGGTTGGAATATCATGGCCTCTCGAAGAAAACAATGCGGCACTGTTTTGTCGATTTTGCACAGCCAAAAAATGCACTGCAAACTATGTTGTTTTGCAACCAACGAAGTCACTCTACAACCAAACCATTTAGCACTGTTTAAAATCGCTGCGGTTTAAGATCAGTGCGGTATGATGCAATTTTGTGATTTTTGTGATTTCAGTTTTTAACTTTCAGTGTTACTATATTACACAAAAAAGTAATCTCACTTGCAATAATGCAAAATTCCTACGTCCGGGCCCCGGACTTCGAAGTCCTTGCAAAAAAACCGAACGGATTTACATTTCTCCTCCGGTTTTTTTTTTTATTTTTGACCTCTCTAATTCATTTCGCCAAAATTAGTTTTGGTTGTACTTGGAACTGATTGGAACCAGACCGAACCGCATAGAACCGGACCGAATCGTTAGTGGCCAGTTTGGTTTTGGTTCTTGTTGAACTGTAACCGGAACTGTTGACATGACAGTTCTAAAAATTATTGTAGAACCGGAACTGGTAAAACCAAATAATGTTTTGGTTCTAATTTAAAAAATAGTTACCTTAGCGGTTCGGTTCACGATTTTAGTAGATCCAAAATCGAACCGGAACCGTGACAGCTCTACTTAGAAGTGAAAGTGTTGTTATAGCACAACAAAAATTGCTATGTGCACACCCTAAAATAACCAAAAAAATTTAAAAATCTTCTTGCTTTTTATTCCCCCCTTTTTACCTGCACGCCGCCGCCTCGTCCTGTTCCCTCGCGACTAGGGAATTCACTCATGTCTCCCTGTCAGCCTCTCATCACGCGCTCATCAACCACCATTTTTGTCGACGAGAGCCTCTTCGAGATCGAAAAGATCTCTTTTTCTTCTTTTCGCCTCCTCTTACGATGAAATTTCCAAATTTCAATGGTAATCCATGATCACCACAAGAGCACTACTAAGAGTGATCGTTTAGTGTGCATCTTATGTCCCCGATTATGTCTCATATCAGAGTTCAACTGTGAAAGATCTTTTCTCTTGCACAATCTCTCTTGCAGGTTCTTTGATATTCTCGCCAAGTTCAAATTTTACCTCGAGAATAATAACAATAATAAAGGCGAGCTCTCCTGTCCGCAGCTTGGATTTGTCACCAAAAACCTCTCAGTTCTCTACGACATAGAATCCAAGAACTCTCATTTCAAAGGATTGCTGATATTGGGCAAAAACATGCATGTATGAGTTCACAACACCTAGGCAAAAGCTTGATGACCTATCTATCATTACTAACACTATATGACACATTTAACATACTATATTATTGATGGGTACCCTCTTTATTTATACAGAACTTGGGTTGTGATTAGAGAAATCTCTGCATTATGAGGAGTGCTCATAATGGATGGAGTGGGAAGTTCAAAAAACTCCTCCACTATGAGAATGCCCATAGTGGAGGACTCCAACCCCAAAACCACCAGCCCGCACGGAGCTATGCGCTACCGCTCGCAGTTGCACGCATGGTAGTGCCCGATTTCGCTAGCACGTGCGGTAGCGCATGCGCCCTTAGCCATGACGCCCTTAGCCGTGTGCTTTATTTGTGCACCACCTCTCGTCTCATAGCTACGTCTGCGCTCACAAATCATTATGCACACATGAGCGCAAAGATTTCCTTCCGGGTGCACCTTGCAATTTTTTATTTTGCATGGACTTGTTCGCATTTCGTTGTTCGTTGTTCGTTACAGTCACCATCACAGTCAGTCATGCCCAAACTGCCTGAAATGCCCATGGGTTAAATTCATTATATATGCAAAAATGGCAATTTGTGTGATCTAGATTGAGGAACGTGATTCATCCGTCTAGTAGATATGGTGGTTACAACTACGCAATTACCAAACCATCTTTGCAAAAATCTATAAAAGGTGTTTAAAGCCTTCATTTTCAAGACATCTTGCATTCAGTTCCCAAGAGAACTCCTTTGAAGAACCTTCAGACTTCTTCATTGGCATTCAAAGCTCCCATTTAAGATCATCATCGGCCTCTGATGATCTCCCACCCCTTTGAATATATCTTTTGAAGGTGACTTGAAGATCTCTTTCAACCTTTGAAGACTCCTACCCTGTTCGGAAACCCCTATTGATGTAACTTAACAAATTAATCATAAGTGATTTTACTTCATAGAATTATTACTCATGTGTATAGAGAGGTTAATTGAGTCAAAGAAGTCCTAAAATGTCAGTCTAGTAAGTGTCATGAGAAAGACAAAACTGAAATAGAGAAGAAAAATTAGTCAAAGTAATTATGCGTCGACTAAATGTCGACATAACGCTGACTGGAAGTCGACTTCACTCTGACTGGATATTAGTGCATCTTTAGAAGATAAGTCATTGTCACTCCAAAGAAGAAGATGACATATGCATCGATATTATACGGGCACACCGTCAGTTATTTGACTAAGTAGACTGAGCTTCATTCTAAATGTGAATCTCGACGCACTTTTTACAAAAAGACAACGTAGCGTCGAATAAATCCCATAGTGGAAATTGCAGAAGTTCTGTTCAAAATTATTTAGAGAAGACTATTATGGAATCCTTTTGAATCTTTAGAGCTATTGGATGAAGAGCCTAAGGAAAGAATTCTCCATCAATTACATAAGGATTAATTGAAAGAATTTGAAGAGATTATTGAAATTCATGAAGACATATATCGAAGAATATTATATTATTCTTTCTGCAGATGTTTTTCCAAGATGAAGAAGAATTCAAAATCTCGAAGGATTTGATATACCCTGAATTCAAAAGAAGATACAAATTAGAAAATACAAAGAATTAAAAACACACAGAGATACGACTAAGCAACACTTCTTCTTCTCTTCTTCTTCTCTACTGCTGCAACAAGAACATTTTGACTTTCCCCGATCCAAGGCTCACAATTCTTGCACCCTCTTCTTCAAGCAAGGTGATGGAATGTAGATATAGTTCTGACTCTTGCTAGGGCATAACTCGATAAGACAAATGCATCTATTGTTTGTAGTATAGAATCAAGTGTCGTATTTCACGGGTCTGTCGAGTATTTGTACACACATGAAAGAGATATTATTTTATCTAAGAAAAAGAGTAGTTCATTTATAAATCTAAGAAGGAGTGCAATTAAAATATTAAGAGAAATATGATAAGTTTAAGGCTAGCACTTGATGTAGAATTCTTTTGGACAAAATAAACTTTTAAAGTAACATTAAACTGCAAGTTCCCAAAATAATAAACTTCGACTGTGTGGAGGTTCCTAAATTATGAAGACGTCTCTCTCGAGAATACGATATCAACTAAACATAGGTGGATCGATTAAGACCCATTGGTCAATCGAAGCCTCTAAACTTGCTTTAGGTAGTGAATTCTGTGTCAACCCACATTTTCTCAATATAAAAATATATTATCAGAGTGGGAGAAAATATGCGTCATGATGTCACACCATGCAGGAGACAACTACAGACTCTCAGGCAGTACTGACTCATCTTTTATTTTCATAAAAGGCATATAATATTTTATGTCGAAGAACAAGATTTAAGTTTAAAGTTCAAAGACCGCGTCCCTCGGTTTAGTGGATCAGCTAATCCACAAGTAGAAAAGTATATACGCAGCGAAAAAATATTAAGTTTAATTCATTTTATCCTACATGAGCATGAAGACCCATTTGTTAATGATGTGCAAATTTTTAAATTTAGTATAAGTAGAAAAAGAACTTTTAAGATCTTCAAAATATGGTGACATTTGTTGGATCTCGTGGCCAACCTTAGAGAGGGGTGAATAAGGTTTGGAGCGTTAATTGGAATCTAAAAATATTTCATTCAGGGAATCGATTTCTCGATGTTACTGTGGGGAGTTAGGTAGCTAACATGCGGCGGTAAGTCTATGAACTCGTTTTCATGTGTGGATCCGACTTCAAACCCTACAAACACACAAACTCTCTAAGCATTCACAGCACACATATAGAAGTAATCAACATAGACATGAAAGACTTCATTACACGAATTCAAAGCAACAATAGTTCTAGATGAGTAAAAAAGGGTGATCTTTGTGACGCCGGAGATCTAAGGCGATGATTAGAAATGATCTTTTGATTTCTATACCGATCCGCTCCACGGACCGGTTGGCTCTCTCCTTTTCCCTCCAGGAAAAGTCTTTGAGCCTGCTATTCACCTCCACACAAGGAAGGGTCTTAGAGCACAGCTAGATCCTCCTGATCTAGACGTCCTTATCCCCAAGATGATTTCCCACGGAGTCCTACCCAGATTTTGACGACCCTTACCAGTCGTTTTTCCTCTCCACAAGATTTAGCAAAGATAGAAAGATTACAAGAGTAAGAAATATAAATATTCGAAGGATAAAGTTCTCCCTCTTGAAGACTACTCCGTAGAGCGATCCGCGACCGGTGCTTGAGATCTCCGATTGCGGGCAACCAGTCGGCTCACCGTATTCAAGGTAGATCTTGGATCACCAGAGTATTTCGATCATGAGCAGGAGGGAGACGACTATCTTCTTCTTCGACGACGGAGACTTGTGGAACGGAGCGCAAGGAAGAGCGGCCAAACCCTAAAATTCACAAACTCCCGTCCTTTCAATTTCTCCAGATATCAGGCATAGAAACTAAGACAGCCATTTATACGTCTTCATGAAAATAGGCTACCGCCGGTGGTAAGACTAGCGCCCGACGGTAAGTTCGTGCGCTTGTTGTGCCAGCTGTCGTCCAAATCTGGAATGATATTTAAAACGAATATTTGTCATTTCATCATCGCTAGCGCGACGCGGTAACTGCAATCGCCTACGGTACTTGGGTTTCTCGAAAAATTCGTAGAACAGAAATTCATCTCGGCATTCGGCGAACAGAAATTTGTCTCATCATTTGTAGAACGACTAGCGCGGTGCGGTAACCTTTATCGCCTACGGTAGAATGGTTTCTCGAAAACAATTATCTGGTCATTCGTTGAGAGGCTAGCGGGGAGCGTTAACCTCTATCGCCTGGCGGTAGATTGGTTTCTCGAGAAATCGTCCTGTCATTCATCGAGAGGCTAACGCGGCGCGTTAACCTCTATCGCCTGGCGGTAGATTGGTTTCTCGAGAAGTCCGTCTTGGAATTTGTCGAAAGGCCCTGCTTGACGTTCGTCATGAGCCTTACATTAGCGCGTGTGATAGGACTAGCGTGGCACGATAACTTCTCGAGAGATCTATCGAATTAATTCACGACTATCGCTCGACGGTAACTTCAAACGCTCAGCGTTAGTGGCCATAGACGTCTTCTTCTTCGTCGCTTGCACATGTCAACTTACACACTCTATCAATAGAAGTCATGATCAAATACAACCTGGGAGTTGATATTTTCAAACTCAGGGAACGTGAAACATCAGTTCCAACAAACTCCCCCTTTTGATAATATCAACTTCCGTTCATGTGAAATAACAATGAGATAGAGTGTATATATATATAAAGAATAAGAGTTATAGGCTAACATTAGACTACAGGTTCTCCCCTATCTACATGTTCGACATGCTCCCCCTAACTATGTGCACTCCCCCTACATGTAACCTCTCCTAGCCCCATACTCACGAGCGTACTCATGATCTCACGAACAATTTATTCACCCCCTTTGATAATATCAAAAGGGTAGGCAAGTTCAACGAGACATGCAAGATAAAAAGAACAGTGAATGTGATGATCGTTAGAAAAACATCAGATAGTGCACATGAATGGTGAAGATAAACATGACAAGCATAGAGGTGACTCAACAAAAATACATATCATAGAATTGCAAGCACATGGGTCACACACTGGAACAAGGAAAACAAAAAAA
This sequence comes from Platanthera guangdongensis, assembly GCA_039583875.1. NCBI lineage: Eukaryota > Viridiplantae > Streptophyta > Magnoliopsida > Asparagales > Orchidaceae > Platanthera > Platanthera guangdongensis. The sequence continues at coordinate 129,803,329 of CM077152.1, forward strand.
GAGATTCAATTTTTTGAGAAAGCATGAATTGGACATCACAGATGAAACTAAGCACACAGCGGGTACGTCTACAATGTTATAAGAGTGAGGAAGTAATCAAGTTGAACAAACATTGAGAACGTCATGAGTGTAAATCGTGTGCTAATACATATTGTGCTAAAAAGAGATAGTGTAGTTGCAGTCCAATTCTTATGTGGAGAAGTCTTAGACAAGGCATTGACATGTGTTCGTGTAGCATCGAATGCGAGATGACACCAAGGGAAAGATAGCATATTGTACATGGATATCTTGATCGTCTAAGAACCTAACATAAGAGAAATAAGGTGAATAATCACCTCATATGTCATTTTATGTCATACACAGGAAAAAACTAGGGGCACTAGGCTAAAGATAGAGTCGATGCACAAGATCGAAGTTACTTTTTAGCCAAGGTGCTCATCCTCACAATGCTCATGAAGACTTATCAGGAGGAGTGAGTAGTGCTTGGGGGAGGGGGGGGGGGGGGAACGTGACAAGAGATGTGTTAACAAGCATATTTTTATTTTGTTAGCGTAGAACTATCACTTTTGTTATCATTTTTTTATTCACAGAGCTCTAAGTCAATTAAAATCTATCCACCTAGATATATACACTTTAACTTGTATACATACGACTTTTGTACTAGAGTTATAGCCCAAAGTTTCACACTTAATATAATCACAAATGTATCGTGCCATTGATTATTCACCGTATTTCTAGCATGTCAGAATATACTGTCACGAGTTATACCGTGTACGCATAACATGTTTCGTCTTGAGTGCACCAGCTAGGGATGTGTGTATCATGTGACGTCATTCCCTTATCTAAATCCTCACACATACCTAGAGGCATAGACAACAAACACGACCTCGACTTATCGCACTCAATAGCCAAGTACCTATAAATTTATCCCACTATAACCGGAGGACAATGTTTACATATATTACGAGTCTAAAACTCAAACATTCTACGTACGCGTTATGGTCTACGTCACAGTCATGTGAGCCCTTGGCAATGAACAATCCATAGTTTTGTTGGTTTATATATATATATAATTTTTTTGGGTTTTTTTCGGATGTAACAGAACAAAGAATGTGGAGAAAACATTAGAAACATAACAAGACGAACACGAACAAAACTTGGCAACACAGTGAGAAAAATGGAACAGTACAAAATGGACTTGGAGATAGCACGATGGATCATTATGCATGTAACTAAGTATTACGAGGTATAAAATATTGCTCGTGTAGTGAATGAGCGCCCATGAGAATACTCAACACACATTTTGCCTAAACATTATGTCCACACTCTAGCCCCATACTAAGTGACAGATGGGCATGTGGTGCTGCATAAAAGACGTACGGTGGGGTGTGAATCCCATATGCCTTCACTAAAACCTGCTCAGCCTACCACTTGTTTCCCCCAGCATCATGCAAGGACCCACTTGAACCCTTCCCTGGTTAAGAAAACAACATGACTAACAGGTTGGCGATCCTAGTGACTACATGCCTACGCCCCTGCTATTGTGAGACACGACACAATGAACTGTGTGTTATTGATGGTATTACCAAAGGAGAGACGACACCATGTTTAAGAAACTACCGTCGGCGTTAAGATTATCGCGCCGCGGTAGCATCGGGATATATAAGTTATGTGTCAGATCTAATCCCGAACGCCTGGACATTCCTCTTGCTTCGCTACCGACACTCTTCTTCCCTGCAGCTCTTCTTCATTGTTAAGGTTCTCTCCCTTTCTCTCTCTCAAATATATTGTAATTTAGATTTTGGATCTAAAGCTTTAGACTCCTCGTGCTTTTGATCACGTTCTAAGACGTTTTCAGATTTTTTTTTCGGTTGATTCTTCTGTTTTTTTACTATGCATCTCCTCTGTTTTTCATAGATCCAGCTTGTGTAGGCTCGGATCTTGTGTTTTTTTTTTGAAACTGCTGATTTACTCAAAAATCGCATCTTTTGGTAAGATCAGGAGCCGAATTTTCATCTGTGTGGCTATCTGCGAGAGAACCATGTTTGCCCCCCTTTATTTCATGGATCTTTGCTCCTTTTTTAAATCTACCAGTTTTCGACTTAAATCTTCATTTTCCATCAATTGTTTGAAGGAAAGTTTGTCCAAAAATGGAATTTGGGAGACTTTCTGGTGGAAGGGGACGATACAGTTTGTCATTCTACTGCCGGGCGATAACACATTATCGCTCCACTGTAGGTTCCAGTGACCGATCTCGAATTAAAAAAAAATTATTGATTTTCCTGTTTTTGTGTATTTGTTGCTGTGACGGGGTTTTTTTCACTTTTGGTTTACTTTCAGGAAATGGCTTCGTCGAGCTCCCAGTCTGCACGTTGCAGTTTTTCAAAGAGGTCCCGGGTGCCGGTCTCCACCTACCCAGGCATAGATGAAGCTACTGTGAGCATCTCGATGATCATTGATATCGATGATCATTATCCTCATATCTATGAGTATTTGGATGGATCTGGTGTCCTTGCAGTGATCTGATCCGGTTCTCCATTCTCTTCTGCCCTCACCCGAGACTTCTACAATAACCTTCGGGAACCTGTTCAGATGTGCTTCTCATCACTACCATGCCTATAATCCCCGCACCATCGAAAACAGATATTCATATAAGAATACATGGTGCAACAAGAAGAATTCACCAACAGAAAGTTTCTAAGCAACAATTAACTACACAACACAAATAAAAGAATAGGAAAACCTGCTACAGAAAAATTAAAACTAGAAGAGGAACAAATAAAAACAAGAAACAGATTCTAAAAACTAAAGTAAAGAAGAAACATGAAATATACAAATGGAAAAAGGGCTTCTATCTCCTATCTCCCTCTCCAAAAACTCACATGACTGTGTTCCCCGACAACGGCGCCAAAAACTTGATGCTAAAGATCACGGTAGTGAACCGGTCGCACTAGTAATATAAAATGGGAGAGTTTTCTCAAGTATCGATATCTCAAGGAACACAGTAAGGTGGAGTTAATTTCGAGGAGGACCTGAGATTGAAGTCCTTAGGTCAGAGTTAACTAAGGGGGGTTTTGATATTTGCAGAAAAAGAAAATAAAAAGCAAACAACTACTCCTATGCAACCCGCTATGCGATGCTTTGCCAGGCGGGATGGGAGACTAGACGAACCGCTATACACCGAATCACTTGGCGGATGGACGAGTAGGCTTGCGGATGAGGTGGTTAGAACGACGGAATGAGGGTCGTGAGCACCTCTTCGCTACGCACGCCACTAGCAATTGCTAGTACGACAAGGGTGGATCGTGGTGGATGGAATATGTCGCAACTCAAGCAAATATAACGAAAATACAAATTACAAAGACATGATTTAATATAAGCGTTTTACAACTAAGCGTACATCATTTATAAATAAAGTTTACAACAACACATAAATAACAATAAAGGAAGAACAAGGCAAGAGATCGACCGAATTCGAAGTCTTGCTGATGATTCACGGTTGGAATCGTCAGGTTGTCAATCCGCATCCAAGCTCGGTCCTCAACTGCGTCCGGGGTAGAGAAGGGCTGTCACAACCTTCCAATGGCCCGTCTTCTTCGTGTCACGATATCGGATGAAAGTTGCAAGCTTCCCTTTGCTTGATGGCTATGGTGTTGAAGCTTGAAATGAGCCCAAGAGATGATGGAGGAGGCCGAGAGGAAGCTCCGGCTTGGATTTGGCGGTGAACGCTTGCCCGGAGCACCTCCTTAGGGTGGAGATTGAAGGAGGACGGCGGAATCCCTCCTCGGAGACGAAAATGGCAGAGGAAAAATGAGTGATTACGGAATTAGGGTGGCACCTGCATATTTATAGACAGCAGAATTGAACAATGCGCACGATCACGAGCGCATGACTAGTGGTCATGCGCACTATGTCCAGTGATCGTGCGCACTGGCATGGCAGATTAGGAAGAAGAACTGGGGTACGACGCACGAGCAATGGCACATGACCGGTGGTTGTGTGCACTATGTCCAGTGGTCGTGCGATTACCCTAGGCAGAACTCCAGGAAAAGAGGAATCAATGCACACGATCAGTGGCGCACGAACGGTGGTCATGCACACTATGTCCAGTGGTCGTGCGATTACCCTAGGAAGATTCTGGAAATCAGGGTACATTGCGCACGATCATCGGCACACGACCAGTGGTCGTGCGCACTATATCCGTTGATCGTGCACAGTATTCCTGCTTCCAAACATCCCCGGAACACGCACACGACCCCTAAACCCAGCACTGATATGTGCAGACATTCCAGACGAGCACAATAAGGAGTACATACAATAAAAGTACAAAAATACACAACCCGGGCCAAAGTGTGCACTTCCTATGGAAATATAGATAAGAAGAAATATGAACGATATAAAACTAAAAGTGAAGTGCAAATGCACGAAAACTAGCCCAGATGAGTCCGAAAAACCCTATATAAATCGAACTCATCAACAACATATATATATATTGTTCATGTTTTAACTATTATAGTTTGATATGTAATAAACAGGTGGGCTCCAGACTTAATTACTAATCATCTATCATGAGATGTGTTCTATGCTGATTCTACACCCATTGTGATTTTCTGATATTATGTTGTACTTTATTTAATATTGACGTCTTATCGTGCTAGATCACAGTAAGAAGGAGATACCCTAAAAGGAGATACCAATAAAAAAATGAAATAAAAAAGAAAAAAATGAGCATATCGTGATGTAGATTATCAAGTAGTTTTGGTTTGATTAATTTCTACACCATGCAATTTGTGGATACTAATGACTAGAGATTTGGATATCCAAATGGGACCGGGAGTGGTGGTTCCTTTGGGTATCCAAACATAACATGTTATGCCTTGGGGTGATGACAGTGAGTGACCCCTTTTGAGCAAAATCAGTGCGCTCTTCTGAACGATGGGCCTCCATTCATACTTTGGCTTACTGTCATTCTTATGTTGCAAGTTTCCATTTAACCGTCTAGGGATCCTTACATGATATCTAGTTGTACACAATTGCGTTTGTGGTTTAACATTGCTGATATTGCTCTTGAGGTTGTGATAGCTGTGCATTGTGTAATGACTCATAACATAATGATTATTTGAAGAAAACTTGCATTCATTTGATTTTATTATTGGAGTAGTTGGTTTGTACATGTAAAGATGATTTTTCTGTTTTGTAGTCTCATGAATATTTGCTCGACATTTCCCATTTCTTTTGATTAATTCGGCCTTTGGATGGTGGTTCATATTCAACGTGCTTTCGGGTTTCATGTGCTTCTTAGAAATTGGGGTTTGCGAGTTTTTAAGCATTATTTCCTTGAGCACGTTGATTTTTATAGTTAGCTCTTTGTTTTTCAATTTGAGGTTGTGCCTAGCTTTGTTGTATGCAACTGCGCAGTCTTTGAGAGTGGAGACAACAGATTCGATATGAGCTGTATACTTACTCCTAAATTCATCGAATGTCTCATTCATCTCTTCGATCTCAACTTTATGAGTTTTGCATTCAGCACAGTCACTTCTCACTAATGAGTTTTCTAGACACAATTTATCACTTTGTTCTTTAGCGACACGAAGCTCCTGTTCAAGAACCTTATATTTTTCTTTTAACTCATTATAATCTATATGAGGTGCGGAGACATTATCTAGAGAGTAGACAGGCGAACTAGACACAACAATGTTGGATTCTACACAAACACATGCTTTTAAGCTGTTATTTTTTGAACGTAGTTTTGAATTGATACTCGTCAATTTCTTAATCCTACGTTTATCATTTTCTAGCATACATAATGTAGAGATAGAGTTACGTGCAGTAGAGAAGTTTGACTTACAATATTTTTGGACACGACATGATTTGAACACACAGTTCCTTTGTCATCTTCCTCTTGGCTTGATGTGTCCGAGATGCCCTTCTCCAGTTGTAAATCTTCATCTGAGTCTCCACTTGGATCCATAAGGAATTGATCTGTTTCATGATCTGTAGTGGGAAAACTATACATTAACTCAAGAAATTTTCAGATATCATATGCATTTGGAAGCGTATAGATAAGTTTGAAAATGTCCTGTCCAAGCTTACAGAATAGATTATTCATAGCTTTGGCATTCAAATAACATTCGTGCTTATTTAAGTTATCTGGGGGGCTTGACACATGTCATGTTCCAAACATCTACATCTAATAATGTAAGGAATTTCTTCATCAGTATTCTCCATTCGTTATAGTTCAATCCTATGAATAGAGGTGGTGCAAACAAATTTTTAGTGTATAATTTTTCATCCCCACTTGTCGATTCAAGGTCAGGGTTGGCCATTATTCCCAGTGCTGAAATTGTTTTGGAATAACATGACTCTGATACCACTTGTTGGATCTCGTGGCCAACCTTAGGGGGAGGGGGTGAATAAGGTTTGGAGCGTTAATTGGAATCTAAAAATATTTCGTTCAGGGAATAGAGTTCTTGATGCTACCGCGGGGTGTTGGGTAGCTAATGTGCAGTAGTAAGTCAATGAACTCATTTTCCTGTGTGGATCCGAGTTCAAACCCTACAAACACACAAATTCTCTAAGAATTCACAGCACACATCCAAATGTAATCAACACAGACATAAAAGATTTCATTGCACGAATTAAAAGCAACAATAGTTCTAGATGAGTACAAAAAGGGTGATCTTTGTGACGCTTGAGATCTAAGACGATGATTAGAAATGATCTTTTGGTTTCTATACCGATCCTCTCCACGGACCAGTTGCCTCTCTCCTTTTCCCTCCAGGAAAAGTCTTCGAGCCGGATCTTCACCTCCATACAAGGAAGGGTCTTAGAGCACTGCTAGATCCTCCCGATCTAAATGTCCTTATCCCCAGGGAGATTTCCCACGGAGTCCTACACGGATTATGACGACCCTTACTAGTCGATTTTACTCTCCGCAAGATTTAGCAAAGACAAAAAGTTTACAAGAGTAAGAAATATAAATATTCAAAGGATGAAGTTCTCCCTCTTGAAGACTACTCCGTAGAGAGATCCACGGTCGGTGCTTGAGATTTCTGTTTGCTGGCAACCAGTCGGCTCTTTGTATTCGAGGTGGATCTTGGATCACTGGAGTCTTTCGATCACGAGCGGGAGGGAGACGACTATCTTCTTCTTCGATGACGGAGACTTTTGGAACGGAATGCAAGGAAAAGCAGCCGAACCTTAGAATTCACGAACTCCCGTCTTTTCAATTTCTCCAAATATCAGGCACAAAAACCAAGGCGGACTTTTGTACGTCTTCATGAAAATATGCTACCGTCGGCGATAAGACTAGCGCCCGACGATAAGTTCGCACGCTTGTTATGCCAGATGTCATCCATATTTGGAATGATATTTAAAACGAATATTTATCATTTCATCATCGCTAGCGCGGTGCGGTAACTGCTACTGCCCGTGGTACTTGGGTTTCTCGAAAAATTCATCTCGGCATTCGTCGAATAGAAATTCATCTTGGCATTCGTCGAACCGAAATTCGTCTCGACATTCATCGAATGACTAGCGTGGAGCGATAACCTCTATCACCTGCGGTAGAATGGTTTCTAAAAAAATCATCCTGTCATTCGTCAAGAGGCTAACGCGGCGTGTTAACCTCTATCGCCTGGCGGTAGATTGGTTTCTCGAGAAATCATCCCGTTATTCATTGAGAGGCTAATGCGGCGCGTTAACATCTATCGTCTGGCAGTAGATTGGCTTCTCGAGAAGTTCGTCTTGGCATTCGTCTAAAGGCCCTGCTTGACGTTCGTTGAGAGCCCTGCGTTTTGCACGTGCAATAGGACTAGCGCGATGCGATAACGTCCTGAGAGCTCTATCAAATTAATTCACGGTTACCGCTCGGCGGTAACTTGCAACGCTCGGCATTAGTGGCCATAGAAGTCTTCTTCTTCGTCGCTTGCACCTATCAACCTGCACACTCTATCAACAGAAGTAGTAATCAAATACAACCTGAGAGTTGATATTCTCAAACTCATGGAACGTGAAACATCAGTTCAAACAACATTTAGTTAAAACAAGTGTTATAAGTATGAGTAAAGGTGTAGATTTTTATACGTATTAAAATAACTAATATGCATCCTAACATAAAACCTTCCCAGAGAGCAATGCATTGACAACAGAAAGTAGTAGTAGCAGAACAACAAATAACATTCCAACACATAAAGAAACTATGTTATGGGCACTAGCAAGCTAACACTAACCCATAACACCAAATGAAAATGTCTGAGATACAACACAAAGTTAAGAGAAAAACAACAGACTACCTCTCACTAATAAGATGAACGGGGAATCATCTACTGAAGGCTAGAAGAAACAAATTTGATTAGATCTAACTACTACTAGTCTGAACCTAAGGTATTCAAAAAGAAAAGAATGCATCAACACAAAGGCGCAAAATATTGGATCTTACAGCGCCCTTAGAGGTGGGGGGTGGTGAATAAGGGTTAATTAATTTACTTTAACTAAACCATGTTTACTTGATGAAAAACAAAGAAATCAAGACTAATTTTTCATAAGCAGAATTGAACACTCAGAAATTTATAAAAACATAAACAACAACAAATTATTTCAAAAGTGCTAAATCTGAATACAATATATCTTTATAGAGCTAGAGAAAAAGGCTTATGAAAAATACAATTTACTTTTGATTTCGCCGGTCCTTCTACCAAGAACCGGCAGGATAAAGATTATCTCTCCCTAGATCATGCTACTAGCCTCCCCGAGATCTAAACACGATCTAGATGCTGCACACAAGGCAACAATTTCTCCCTAATCCGCACAAGGACTTGGACGCCACACATAATGTGGTGATTCTCTCCTAAGCCACCCAAGGACTTAAATGCCACGCACAAGGCGACAATTTTCTCTCTCGATTATAATAGGAATAAAGAACAAAAAATTGAAAACTTCAGAATTAAAAACTCCCTCCAAATAGGGCGCTGAAGATGCCGACGGATCCTTGTCAGGGTTTCTTTGAATGTCGCGTACGTGCCGTCGATCTTTCACGCTTTGACCTTCTTGAGAGTATGGAGTAATTCTGGATTCTGGAGCTCTCTTGATTAGATGAACAGGAAGGAACACTCCAGGTAATGAAATTCGTGAGCTCCACAGAAAATCGACTGGTTTTATATTTTAGCGATATCTCCTAGAGACACTAGGACTGGGTATCGCCAACTGGTGATATCAGAATCGGCTGCCACGTTTCCCATGTATTCCTCCTTTTAGCATCTCAGATCCGTCATGTCAATCGTGGACTGTCACTTGGCTATATCTGATGTCGTCGGTGATAAGAATAGTAAATGCCAGCCATGTGGAGATAATGTGTTAACTGCTTATTCCACTGTCGCTTGGTGGCGATACTCAATATCGCCTGGCGATATCTCCCGAGCTCCTCAGTTCTGACCCGAATCAACACTCAAATGTCATTAGAGTTAGACCTGAGATATTTGCACATCATAAATACCCAATGATCAAATACAAACGAGATTTGTTCTTAGCAAACCAAGAAGCGTGGAACACATGCTCCAACAATCTCCCCCTTTTGATAATAACAAATCCACTGAGAAAGAAATCATGAATGATCTATGGAGGGTAAGAAACTATGATTAGAAAGATTAAGCATTTGTATGTGCACAAACTCCTCTTGGATGTAACACTCCCCCTACATGTATACTCCCCCTAAATCTAAGCAAATTGAACCTGTGTATTTTAATGTTGTTGAAATGTAATTGAAATTTAAATTCATAATTAAATCATGATTATGAATGATTTCTAGATTTAGGGGGAGTACACATGTAGGGGGAGTGTTACATCCAAGAGGAGTTTGTGTACAAACAAATACTTAGTTTTTCTAATCATAGTTTCTAACCCTTCATAGATCATTCATGATTTCTTTCTCAGTGGATTTGTTATTATCAAAAGGGGGAGATTGTTGGAGCATGCGTTCCATGCTTCTTGGTTTGCTAATAACAAATCTCATTTGTATTTGATGATGTGGATGGAGAATCATAAGTTTCTTCAAGAAATATTCAAATTTCATAAGCAGTAGGAAACAAATATATAAGTTCAAATATATGTTGATTTAGTCTTGATATCTTTGTTTTTCATCAAGTAAACTCAGTTTAGTTAAAGTAAATTAATTAACCCTTATTCACCCCCCAATAAGGGCGTCGTAAGATCCAACATAAAAGGCATCACAAATATAGTTCATAATATTAATAAGCTTAAGCAAATTATCAACCCAACGAGAATAACCGTGCAACAATAACAAACAAAGATCATATGAACAGTGAGTATAATTAGTCTACCACGAAATGACTATATGAGAGAGAGATTTGTACCAATTATAATAAGTATTCATATTAATAATCATGTATATATATATATATATATAGTAAAAGAGACTGATCGGATTAAAGAGTGGATCATTAACACTGGGCATAAAACAGTACTGAAGTGGTGGCATTCGTTCTAACACAAACCATCAGATCAAAACATTCGAAGAAAAAGGTACTATGGTGGTGGTCATCCATCCAACCCAACCCAACAGTCCATAATAAAGCAACCATGTGTAATGATTCACAAACATGCACTATGGTGGTAGTCATCCATATAACCCAACCAAACAGTCCAAAAACATTATAACAAAATCTGGCAGCACACAAGACTTGGCATCAGATTACCACAATGACATAAAGAAAGAAAAACCCAGAAACTACAAGTAAAAATAGCCCTTCACGATGAATTTGTCGTGACCATACGTTGAATTTGGTGTGATCACTCGACGAACATCGTAACAACTCAACAAATTTTACAAGAACACTCGATGAATTGATATAACCACCCAATGAATTCGACTTAACCACTCGACGAATTTGATTTAACCACTCGACAGTCCAAAAACATTATAACAAAATCTTGCACCGCACAAGATTTGGCATCAGATTACCACGATGACATAGGGAAAGAAAAACCCAGAAATTACAAGTAAAAATAGCCCTTCACGATGAAGTCGTCGTGACCATACATTGAATTCGGTGTGATCACTCGACGAACATCGTAACAACTTGACAAAATTTACAAGAACACTCGATGAATTGATATAACCACCCAATGAATTCGACTTAACCACTCAGCGAATTTGACTTAACCACTCGACGAATTTGACTTAACCACTCGACAAATTCGACTTAGCCACTCAACGAATTCCACTTAACCACTCGACGAATTCGACTTAACCATTCGACAAATTCGACTTACCACTCGACGAATTCGACTTAACCACTCGACGAATTCAACTTAACCACTCGATGAATTCGACTTAACCACTCGACGGATTTGACTTAGCCACTTGACAAATTCGACTTAATCACTCGGCGAATTCGACTTAACCACTCGACAAATTCAACTTAACCACTTGACGAATTCGACTAACTTCTCGATGAACTGTGCGTATCTACTCCACTAATTCTACCTAACAACTTGAACACTCGATGAATTCGATGCGAACACTCGACAAATTTGACATGACCACTCGACGAATTTCACTCAGGCCAAACCGAAACTATATGAACTCGAAATGACCAAAACCAGGAAAGCAAAATTAATTTCATTGGGTCTTAGAAATTTAACAAAAAGAAGAACTAAAAGAAGACTAAGCAAGAGGGGTAGGCCACCACTTACCTCCAATCTTCCGATTTCCAACATCCTAAGCACTCTACGTCACGAATCGACCGAAAGAAACCACGACAACAAAAATCTGGAAGGATTTGGATGAAAACGAAAGTTAGGGCGACTCAATCCAACACCAAAAATCCATGAAACCAGAAATACTCACCGCACACACGTAGATCTTGGTGAGAGTTGTCCAGATCTATACTCCGATGAAGATTTCATACACTAGAGCTCCCACGACGGCCGTTAGAAAGTTCCCTGAAAGACGACCTCCCTCTCCCTCGCGTGCTCTGGTTCGGTGGAACAGGAAGAAGGACGAGAAAACCTAAATCCGAAGTTTGAGCTGGCTTTTATATAGAAAATTTTTATGTATATTTTTATATATAATATGATATATAAATGATCTTAACGTTTCATTTGACATTTTAGACTAATGCCAACTTGGTTCTCGACAAAATTTGCATCGAAGGTAAATTGTGGTCCTACGAATCCAACAACAAAGTAGAAATAAGAGTTTGACGAGCTGACATCGAGTTACGATTTATTTCCACAGTTTATGACAACGATAAATTCTCTCAATCTTGAAAATTCACCAGGGTTACAAACATAGTTTGGATCGCAACGAAACTCGACCAAACGAATGCAAAAACGCACTAATGACGTCGCACTATTAACTTTGCGTTAATGTAACACCATTACGTCAATATTACGCAAAAAAGATCAAAATTAATTATCAAAAATTCAGGGGCATTACTGTTGAAACCTAAAACTCGATCTTTGTGGAGTTCACCCTTGGGGAAGGGGTGATCACACACTTACTTCTCCCCCGCGAGACACACGACTAAGGAAAAAAGACAAGGAACAGACCCAAGGGCTCGACATGGAGGTCCTACCACACACCCGAAAGATCTTAGAGCGCTTCCCTTCCTTAGACAAATGTCGAGTTAAGGCTACCTCAGAAAGCGCTAGAAGACCGGGGCACAAGTAAGCATGCCTTCTGAGGTACGCCCTTGGGTCTATTTATAGATTTTTGAAAATGGTCTGCCAACAACCAATCTCCGCTGTTCTAAATGGTTATACACAGTCCAAATTGGTTTGCCAACAACGTAACTCCGTTGTTCTGAATGGTTAACCACAGTCCTTTGAGGGCATCCAGGTAATTTTGCCTCTGGGTCATACTAGACGAATGATCTGAGAGAGCACCACTCGGCTGAAGGGGCGAATGCTAGGAGCACAATGCATTCGCCGCATTGAAGCTCTTCTGAGGTGCGAGTGCTTGGCTGGGCGGCCTCTCGCCCAACCTTTCGAGAACTGGTCTTGTGTGCGGGTCGAGGCGCGAGATCCTTAGGAGAGTGCTAGGTGAAGATTGCACTCGCCGAAGGGTCAAACCACCCCTCGCAGGGCTTCACAAATGCCACTATTTAGTCCTTGGGCGAGTGTAGGACAAAATGCCTCACTCGCGCATCTGATGGGGTCCACTCATCGAATATGGGGTTGTACATAATCCCCGCTCTTTGTGATCTTTAACAAGCTCGGAAAGAATCATCGAACCCCACATATTGGATGAGTGGATGCTCACCTGGAAGAGAATCTTCTGTGGGCCCCTTCGTGGCTATAAAAATATCCAAGTAGAGGCAAATGATCCCTGCTTTAATCCTCCATCGTCGTTCTCACCCCGAATCGCGATGTATCTTTCCAAGGAAACTCTAGACCACCTCCGGCTGTGCAAGATAAGAACAAAACCTTGATGGGCTCACTCGTCCCCTGGCTCTCTCGAAGTGCACCCTGGTCATCCGACGCGACCCAGCCAAGGATGAGTTGGCCTCTCAAAATGCTTCTCCACCTAAGACATCCTTGGTATTTGCATTCGCTTAGCATTGCTCATCCCTTTTCGTTGCCGAGATAAAATGTTGATTCGTCGTATCTATTTGCAGATCCCACCGGTGGAGAAGGAAGTTAAGGAGGTGGGTGCTAAATCGAACTTACTGGGGAATGGGAATGGCCAGGTGGACCGCGAGATCACCTCCCCTCTCCGGCTCGATGTTCTTGCGCAAGAGACATGTAAATCTTCATCTAACTGTTAGCCTTTCATTCCCCGGCTTACCTGTCGTTTGTTTGCAGCTCCTGCTTTTGGGACTTCGGGGTTGAGAGTTCCAACACCGACATCCTCCACTCGCGAGACACCAATAGATCTCGCCTCAACGCTACCCCCAGCGGGTGTCACCCCAAACCTTCATTCTGAACCAACAATCTTCCGACCAGGCCTGGGAAAGAGAAACATATCCTTCAACACCCCCTTTGAGGGGCATCATGGCACATCTCGACATACTTCTGATAAGGACGCAGGTGCAGGATCAGGTAATGACTTTCACTATCTTTCACGAGAGATGCGAGAGTTAAGCATATGTAACACCATTTATCACAGGTTTTCGCAAGATCTCTACTGACGTTGATATCGATAAGGAGGAGGTCTCGCCCCTTACTTCTCCAGATTCAATTGCTGATTACTTAGGCAATCCAGAGGACGTTGTTGGAATGAAGCGGTAGGTGGCCGAGATATTACAGAAACAATCATTGCTGCTGCGCGGGATTGCCAATCAAGTGCGGGAGAATCAGGAATCTGCTGAGGCGTGGCTTCTCAGCCTGGAGAATAGCTATACACAACTAATTTCCAATCTGTCGGGAGTGGTAGGTGGCGGGACATAATATATTGGTCTTCACATTGCGTGGGTCAAAGATCAACTCTATCTTGCACAGCGAGAACTCCAGACCATTCTCTCTTTTCACTATGCACGCGGCACGCCGGGAGCAGGAAGGGGAGGTTGGGGACGGTGAAGACGACCCCTTGGTGGGCCTACCGGCACTCGCCTCCCGCTCCTGTTTTATTTTATAAGCTCAGTAATAATAATTGTCGCCCTTTATGTCGAATGCTGACAATTCGTTATGGTTGTATATTGTTTGATCCTGCTTTCTTTCCAGTGTTTTGTCGTATATATATTTTATTTTTGCGGATGTTTTTTACTTATGTTCTTCCCTCGGCTTGAAAATACGGTGCGAGTGAGGCGGTGCGAGATCTCTCCTAGGGCCATGGCCGGACCTGGGGCGAGATCTAAATATGTGATATCCGCACTTTTTTGTCCGTTGATCATTTCCCGCCCAAAAGTTCCTATAAATAGACCACCTACCTACCACATTAATCACCACGTTCGATAGTGTTTTCACTTTTTCGTCACTTTTCTTCCTCTTGCACTCGCGCCTTCACTTCCCCTTTTGCTCTAGGCGAGATGTCGGGAGATGGTGATTGTCGGAATAAGTGTGCCGCTGCATTGGCCGACTACCCATTCATGCATTGTAAAATGTCAGAGGAAGAATACCAGTCGCTCGTGAATCTTTATATCACCCCAGGCTTCAAGGCGCGATATCCATCTAGTAACGAATCGATCAACCACTTCTCGCCTTATGAACTCGCCATCCCTGCTGAGCACTTCAAGGTTGAGCTCCGCCTCCTTATATGGCCCGAGGTTTGTCAAGCCCTGCGCTACTTTGGAGTGGTTCCCGCTCAACTCAATCCAAATTCCAGAGCTCTGCTACTCACATTCGCCTGTTATATGCGGTCAGAGTGAATGGAGTTCAGCCTCCAAGTCTTCCGCAAGCTCTTAAATTTCCATGCCAAGAGGGACGGGTTCGCGTTCTTCTCTGGCAACCACCTTAAGGAAAGAGGTCTGGCCAATAAGAACCATAACTGGGTCAGGCAGTTCATTTTTATCTCTGGCGACTTCGGCAAACTCCCGCTTTCACTGATCCAGCAAGAGGAGTCTACCTACCGCCCTCCTAGTCTCGGCGGCCATGAATCCAATCTCCACCAATTCCTCCTTGGGAAGTATTTCGACGCCATCTTCCCGAGGAGGAACGTCGACACGCTCATGCCTGTTCTCGCCGGGGAGGGTATTTCTTGCATTTGCAACTCTAAAGATTATAGGGTCTGGAAAATTCTAATTTATGATACTTGTGCAGGGGTGCGAGATCTCCCCCTTAACCTCCGATCTCCCGGCAGCGCGACAACTTCTGCCGAGATGGCCCATGCCAAAGCCGCCGCTGTGGCTTGTAGAAGCTCGCTGAAGCCGCTGCCGAAATTAGGTGACAAAAAGCAGAGGCCTGACGCACCTCCGTCTCCACGTCCTTCCAAATAATCATCATCATTCGGGAAACCAGCAGCTATCGAGAAGTTAAAAGATGCCAAGAGGCCAAAAGCTACAGAGAAGCCAAAGGCCGCCGAGAAACCCACAAATGTCGAGAAGCCAACCACTGCTGATCTCAGCAAGGGCAAGGAGATTATCATTGAATCTCCTAAAAGTGGCACCGACGGTGTGGTGAAGAGGGCAGGAGAGACCGACACGACCTCGGCACAGGAGAAGCCGAAACCCAGGGCCCATAGGAACTTTGGCCTGGGAGAAGATGTACTGAACGACAGGGAAGATCCCCTGTTGGTGTGGGATCGAAATGCTAACAGGGTCTCTATCTCTGTAGTGCTCCCTTCCTGGCAGGAAGGTGATACCGTATCGGGCCAGGCCTATGCATTGGCCTTTGGCATGTATCGGCGGGACAACGCCGCCTACTATGACAGGGCGTTAACAAAGTCACTCGCCTATGAGAGCTCGCGAGCCCAATTCCGCGCCCTCGAGCTCACACATATGTCAACGCACCACGACATCCATCTTGCTCGTAAACTGTCGGATGTTAGAGCGGCGCAATCCTCTCTTTGTTCGGAGGTGAAAAAGTTAAAGGAGGAGCTCGCGGCCTCCAAGAAGGATCTCGCCCTACGAGAGGCGGGAGTGGTAAATTCTTACTGTCTTTCTTGTATATTCGCCAAACGTTTTACTCTACCCTGATCCCTTGTCATTGTGCAGGATACCACGACCATTGCTGCGAAGGACGCGCGTATCGCCCGTCTAGAGGACGAGAACAAGCGGATAAGGGCTCAAAATCAGCAGTGAATTGACTCGTTGATGCCTCCTCCCCCGGGCGAGAAGAAGGGGGCCCTGCTGCATACTCATCATGAGATTGACATGATGATGCAGAAGAATGCCATTATGGGGGCCAGGTACGCGCTCCAGATGATGCAATAGGCTATCTTCCTTAACAGCAATGATGAAAAAGTGACAGCCGATATCTTGATGACGGAGCTCTTCCAGCCTGTTCCCGAGCCCATGCTGAGTGAGGATGAGGATTCTGGCGAGAGCGAGACTCGACCTCGTCGTCCTGAGGCTCTCTCCCGCTCCACTTTCTATTTTGCTTTTGCTTGTACTTTTCTTTAGGGCCTTGCCCCCCTTTTGTCAATGTTAAAGATTTTGGATAAATGAAATACATTATTATAAAAATTCTCACCTCTTCTTTTTATTCTTTGTGATGCCGAGCAATACAGTACTTTGAAATGCATTCGACTCGCGCTCCCGCTTAGCCCACGGCAGGAACATATCGCGACCCCTTAGGCCGACTTTTTGCTTATGATTAGACTTCGTGTCGTTCTCTCCCTTTTAACCCACGCACGTGCAAGTTCTTAGTCTTGTGAGAGCGAGCTCTCAGCACTCGTATTGGCTTTCCCTCCTCAGACTGGAGAGATCACCTTACTTGGCGAGATCTTTCCGAGAACTTATCCTTTCTTCGAAGAAAACCTTAGCCTTCAGATCTGTTTTATTGGTGAGGTTAATTAAGGACTTGTCTTGACAACTTCATTCACTGAGGATCCCCGTCCTGTCTGCTGGGTGAAAGCCTGATAGCTGAAGCAACTCTGGACAGCCCTAGAACAAGGGTTCCATTTTTCTTGATCAACCACCGGGCACCACTACCAGCCCAATCAATTAGGTGGAAGCCTGACAACGGATGTTGAGCATCAACCGGTCTCAGCCCCAGGGTCATAACGATGTCCAACGGGGATCCCGGCCATGAAAGCTAGGTGGAAACCTAACAGCGAGAACATCCCGGGACCTAACCCCAGAGCGAGAAGATATTCCTTTTGCCAACCTTCGGGAGCTACCATCAGCCCGATTAGTTAGGTGAGAGCCTGATGGCAGATGTTAAACATCAACCATACTTAGTCCCAGGGTCATAATGACATCCAATCCCTGGCCCCGCGAGCTAGGTGAAAGCCTGACAGCAGGAGCATCCCGGGACCTAACCCCAGAACGAGAAGATATTCCTTTGGACAATCTCCAAGCACTACCATCGGCCCGATCAGCTAGGTGATAGCCTGACAGTGTATGTTGAGCATCAATCAGACTCAGCCCCAGGGTCATAACGACATCCAATAGGGATCCTGACCCTACTAGCTAGGTGGAAGCCTGATAGCGGGAGCATCCGGGGACCTAACCCCAGAGCAAGAAGATATTCCTTTGGCCAACCTTCGGGCGCTACCATCGGCCCGATCAGCTAGGTGAGAGCCTTGCAACGGATGTTGAGCATCAACCGAACACCACCCCTGGGTCATAACGACATCCAACGGGTATCTCGACCCTACCAGCTAGGTGGAAGCCTGATAGAGGGAGCATCCCGGGACCTAACCCCAGAGCGAGAAGATATTTCTTTGGCCAACCTCCGAGCGCTATCATCAGCCTGATCAGCTAGGTGAGAGCCTGACAGCAGATGTTGAGCATCAACCAAAATCAGCCCTAGGGTCATAACGACGTCCAACGGGAATCCCGGCCCTGCGAGCTAGGTGGAAGCCTGACAGTGGGAGCATCCCGGGACCTAATGAAAGTTATTTAACTTTAGGTTTGCTAATCACCTAGAGGGGGGGGGGGGGTGAATAGGTCTTTGAGCTTTTAATAAATCTTTTGTTATTTTCAAGTTATTCTATCTCGAGCTTGTCTTTAAATCCTGCAATCACAAAGAAAAACAAGCACACACAACAAACACCCACATTTATAGTGGTTCCCCAATTGGGTACATCCACTTTCCCTCCAACCTATCCAACTTATTTGTTGGACTCAGCACAAACTCCTCCACTTATGCTCCTTAGAGCTTACACCTCATTCCCTCAACCTTAAACAGATTCTTCTCAGAATCCAACTCAGAAACACAAGGGTTACTACCTTAGAGCTCTGCAGAACTCCTACAGCTCAGTGATCCACATGTCACCTACCTTAGTCTTATTTTTAAGGCCTACACTCAGGATCTTCAGCCCTATAGCTTTAGGCACACAACCCTACTCTCAGAGTGCTACAACACTCCTATAATTCAGTACCCTTTCAGGTACCTACAGCTCAGTCTCCTCCAAGGCCTACAATCTCCGTGACAAACTTGTCACCAACAACTTAGTGACTCTTTAGTCACCTACTTTAGGCACAAGGCCCTATACTCAGGCTGGGAGGACAATCCTACCTCAGATCCACACTTGGATCCTACCTCATAGAGAAACACTCTCTTACCTCAGGCACTTAAGCCCTACAACTCAGATCCTCACTTGGATCCTACCTCAGTACCCTAACAGGGCACCTACCTCAGTGACAAATTTATCACCTACCTCAGGCACAAAGTGCGCTACACTCAGATTCAGGAAATCTGAATCCTACAGGAAATAAAACAGGATGTTGAAGAAAATAGAACAACTGACTCAAAGAAGTATCTCTGAGTCAACCTTGCTGGACTGAGCAGATATTAGTCCAGAAAACTTGCTGTAGATGGAATTAGTCTTCTTCTACAACTAACATTTTACTATTATACAGGTAAGCAACAATCAACTTGCTGAAGAGATGAATCAGCTACACTGTTCTGAATAGAACAAACTTGCTGAACTTTGAAGTGCTTCAGCTATCTTTATCTGCCCTTAGGCTATCTTGGCTTGACTTTTGCTTTCAAGCTTGATGGGAAGAAGATGTCCAGTCGCCTCTTTCTTTTTCTCTTTCTATATTCTTCTGCGTTTGATCCCCGAGTGTTCGTTAACCCTAATCCCTTTTCTGTTTCCCTTTTATTTGTCGTTGATTTGAATCAACGACACAATAATATGTGGGCCCACCAAGGATGTAACACCCATATCCGTCGCATAGCATATAGTAGTAGGTCCGGCCGTGGCCCGACGCCATATACCACAGTCAGACCGGAAGGTTACTCAATGGAAACCATCCAACTAAGAATCAACATCCTACACAGAGTACATTCTAGCGGAAGCAATTGAAAAGTTGCAATTAAAATAGAACCCAACCAACAGCATGAATGTCCACTACAAAACCCAACAGGAATGACGTACAATACACAAGTACATGGCCTTATGGCCTTACAATAGTTTACTTAAATAAAATATGTCTTCCAAACCTCAGCACGCAGGCCAGTCACACATGAATAATACAAGTAAACATTCAATTTAGACCTTCGAGGGCCGGCTCAGCAACAAGTGCTTTTTGCCCGCTATTTACCACTAGGCTCCGCAGCACCTGCAAGCACAATCCACCGCAACGGTGACAAAC
Source organism: Platanthera guangdongensis (assembly GCA_039583875.1). Taxonomy (NCBI): domain Eukaryota; kingdom Viridiplantae; phylum Streptophyta; class Magnoliopsida; order Asparagales; family Orchidaceae; genus Platanthera; species Platanthera guangdongensis. Next base: position 129,823,491 of record CM077152.1, read on the forward strand.
AAAAGCAACAGTCAGCTATGCTGATAAAATTATAATGATCCCGCCCCAAACTCAGGGCGGCGATGCTCCTTCCCTGCACTTTATTAGCATTGCCATATAATAAAGAAATTTCACAACAACACAGGCGTAGGCTCGCACGGCCACACACCCCGTGCTCTCAGGGCACATTCCCGGTGAACACGGTCAAAGTCCGCTGACTCACCACCACCCCCTAGGCGGAAAAATCTCGTGAGCATTATGGTCTTTCCGGCTAAAGCATAAGACCCTCCATCTATGCCAACGGCGAGTACCACGTACCTTAGGTCTCTCTAACCGAGCCACATAGAGCGGGTACGGTTCCGCCTAACCCATTGCTCACACCGCCCTATCAACTTAAGACATGAACGCAAGTCAAACTTCCCCGAGTCCCAATCCGATCACACACTTCAAATAACCCAGTTATGTTCAAGTTGTCTCCCATGCCACCATGTTGGCAGAATCACGCATCTGCCCAGTTTTCCGGGTGCACCTTGGAGTTAGCCCCCAAGGCTCCCTGTTGCAATCTACCACGTATAAAACCCGAAAACAAACAATTACACAGAGTCTTCTCCGGCCATTCATACAATGCAACATCACCGATCCATACCAACTTGTCCGGGTAGGCTTCACACATCATGCCTATGTCCGTTTCGCGACTACGAACTCTACATGCTAAACAACGGGAACTCTACATGCAAAGGAAAAGAGGACTTCACATGTCCTAGGATGAGAATCGTTACCCTAGCATTCCTCTTTGGCGCCATGGAAATCTATGCAGATGAAAAGCACCGTAATGTCCTCGCCTCCGTAGATCGGATGTCGGCTTGCGATTTGGGGCTCCGAAGCTCCGCCGACGGCCGGATCTATCTCCCTTCTTCTTCCTTGCTCTCCCCCTCTCTAGAACTTAGAAAGAGAATAACCCAAAAGAATGAGGGTTTTAAAGGCCTATTCCCGGGTATAACCCAGCAAGAACAGGCCAAAGCCGTTAGATCCCAAAATAAGGAAACGGACGGCCATGATTCGGGCTTAAAATCCAAAACTTAGGCTTGTCTAAGGCCGTGTGCCTCATTCGCCGTCGAAACCGACGCATCCCGAAAAGTACACGGGCTCTTGACACGCTCGTGTCCGACTTGACACACCCGTGTCATACAGTACACGACCGTGTAGCGTGCCGTGTTCCTCCTTCGACACAGGATCAAAAACGTCCCGCAAGGGACATGGGTACTTGACACGCCCGTGTCACAATTGACATGCCCGTGTCTACCCGCACACGCCCGTATGCTAACACCATGTGTCTTCCACGACACGGCCCGACCTTCACCCGGAGAAGGACACGGCCTGGGACACGCTTGTGTCTCAGGCCGTGTTCGCTGCTCGACGATCATCAACTCCAAATTCGTCGACCTCTCGGCCAGATCGTCGACCCGAGCACGACACGCCCTTGGGACACGCCCGTGTCCCAGGCCGTGTGACCCCTACCAAGTTCCAAACTTGGCTCAAAACGCCTCCCGTCGCTCTTTTGAGTTTCGGGGCGTTACAACTCTCTCCCTCTTAAAAGAATTTCATCCCGAAATTATAAAGGAAAGATAAAATAAAACTTAAACGGTACTTGAGTGGAATAACTCTGGGTACTCCTCAAGCATGGTCTGCTCTCACTCCCAGGAGAGCTCCTCCTAACCGCAATTATCCCAACGGACTTTGACCATTCTGATCTCTTTGTTGCGTAGCCGCTTGACTTTCGAGTCCTCAATGCGGACAGGCTTGACCTTCGTCGTCAACCCATTATTGTCCGACACTTGGTCGACCACAATCACTTGCGAAGGCTCTTGCACCGCCTTCCGCAGCACTGATATATGGAATACATCGTGTAGACCAGCTCCACTGAAAGCCTCAATCGATAAGCTGCTTTGCCAATCCGCTCCAGAACCTCAAACGGTCCAAGGTACCTCGGGCTTAGCTTCTTCAAGCACCACACCTGCGAGACACCATTGAACGGCTTGATCTTCAAGTATACCCAGTCGCCGACAACGAACTCCACATTCCTATGCTTGGCGTTATAGTACTTAGCTTTGCGGCACTGAGCGATTAGCAATCTCTCTCGAATCATTCGAACCAACGACGCTGCATCTTCCACCTCGTGTCGCTTGTACAACTTTGACTCACCCGTTTCCAACCAAGACAACAACGTGCGACATCTTCTACCATAAAGGTCCTCGAAGGGCGCCATTTGAATTCTCGCCTGGTAGCTATTGTTGTACGCAAATTCCACCAAGTATAGGTGGTCTTCCCACTGCTTCCCAAAGTCCAGGACGCACATGCGAAACAAGTATTCCATTGTCCTATTGACCCTCTCAGTCTGACCATCCATCTGCGGTTGAAAGGCTGTGCTAAAACTCAGCTTTATTCCTAACATCTGCTGCACCAACCTCCAATCATTGGACGTGAACCGACCATCATGGTCACTCACGATGCTGCGGGGCACACCGTGAAGCCGCACAATATTATCAACATATAACTTTGCCAATTTCTCCACGGAGTCATCCTTCCTATGCGGAATGAAGTGCGACACTTTCATCAAACGATCCACGACCACCCAGATGGTGTCGTGTCCCTTCTGCGACCTTGACAAACCATACACAAAGTCCATAGTAATGTCGTCGAACTTCCACTCCGGAATAGGCAAGGACTTCAAGAATCCTCCCGGCTTTTGGCATTCCACCTTCACCAAGGCACAAATTTGACACTTAGCCACGTAGAGTGCCACATCCTTCTTAAGTCCTGGCCACCAGAACAATTTCTTCACATCGCGGTACATCTTCATGCTCCCTGGGTGGATCGAGTACTTGGTATGATGAGCCTCGTACATAAAATCCGCCTGCAGATTGCCCACGTTTGGGACGCACAGACGACCGTCTTTCCATAACAATTCATCCTCAACAACAAATTGGGAATTTGACCCATCCAAAGCATCAACCATGATTTGCTTTATGCAGCCATCCATATCCAAAGCCTAACGAATCCGATCAGCCAGGTCACACTAAACTTCTGTCCAGTTCAATAGCGCTTCAGCACTTGTCTGCTTGTCTACGCAAGAGATCTCCAACGCCTCCAACTCCCGAACCAATCGCTCGTCATGGATCGATAACCAATTGGCTTGAGCTGGGGCCCTACGACTCAACGCATCCGCAACTGCATTGCCTTTCCCAGGCACATAATGAATTTTGAACGTGTAGTCCCCTAAGAACTCCATCCATCTCCGCTATAGCATGTTTAGATCTTTCTGATCCAACAAGTATTTCAGGCTCTTGTGGTCAGTATAGATATCGACCTTCACCACATACAAGTAGTGCCTCCACAGCTTCAAGGCAAAAATAACGGCCGCTAACTCCAAGACATGGACCAGATAATTTCTCTCATGCACTTTTAGCTGTCGCAAGCCATACGCTATCACACTTCTATGCTGTAGTAGCACACAACCCAATCCACTGCCCGAAGCATCGCTATAAATCTCAAAACCGTCGGTCCTACTCGGCGAACTCAGCACATGTGCCATGGTCAACCGACTCTTCAGCTTCTCCAAAGCTCACGCGCACTCCAGCGTCCAAACAAACTTCTACTCCTTCCTCGTCAGAGTCATGAGGGGTAATGCTATACGCGAGAAATTCTCCATGAAGCGCCTGTAATAGTCGGCAAGCCCCAGAAAGCTCCGGACTTCCATTACCGTACACAGCACAGGCCACTCTCGTATTGCAACAATCTTTGCCGGATCCACCGCAATTCCCTCTCCACTGACTATATGACCAAGGAACTCTACTGAGGACAACCAAAACTCGCATTTTGAGAACTTGGCGTACAATTGATTCCTCCTCAGCGTCTCCAACATGAAATGCAGATGGTTGAAGTGATCCTCCTCACTCTGCGCATACACCAATATGTCGTCGATGAAGACTATTACAAAGTGGTCTAGGTACTCCCTGAAAGTCCTGTTCATCAGATCCATGAACACTGATGGCGCATTCGTCAGCCCAAACGGCATGACCGTAAACTCATAATGCCCGTATCTCGTACTAAAAGCTATCTTGGGATATCACTCTCTCTTATCCGCAGCTGATAATAACCAGACTTGAGATCCAATTTCGAGCACACCGATGACCCGACTAACTGATCAAAGAGATCATCAATCCTTGGGATCTGGTACTTGTTCTTCTCCATTAGCTTGTTTAGTTCTCGGTAATCAATACAAAGTCTCAAGCTTCCGTCCATCTTCTTAACAAAAAGGACCGGTGTGCTCCAAGGCGACGAACTTGGACGCACATACCCTGCTCCAACAACACTTGAAGTTGTACCTTCAGCTCCGCCATCTCCTTAGGCGCTAGCTGATACGGAGAGCGTGACACAGACTTCGCACCTGACACTAGCTCGATGGTAAAATCAATCTCCCATTGAGGTGGGGCTCCAGGAAGATCGCCAGGGAACACATCAGGGTACTCGGATACAACTGAAATACTGTCTAATGTAGGCTTAGGATTTGCAACCTCCACTAGAGTGAAGAACAGCTCTGCTCCAGCATGAACCGCCTTCACCACCTGAAGAGCAGACATCAAAGTCTTGCTCGACCCTTTCATGCCCGTAAAAGTCGTCTCACGACCTATTACCAACTTGACCTCCTTGCGACTGCAATCAATATAAGCTTGCTGCTCCAAGAGCCAGTCCATGCCAAATATCATGTCGAACTCCACTAGCGGTAGTAACGACGCTTGCAAATCGAACTCTTGACTCCCAATACAAATCTTAACGCCACAGATTATATCCTCGCGCATCAAACACCCATTCGGCAACAACACATCCAGTTTGTCCTTCGCCATCGAAGAAGGTACTCCGATGCGCGATATGAATCCTTCAGACAAAAAGGAGTACGAAGCTCCTGTATCAAAGAGTGCTCTCGCCGGATACTCATAAATCAAAACAAAGCCTATATAAGTAGTGGTAAGGTAACACACTCATAACAAGTATTTAAAAAAAATTAACTTGCTATAAATTTAAACCGTACCTGTCACCACATCCGCTTGCTTGATGGCCTCTTGCTGGCCAAGATTGTAGACTCTAGGTTGAGCCGAAGCATAATGGGATGCGGTTGACTCCACTACCTTGCCCTTTTCCTCATATATTGCTCCCGGCTTCCTCTCGGACTTGGGACGTCCGCTCCAACAGTCACGGGCAAAGTGTCCCGACTTTCCACAAGTAAAGCATGAGCCCGGGGTCCGACCCATAGTCGCCCTAGAAGCACCTGAAGAAGGGGCTGGACCCGAAGTCCTAGCCTTCTTAAACCACCTTCGGTACGCAGGATTTACGTTAGCCGGCACCTTGAACTCAGTCTTCTTATCACCAGAGTTTTTCTTCGCTTGCACATTCTTCAAATCCTTTTCCAACGACCGAGCCGTATTGACCAGGGTCAAGAAGCCCTGAGTCATAGGCCCCGAGAGTAGTAGCCTTAAGTCATCTCTCAAACCTTCATAGAATCGGTTTGTCTTACACTCCTCATCCGCGAACGTAGAGCTAGCGTACCGACCCAACCGAGTAAATTCGTGGAGATACTCATCCACGCTACTCTCTCCTTGTGTCAACTTCTGGAACTCATTCTCCAATGCTATCCTTTGAGCCGAGGGAAGGTACCTCGCCAAGAACGACCTCGAAAACTCATCTATCAAGACGTCCGTAAGTTGCCTTCCCCTCAAGTGATGTAGCTCCAAACCTTCCCACCACAGCCTAGAATCTCCATCCAACAGTAATGTAGCTATAACAGTCATCTGCCACTCTTCTATTTTAGTAGTTGTCAGTACTCTCTTCACTCTGGAGAGCCAATACTCTGCTTGGGATAGGGTTCCCGTCCCCAAGAACACCAGAGGATTGAATCCCAAAATATGTTTGAGCTGCCTTTCGGTCTCTCTCCTAGGCACCAAAGGCTCCACCACAACCTGCTCCACCCTTCTCGGTTCATCCCTTTGAAGCGGCACCTGCTCCATCGTAGGAGCGGGCTGCTGCATTTGCCTTGCAGGCTACAAATTGATCATAGCAAACACCGCTTCAGCCACCAATTGTATGGTTTCTATCGAGGCAGGTGTTGCAGGTGCATCATTCGGTGCACTACTAGCCTCAGAAACTGGGCGTTTTGACGGCCCTGCACCACTTCTGGTCACCTATAGTTGTACAAAACATCGTTATACGACCAAACAAAATTGCAAAAAAGCAATTATAGGAACACACAGGTTCCTCAAACACATGTATTTTCATTCCTAAGTAGACATTCATGGGTTCTTTTGATGTTATAACGATGACGCACACACATGTGCTCACCACCCCTTAAAAGAATTCATCCACGAATTCATTTAAGTTGACCGAAACCAGTTGTCTGATACCAAATTGTAACACCCCCTATCCGTCGCATAACATATATCAGTAGGTCCGGCCGGGGCCCGACGCCATATACCACAATCAGACCGGAAGGTTACTCAATGGAAACCATCCAACTAAGAATCAACGCCCTACATAGAGTACATTCTAGCGGAAGCAATTGAAAAGTTGCAATTAAAATAGAACCCAACCAACAGCATGGATGTCCACTACAAAACCCAACAGGAATGACGTACAATACATAAGTACATGGTCTTATGGCCTTACAATAGTTTACTTAAATAAAATGTGTCTTCCAAACCTCGGCACGCAGGCCGGTCACACATGAATAATACAAGTAAACATTCAATTTAGGCCTTCGAGGGCCGGCTCAGCAACAAGGGATTTTTGCCCGCTATTTACCACTAGGCTCCGCAGCACCTGCAAGCACAATCCACCGCGACGGTGGCAAACAAAAGCAACGCTCAACTATGCTGACCAAATTATAACGATCCCACCCCCAAACTCGGTGCGGCGATGCTCCTTCCCTGCACTTTATTAGCATTGCCATATAATAAAGAAATTGCACAACAACACAGGCGTAGGCTTGCATAGTCACACACCCCGTGCTCTCAGGGCACATTCTCGGTGAACACGGTCAAAGTACGCTGACTCACCACCACCCCCTAGGCGGCAATATCTTGTGAGCATTATGGTCTTTCCGGCTAAAGCCTAAGACCCTCCATTTATGCCAACAGCGAGTACCACGTAACTTAGTGTACAACCTCGAGCTCGCGAGAGGCCCTCTAGATGTAATTTCAGAAAGTTGGCGAGAGATGCTGAGCGGCGAGTGGGACCAGATGGTCCATTCGCAGGGGGAGAGATAGGTGGTCTATGCAATGGGCGAGACGCCCCCTTTTGAGATGCGAGTAGGCTCTTAGCGGCGAGAGGGTCCCATAGCAAAAGACACCCGCAAGACGACCAGGAGGGATCGTCTTGCCGATGGGTGCTCCCCCACTCGTGTAACGCCCCAAAACTCAAAGGAGCAAAGGGGGACATTTTGGGCCAGTTTGAGTTCTGGATGCAGGCACACGGCCTGGGACACGGGCGTGTCCCAGGGCGTGTCAAGCCTGTGTCGACACTAAGGCGGGAAGTCGACACTTTGGTCTCGACATTGTGTCGAGACTGGGCACACGGCCTGCGACACGGGCGTGTCGCAGGGCGTGTCGACCCGTGTCGACACGTAGCCGCGAAGTCGACACTTTGGTGTCGACAATGTGTCGAGACATGGCACACGGCCTGCGACACGGGCGTGTCAGCCCGTGTCGACACTCGTCCCGGGAAGTCGACACTTTGGTGTCGACAATGTGTCGAGACATGGCACACGGCCTGCGACACGGGCGTGTCGCAGGGCGTGTCGACCCGTGTCGACACTTAGCCGCGAAGTGTCGAGACCGTGTACACGGCTTGGAGCCCAGGCGTGTCAAGGTGACACGGGTAGGGACACGGGCGTGTCCTAGAACCCGTGCAGTGCTCGGGTTGAAAATGGGGAAAAATCATGGGGTACACGGCCGGCTACACGGCCGTGTCAGGTGGAACACGGGCGTGTCAGATCGAACACGGGCGTGTTCGACACCCGTGTGAGGTTCCAGGTGATCCGATTTTGACGGCGAATGAGGCACACGGCCCTGGACACGGGCGTGTGCCAGGCCGTGTTCGGTCCAGATTGGGCATTTCAGTCCCGAATCAAAGCCGTTCATTTCTTTGACTGAAGATCCAACGGCTGGGGGTTGTTCCTGAAGGGATATACCCGGGTTTTGACTTAGAAAACCCTCACTTTTCTTAAGTGATCTCTTTCTAAAGTCTTAGAGAGAGAGGAGAGCTAAGTGAAGAAGAAGGAGCTAGATCCGCCATTGGAGGAGCTTCGGAGCTCCGAATCGCAAGCCGACTCCGGATCCACGGAGGCAACGCTAGTGCGGTGATTTCCATCCGATTACTTTCCGATGGCACCAAAGAGGAACGCAAGGGTAACGATCCTCATCTTGAGCATGAGTCGCTCTCTTTCTTAGCATAGGAAGCCCGCTCTCGCGAGTTTGCGGAGAGTTGGAGGCGTTCCTTCGGGTAGATATGTGAAGTCCCCGTTGTTTAGAGTCCGTAAGCGAGAACGGACATAGGCATGATGTGTGAAGCCTACCCGGACATGTTGGTCTGGATCGGTGATGTTGCATTGCATAATGCCGGAGAAGACTCCGTGCTATTGATTGTTTTTCGGGTTTTCTACGCGGTAGATTGCAGCAGGGAGCCTTGGGGACTAACCCAAAGGTGCACCCGGAAAACTGGGCGGATACGAGATCTTGACAACTTGGTGGCTTGAGAGCCAACTTGAACATAACCGGGTTATGTGACTTGTGATGGAAATGGGACTCGGTGGAAGTTTGACCCGCGCAAATGGCTTAAATTGCCGTTGCGATGTGAGCACGGGTTAGATGGAACCGTACCCGTTCTATGTCATTCGGTTAAAGAGACCTAAAGGCACGTGGCACTTACCGTTGGCATAGAGTAGGGTCTTCGGCGGTCGATGGCTTAAATTGTCGTGACCCAGGCCAGGAAGACAAATTGCTCATAGGTTTGGCCGTCCTAGTGGCGGTGGTGAGTCCGGAATGTCAATGGCTTTAATTGACGTGACATCGACCGGTTCACCGAGAATGTGCCCTGAGAGCACGGGACGTGTGGCCGTGCGAGCCAACGTCTGTGATGAAATGGCTAAATATATAAATTGCTCGCTTATGCTAATGAAATGCAGGGAAGGAGCATCGCCGCCCCGAGTTGGGGGCGGGATCGTTATAATTTGGTCAGCATTGCTGACCGTTGCCTTGTTTTGCCACCGTGCGGTGGTTTGTTGCTTGCAGGTGCAGCTGGACCAAGCGGTCAATAGCGGGCTAAAAGCCCTTTTTGCGAAGCCGGCCCTCGAAGGCCCAAATGGAAATGTTTATTGCTTTATTCATGTATGACCGGCCTGCGTGCCGTGGTTTGTAAATCATGTAACAGTCAAGTGAAACATTTTGTAAGGCCTTAAGGCTTGTTTTGAGTATTTTGTAATAACATTCCTATTTTCGTATTAGTGGACATTCGTGCTTTTTGCTGGGTTCTTGTTTACAACCTTTATAAACTGCTTCCGCTAGAATGCTCTGTGTAGGACGTTGAGATTGGTTGGATGGTTTCCATAAGTAACCACCCGGTCTGTCTGTGGTATATGGCGTCGGGCCCCGGCCGGACCTACTGCTATATGCTATGCGACGGATAGGGGGTGTTACAATTTGGTATCAGACTACTGGTTTTGGTCGGGCTTAAAGTGAATTCGTGGGCGAATTCTTTTTAAGGGGTGGTGAGCACATTGTGTGCGTCATCGTAATAACAGTAAAAAGAACCCATGAATGTCCACTTAGGAATGAAAATACTCGTGTTTGAGGAACCTGCGTGTTCCTATAATTGCTGTTTGCAATTTTTTTGGTCGCTTAACAGTGTTTTGTACCACTATAGGTGACCAGAAGTGGTGTTGGGCCGTCAGAACGCCGAGTTTCTGAGGCTAGTAGTGCACCGGATGTTGCTCCTGCAACACCTCTGTCGGCTGAAAATATACGATTGGTGGCTGAAGCGGTGTTGGCCGTGATTAATGCGCAGCCTGGAAGGCAAGCGCAGCAGCCCGCTCCCGTGATGGAGCAAGAACCTCTGCAAGAGGCTGAGCCGAGGAGGGTGGAGCAAGTGGTTGTAGAACCGGTAGTGCCAAGGAGGGCAACTGAGAGGCAGCTAAAGCATGTAATGAGATTTAACCCTCCGCTATTCTCGGGGTTGGGAACCCCATCTCAGGCTGAAGACTGGCTCTCCAGGGTGAAGAGAGTCATGACAGCAACGGAGACGGAGGAGTGGCAAATGACCACCATCGCTACGTTCCTTTTGGACGGTGAAGCGAGGATGTGGTGGGAAGGATTGGAGCTGCACCATTTGAGAGGTAGACAACTGGTAGACGTTCCGATGGAAGAGTTCTCGGGATTGTTCTTAGCAAGATACCTCCCTTTGACGCAGAAGATAGCGTTGGAGAATGAGCTCCTGAAGTTGGTACAGGGTGAGAGGAGCGTGGATGAATATCTCCACGAGTTTACTCGGTTAAGTCGATATGCTAGCTCCACCATCATGGATGAGGAGCGCAAGACTAATCGTTTCTATGAAGGGTTGAGAGATGAGTTGAGATTACTACTCTCGGGGCCAATGACGCAGGGTTTCTTAACCTTGGTCAATACTGCCCGGTCCTTGGAGAAGGACATGAAAAATGTACAAGCAAAGAAAATCTTGGGTGAGAAGAAATCTGAGTTTAAAGTGCCGAGTACTTCAAAGTCCGGCTATCGGAGGGCTTTCAAGAAGCATAGGACTTCGGGTCCAGCTCCTTCTGGTGCTTCTGGGGCAACTACGAGTCGGACCCCGGGCGCATGTTTTACATGTGGAAAGACGGGGCATTTTGCCCGTGATTGTTGGAGCGGACGTCCTAAGTCCGAGAGGAAGCCTGGAGCTACTTATGAAGAGAAGGGAAAGGCGGTGGAGTCGACCGCATCCCATTATGCTCCGGCCCAACCAAGGGTCTACAATCTTGGCCAACAGGAGGCCATTAAACAAGCTGATGTGGTGACATGTACAGTTTAATTTATAGCAAGTCAATTTCTTTAAATACTTGTTATGCACATGTTACCTTACCACTGCTTGTTAGGATTTGTATTGATTTGTGAAAATCCGGCACGAGCACTTTTTGATACGGGAGCCTCACACTCCTTCTTGTCCGAAGGATTTATATCACGCATCGGAGTCCCTTCTTCGATGGCGAAGGATAAGTTGGATGTGTTGTTGCCCAATGGGTGTTCGATGCGAGCGGATAGGATCTGCGATGTTAAGACTCGTATTGGGGAGCAGGAGTTCGACCTGCGGGCGTCTTTACTTCCGTTAGTGGAGTTCGACGTCATATTTGGCATGGACTGGCTCTCGGAGCAGCAGGCCCATATAGATTGCGGTAGCAAGGAAGTTAAGCTGGGAGCGAGTCGTGAGACGACGTTTACGGGCTTAAAGGGGTCGAGCAAGATGTTGATGTCTGCTCTTCAGGTGGTGAAGGCGGTTCATGCTGGAGAAGAACTGTTCTTTACACTAGTGGAGGTTGCAAAGCCGAAGCCCGCGTTGGATTGTATCTCAGTGGTATCGGAATACCCTGATGTGTTCCCCGCAAATCTTCCGGGAGCCCCGCCTCAGCGGGAGATAGATTTTACGATCGAGCTAGTGCCAGGTGCAAAGCCTGTGTCACGATCTCCGTATCGGCTAGCGCCTAAGGAAATGGCGGAGCTGAAAGTTCAACTGCAAGAGTTGTTGGAGCAAGGGTATGTGCGCCCGAGTTCTTCGCCTTGGAGCGCACCGGTCCTCTTTGTTAAGAAGAAGTACGGAAGCTTGAGGCTATGTATTGATTATCGGGAGCTAAACAAGCTGACGGAGAAGAACAAGTACCCGATCCCCCGGATTGATGATCTCTTTGATCAGTTAGTCGGGTCGACGGTGTACTCGAAGTTGGATCTCAAGGCTGGGTACTATCAGCTGCGGATAAGGGAGAGTGATATCCCGAAGACAGCGTTTAGTACGAGATACGGGCATTATGAGTTTACGGTCATGCCGTTTGGGCTGACTAATGCGCCGTCAGTATTCATGGATTTGATGAACAGGACGTTCATGGAGTACTTGGACCATTTTGTGATCGTCTTCATCGACGATATTTTGGTGTACTCGCAAAGTGAGGAAGATCACTTCAAGCATCTTCATTTGGTGTTGGAAACGCTAAGGAGAAATCAGTTGTATGCCAAGTTCTCGAAGTGCGAGTTTTGGCTATCCTCAGTGGCGTTCCTCGGGCATATAGTAAGTGGAGAGGGTATTGCTGTGGATCCGGCGAAAATTGTTGCGATACGGGAGTGTCCTGAGCTTGTTACGGTAGCAGACATCCGGAGCTTTTTGGGGCTTGCCGGCTATTATAGGCGCTTCGTAGAGAACTTCTCGCGGATAGCGTTACCTCTCACTACATTGACGAGGAAGGAGCATAAGTTCGTTTGGACGCCGGAGTGCGCGCGAGCTTTCGAGGAATTGAAGTGTCGGTTGACCACGGCGCCTGTGCTGAGTTCGCCAGGTGGAACCGAAGGCTATGAGATATATAGTGATGCTTCGGGCAGCGGTTTGGGTTGCGTGCTACTGCAGCACGGAAGCGTGATAGCTTATGGCTCGAGACAGCTAAAAGTGCACGAGAGGAATTATCCGGTCCATGACTTGGAGTTAGCGGCCGTGATTTTTGCCTTGAAGCTGTGGAGACACTACTTGTACGGTGTGAAGATTGATATCTACACCGATCACAAGAGCCTAAAGTATCTAATTGATCAGAAGGATCTGAATATGCGGCAGCGTAGATGGATGGAGTTCCTGGGGGACTATACATTCAAGATCCACTACGTGCCTGGCAAAGGGAATGCGATTGCGGACGCATTGAGTCGCCGAGCCCCAGCTCAAGCCAATTGGCTATCGGTGCATGATGAGCGGTTGGTGCGGGAGTTGGAGGCGCTGGAGATTGTTTGTGTGGATAGACAATCTAGTGTTGAAGCAGTTCTGAATTGGACTGAAGTCCAATGTGACCTGGCTGATCGTATTCGGCAGGCTTTGGATATGGATGCTCATATGAAGCAGTTCATGGTAGAGGCTCTGGATGGGTCAAATTCCCAATTCGTCGTGGAGGACGGGTTGCTTTGGAAAGACGGTCGTTTGTGCGTCCCAAGTGTGGGCAATTTGCGGGTGGAGTTGTTGTACGAGGCACACCATACCAAGTACTCGATTCACCCGGGGAGCACAAAAATGTACCGTGATGTGAAGAAACTGTTTTGGTGGCCGGGTTTGAAGAAGGATGTTGCGCTATACGTAGTGAAGTGCCAAACCTGCGCCTTGGTAAAGGCGGAGTGCCAAAAGCCGGGAGGATTTCTTAAGTCCTTGCCTATTCCGGAGTGGAAATTTGACGACATCTCTATGGACTTTGTGCACGGTTTGCCAAGGTCGCAGAAGGGAAACGACGCCATTTGGGTGGTTGTTGATCGATTAACGAAGGTGTTGCATTTTATTCCGCATAGGAAGGATGATCCGGTGGAGAAGCTGGCAAAGCTTTATGTGGATAACATAGTATGGCTTCATGGTGTGCCCCGCAGCATCGTGAGTGACCGAGATGGGCGGTTCACGTCCAATGATTGGAGGCTGGTGCAGCAAATGTTGGGAACAAAGCTGAAATTCAGCACAGCCTTCCATCCGCAAACGGATGGGCAGACCGAGAGGGTCAATCGAACCATGGAAGACATGCTTCGCATGTGTGTCTTGGATTTTGGAAAGCAATGGGAAGACCACCTTTATTTGGTGGAGTTCGCATACAACAACAACTACCAAGCAAGTATTCAGATGGCGCCCTTCGAGGCCCTATATGGTAGAAGATGTCGCACGCCGTTGTCTTGGTTAGAAACGGGTGAGTCAAAGTTGTATAAGCGATCGGAAGTGGAGGATGCTACTTCTTTGGTGAGAACCATTCGGGAGAGGTTGCTTATCGCTCAGGACCGGCAAGCAAAGTACTATAATGGCAAGCACAGGAACGTGGAGTTCGCTGTGGGCGATTATGTATACTTAAAGATCAAGCCGTTCAAGGGTGTCTCGCGGGTGCGACGATTGAAAAAGCTAAGCCCAAGATACCTTGGACCGTTTGAGGTTCTGGAGCGAGTTGGTGAAGCGGCCTATAGGTTGAAGCTTTCAGTGGAGCTAAGTGGTCTACATGATGTATTCCATATTTCGGTGCTTCGGAAGGCGGTGCAGGAGCCTACGCAAGTGATCGCGGTCGATCAAGTGCCGGTGGAAAGTGGGCTAACGACAAAGGTCAAGCCCGTGCGGATTGAAGACTCGGAGGTCAAGCGGCTACGCAATAAAGAGATCAGGATGGTCAAGGTCCGGTGGGACAATTGCGGTCGTGAGGAGCTCTCTTGGGAGCGAGAGCAGACTATGCTTGACGAATATCCGGAGTTGTTCCGCTCAGGTACAAATTTTGGTTTTGTACATGTCTTTCCTTTATGTAATTTCGTGGGCGAAATTCTTTTAAGAGGGGTAGAGTTGTAACGCCCCGAAACTCAAAGGAGCAAAGGGGGACATTTTGGGCCAGTTTGAGTTCTGGCTGCAGGCACACGGCTTGGGACACGGGCGTGTCACAGGGCGTGTCAAGCCTGTGTCGACACTAAGGCGGGAAGTCGACACTTTGGTCTCGACATTGTGTCGAGACTGGGCACACGGCCTGCGACACGGGCGTGTCGCAGGGCGTGTCGACCCGTGTCGACACGTAGCCGCGAAGTCGACACTTTGGTGTCGACAATGTGTCGAGACATGGCACACGGCCTGCGACACGGGCGTGTCGCAGGGCGTGTCAGCCCGTGTCGACACTCGTCCCGGGAAGTCGACACTTTGGTGTCGACAATGTGTCGAGACATGGCACACGGCCTGCGACACGGGCGTGTCGCAGGGCGTGTCGACCCGTGTCGACACTTAGCCGCGAAGTGTCGAGACCGTGTACACGGCTTGGAGCCCAGGCGTGTCAAGGTGACACGGGTAGGGACACGGGCGTGTCCTAGAACCCGTGCAGTGCTCGGGTTGAAAATGGGGAAAAATCATGGGGTACACGGCCGGCTACACGGCCGTGTTAGGTGGAACACGGGCGTGTCAGATCGAACACGGGCGTGTTCGACACCCGTGTGAGGTTCCAGGTGATCCGATTTTGACGGCGAATGAGGCACACGGCCCTGGACACGGGCGTGTGCCAGGCCGTGTTCGGTCCAGATTGGGCATTTCAGTCCCGAATCAAAGCCGTTCATTTCTTTGACTGAAGATCCAACGGCTGGGGGTTGTTCCTGAAGGGATATACCCGGGTTTTGACTTAGAAAACCCTCACTTTTCTTAAGTGATCTCTTTCTAAAGTCTTAGAGAGAGAGGAGAGCTAAGTGAAGAAGAAGGAGCTAGATCCGCCATTGGAGGAGCTTCGGAGCTCCGAATCGCAAGCCGACTCCGGATCCACGGAGGCAACGCTAGTGCGGTGATTTCCATCCGATTACTTTCCGATGGCGCCAAAGAGGAACGCAAGGGTAACGATCCTCATCTTGAGCATGAGTCGCTCTCTTTCTTAGCATAGGAAGCCCGCTCTCGCGAGTTTGCGGAGAGTTGGAGGCGTTCCTTCGGGTAGATATGTGAAGTCCCCGTTATTTAGAGTCCGTAAGCGAGAACAGACATATGCATGATGTGTGAAGCCTACCTGGACATGTTGGTCTGGATCGGTGATGTTGCATTGCATAATGCCGGAGAAGACTCCGTGCTATTGATTGTTTTTCGGGTTTTCTACGCGGTAGATTGCAGCAGGGAGCCTTGGGGACTAACCCAAAGGTGCACCCGAAAAACTGGGCGGATACGAGATCTTGACAACTTGGTGGCTTGAGAGCCAACTTGAACATAACCGGGTTATGTGACTTGTGATGGAAATGGGACTCGGTGGAAGTTTGACCCGCGCAAATGGCTTAAATTGCCGTTGCGATGTGAGCACGGGTTAGATGGAACCGTACCAGTGCTATGTCGTTCGGTTAAAGAGACCTAAAGGCACGTGGCACTTACCGTTGGCATAGAGTAGGGTCTTCGGCGGTCGATGGCTTAAATTGTCATGACCCAGGCCAGGAAGGCAAATTGCTCATAGGTTTGGCCGTCCTAGTGGCGGTGGTGAGTCCGGAATGTCAATGGCTTTAATTGACGTGACATCGACCGGTTCACCGAGAATGTGCCCTGAGAGCACGGGACGTGTGGCCGTGCGAGCCAACGTCTGTGATGAAATGGCTAAATATATAAATTGCTCGCTTATGCTAATGAAATGCAGGGAAGGAGCATCGCCGCCCCGAGTTAGGGGCGGGATCGTTATAATTTGGTCAGCATTGCTGACCGTTGCCTTGTTTTGCCACCGTGCGGTGGTTTGTTGCTTGCAGGTGCAGCTGGACCAAGCGGTCAATAGCGGGCTAAAAGCCCTTTTTGCGAAGCCGGCCCTCGAAGGCCCAAATGGAAATGTTTATTGCTTTATTCATGTATGACCGGCCCGCGTGCCGTGGTTTGTAAATCATGTAACAGTCAAGTGAAACATTTTGTAAGGCCTTAAGGCTTGTTTTGAGTATTTTGTAATAACATTCCTATTTTCGTATTAGTGGACATTCGTGCTTGTTGCTGGGTTCTTGTTTACAACCTTTATAAACTGCTTCCGCTAGAATGCTCTGTGTAGGACGTTGAGATTGGTTGGATGGTTTCCATAAGTAACCACCCGGTCTGTCTGTGGTATATGGCGTCGGGCCCCGGCCGGACCTACTGCTATATGCTATGCGACGGATAGGGGGTGTTACAACTCGCCACATGGAAAGAAGGCCATTTTTCCTTTTCTACGCCCAAGGGGGTTTTTACTCTTCTACCCCGGGTAATTTTACCCTTTGCCCCTGTCGGTCTGCATATAACTCTTCAGAACAACGGAGTTTGGCTGTTGTCAGACCCAACTAGGGGTACTCTGGTAATTTCAGGTCAGCTCAGTATGGTTATTTGTAGATCCAACTCAGAAACTATAAATAGGCCCATAGGGGTTCTTCAGAAGCACTTTTTTTCCCGGGACTTGAGAGGATTTTTCTGTGCTTTCTGAGGAGCTCCAAGCCCCGCTTTGGCTTTGGAGGGGAAGCTCTCAGAGATCTTCCGGGTAAGCGGTGGGACCTCCCTGCTGAGGCTTTGGGTCAGTTTCTGGTCCTTCACGACCAGTTGGAGGACGGAGCTTGGGACGAGTATGTGTTGGCTACGCCCCTATTTTTCGAACTTTTGTCGAAGTCAAGTTCTGGCTTCAACAATTCTGGTGCGATGAGCGTGGAAGGTAGCTGATACAAGAAAATCTTGAGTTTAGTCCTATGGCAGGAGGTGAAGGTGAAGGATCTAGTTCAGGAGGTTTCCCCTCTCGGGGAGAGGAGGCGACGAGGAAGATGCTGAAAGACTTCAGGCTAGAGGTCTTGCAGACCATCAGCTTAGCCTTCTCGACAAGGAGAAAGTGGGCCACGCCTCAGGTCCCTATAGAGGAGGTCCCTCTCTTGGGCGAGAATGCCCCTGGACAGCACCCGAGGAAGGAGATCCCGACGGAGGCTAGCGAGAGGGATGTGGCGGCGCGAGAGATCTTCCCAGGCCAGTGTCCCGGGAAGGAGATTCCAGCAGAAGTTGGCGAGAGGGAGGTGGTTGTGCGAGAACTCTTCCCTGGGCATGGTCTCACAGATCGGGCCAACCAGCCGAGGCCGCGAGACATGCCCTCTCGGCAGGCAGGTGGCGAGAGCCCTGTTGGGTACATTGGTCAAATGTACCTGATTTGAAGAAGCCTCACCTAACTCAATGATATACATCATAATGTATTTGATGTTTGTTTGAGTTACTTGTGCAGGTTAGGTATTCACTGGACTGAAGCTAAAAGTTTCTAAGTCCATGTGTCGACACCTAGAGGGAAAGTGTCGACACTTGAGAAAGCTTGTGTCGACACCCAGACAAGCAGTGTCGACACTTGGAGTCATTGTGTCGACACCTGGGATGAAGAGTCGACACCAGACAGAAAGTGTCGACACTTGGAGCTGTGTCGACACTCAGTGAAGAAGAACACATGAAGTTGTGTCGACACTTAGCAGAAGTGTCGACACCTAGAAGAGCTGAGTCTACATCAGAAAGTGTCGACACTTGGTGTTGTGTCGACACTCAGCAAAATTCTGCAGAGACTAAGGACAAGTGTCGACACTCAACACAATGTGTCGACACTCAATCAGCAGAGTCAACATATGAAGAATGTGTCGACACTCAGCACAATGTGTCGACACACAAACAGAAGAATCAGTAATTGAAGTAAGTGTCGACACTCAACACAATGTGGCGACACTATGCAGAAGAGTCAACACTTGAAGAAAGTGTCGACACCCAGCACAATGTGTCGACACTTAGTTGAAGAGTCTACACTTGAAGAAAGTGTCGACACAAGGAGCTGTGTCGACACTTAGCAAAGAACAGAAAAGTTTACAAAATATTCTAAGTACAAGTGTCGACACTAAGGGAATGTGTCGACACTCAGCTGAAGAAACAAAATTGAAGACTTGTGTCGACACCAAGAAGCAGTGTCGACACTTGACAGTTTCAACACATGAAGATGTGTCGACACAAAGGAGATGTGTCGACACTTAGAAGAATTCAACAAGTTACAGAAGATCAAGTACTTGTGTCGACACTTAATTTTAGTGTCGACACTTGAAGAATAATCTGTGTCGAGACATACAAGGAGTTGTGTCGATACCTTGTAGACTTGTGTCGACACTTACACAACATGTGTCGACACTTGGTCTATAAGTGTCGACACTTAAGAACAGAAAGTCTCGACACTATCTGATAGTTAGAGAATTTCAAGAAGTGACCGATTGATATGACAGCTTCCGATCCAGCCGGTCTACAGCAACTGTCAGGGAAGTCAGAAATCTGTTATGAACCGGATCAGCCGGTTACCATGAAGAAGGCCTATAAATAGGCACAGACTGTTTACAGAAAGTTGGTTGTCAATGCAGAAGTTGTTGAAAGGATTAATCTAAGAGAATTGTTCAAGTGGTTGCTGATCAAGCTATCCAAGTGATACAAATCAAGAAGATCTTGCTGTCCAACAGCAGATCTAAGAAGTTGGAGAGAGAGAGCTCCAATCAAGAATTCAGTCTTTGGAACTAAGGCTGAAAAGAAGGATTCAGAATCATCTGGATCTCAAGAAGCAGAGGTCAAGGATCAACTGCAGAGGATTCAGACTAATTCAGTTCTACTCAAGAAGCTTTGAAGGAAGCTAAGTCAGTTTGGATCTAGCTGAGTTCTTCCAAGAACTCTTCAAGAAACTCTCAACTCCTCTCTTATTTCCTGAGTTGTAGAGTTAGTTATTGTATTTCAATATTAACTTGTAGGATCCATTGGATCTGAGAGAATTGTAAGCCTATATTATAAAGGCTGAGGGTAGGGCTTGGTTGCCTGAGTGTAGGAGTTGAAGAACTCTGAGTGTAGGCCTTAATTGGCTGAGTGTAGGCCTGGGTGGCTGAGTGTAGGCCTTGGTGGCTGAGTGTAAGGCTTTGGGCCTGAGGTGTAGAAACCTAGTTGGGTTCTGAGATAGTGGAGAAGGTTGGCCGAATCTAGTACACTGCTAGATAGGCGAAGGGGGAAAGTGGATGTACCCAAAGATTGGGGAACCACTATAAATTAGTGTGTCTGCTGTGCTGTGCTGTGCTGTGCTGTGGATTAACTGTGTATATTCTGTAATTGCTGTTAGCTGTAGAATTCTGTGAAATAACTGTTGTGCTGCCAACAAAGTTTTAAAAAGGTTTAGGTCACCTATTCACCCCCCCTCTAGGTGTTTAGGTACCATATCTTTCAAGTGGTATCAAAGCAAGGTTCCTCAAAACAAGGACTAACAGTCTAAGGAGATCCTGTTTGGCAGAAACAGTCTAAGTCAGAAAACCGATTCAAGAAATTCAAGAACTTCAAGAAACATGGGTTCTTATGAGAATCACAAAGAGTTGGGTTCCATGAAGTTACCCATATGCAGGAAGGAGATTTTTGGAATCTGTAAAGAAAGGGTTAGGCTATTTATGGAGGCCTCAGACCCAAGAATCTACATCACAGTTAAGGAAGGGCCTTATGTGCCAATGAAGATTTCAGTACTGGATGCAAATCAGAGGACTCCAAAGGATTTCTCTGAGATGACCAAGGATGAAATTGTCCTAGCCACTATGGACAAAAGGGCACAAAACATTATAGTAAGTGTCATTGATGATGCAACTTTTCAGAACCTAATTCACTGTAAAACAGCAAAAGAAATGTGGGATACCCTCATTGTCTATATGGAAGGTTCTGAAGAAGTTAGGCAAGATAGAAAGTCCTTGCTTAATCAAGAGTATGAGAGCTTTAGGCAAGAAAGAGGAGATAGCATCACTGAATGCTACAAGAAGTTCTATAGAATTGTTAATGAACTCATGTCCTATGGAAGAGAGTTCACTAACTATGAATTGAATGATAAGTTCTTGAGGTCCCTAACCAAAGATTGGGACACTAAGATCTGTGCCATCAGAGAAATGGCAAAGTTGGGAGAAATTCCTCCTCCCACACTGTTTGACAAGTTGCTGTCTTATGAGATGCAGCTGTCTGTGAGAAAAGAGGAGGAAAAATCAACAAGGACTGAGCACAGGGAAAGGACTGTTGCCTTCAAGTCAGAAGTACCTAGAAAGGGCAGGACTAAGTCATCAACTCCTCCTCCAGAGGTAGTTGAATCAGAATCTGATGAATCTGTTAGCACAAAGTCTACAAGCAGTGAAATTGATGAAGACTTTGCTGCATTCACCAGACATTTTCAGAAATTCCTGAAGAAGAAACAGTGGAGGTCCAGACCTTCATTTTCCAAAGGGAAAGAAGTCCAGTATCAGGAGAAGAAGCCTTCAAAGAAGGACAAGAAAAAGACAAAGACTAGCAAGGCAACTGGGTCTAAGATAGTGTGTTACTGCTGCAATAGACAGGGTCATATTATTGCAGATTGTCCTGAGAGAAGAAAAGAATCCAGTGACAAAAAGAAGACTCACTTCAAAGGAAAGAAGGAGAAGTCTTTTGTTGCAAAGAATGAGAAGACTCTTTCAGACATTTCTTCTTCAGATACTGAGACAGATGCTGAAGCCTACATAGGGCTATTTGCTGAAGAAGAAGAAGAGTTTATGCAGATCATGGAATCAATCTATGAACAAGAAGAGTGTTAGTGCCAAGGACTGATGGCATTGACTGAAAGTACCAAAATCCTGGAGCAGCCAGGACCTAGTCAGGTACAAAGTCCAACTCAAAGTTCAGATTTCAGTTCTAGTTCAGAGTCAGATTCATCTTCATCAAGTGATGGAAGTGTTTCTGAATCTGAGGGAGATATTCATCAGCTCTTAGATGAATATAAAGTACTGTTCCAAGCCTATAAGAAAAGCAAGTCCCTTGCCAAAAGTCAGGCAAAGGAAATTGCTGATCTAAAGGCAGCTGCAACAGACATTGAGAAGGAATTTGATCAAAAGCTCAATGAGGTAGCCATGCTGAAACACATTACTGTGATTCAGATGGGAACTATCACTTATAAAAATGATCAAATTAAGAGACTGGAGATCAATCTTCAGAAAGAAAGAGAGCTAGTTGCTAGTTTTTCAAAACCTAAATCAGTGCTACCCTTGATTGATGAATTTGTTCATCATAAAGGAAAGGCTGGATTGGGTTTTATTAAACCAGCTAGGACTGTTCAGGATCAGTCCAAGTCCAAGGGCAAAGCCCCAGCAATCAATAAGCCTGTTGTAGTCAAGACAGCCAAGTCTGTACCTAAGCAAAGGTACAACAAGTTTGAATGCTGGTGTTGTGGCAAGGTTGGCCACTTTGCCTTGGATTGTTGGCACAATGCCAGTGCCAAGTTGAGTAGCAAGTTACCTGGTGGAAAGCCAGCAGGTAGCTATGTCAAGTTGAAAACTAACAATCACCAAGGACCCAAGTTTACTTTGGGTTCTAAGGTTCATTAATTTGTTTTGCAGGTGAATCCAAGTGGCCATACCCCAACATGGTACTTGGATAGTGGATGTTCCAGACATATGACTGGAACAAGGGGACTACTGAAGGACTACATTCCAATCAAAAATGGTCCTAAAGTGACCTTTGGTGGTTCTGAAAAAGGAATCATCAAAGGGTTTGGTAACATCTCTTTAAACCTTGTTACCATTACTCAAGTGGCTTATGTTAAAGGGTTGAAACACAACCTCATTAGTATAAGTCAGTTAAGTGATGTAGGGTATGACATCTCATTTGTTAAAAATGGTTGTCATATCAAGAGGTCAAGTGATCAAGAGATCATTTTGACAGGATATAGAAAGAGGAATGTCTACTGCTTAGACATTATGATTAAGAACAATGGTTCTCCTGTTTGTCTTGTAGCTGATGAGACAGTCTCTCATTGTGTCAAGTGGCACAAGAGGCTAGCTCATCTTAACTACAAGACTATTAGCAAACTCTTTAGCAAAGAGTTAATGAGAAATGGTCCTCAAGTTAAGTGTGTCAAAGATGGCATTTGCTCAGCTTGTCAAAAGGGCAAGCAGACTAAATCCACCTTTAGAAGCTTAGACAACAAAGATGCTGTGAGGTGTTTATACCTCTTGCATATGGATCTATTTGGTCCAATGCCAGTTCACAGCTTAGGTAGGAAGGTCTATACCTTTGTAGTTGTTGATGACTACTCAAGGTTTTCCTGGGTGTTCTTCTTGAGGCAGAAATCTGAAACACCCAGTGTCTTCTATAGCTTTGTTAAGCAAATTCAGAATGAATTGAACTGTACAGTGGTCAAAATTAGAAGTGACCATGGTACTGAGTTTCAGTCTGAAAGCATGACAAAACTGTGTGAAGACTTTGGGATATTTCAAGAATTCTCTTCACCTAGAACACCTCAGCAAAATGGCATTGCTGAAAGGAAAAATAGGACCTTGATAGAGGCTGGTAGAACCCTATTAAGTGATTCATCACTGCCAGAGTATTTCTGGGCTGAAGCAGTTAACACTGCATGCCATGTGATAAATAGGGCTACCATCACTAAAAGGTTAAACAAGACCCCCTATGAAGTTGTGAAAGGCAGGAAACCAAATCTATCCTATTTCAGGATTTTTGGTTGCAAATGCTTCATACTTAACAATGGAAAGTCTTACCTAACTAAGTTTGCTGCCAAGTCCCAAGAGGGAGTGTTTGTTGGGTACAGCAATAATAGTAAGGCTTATAGAGTCTACAACTTGACTACACAAGTTGTAGAGGAGTCTGTGCATGTAGTTTTTGATGAGACACAACTAATTAACAATGAGTTGTCAAGCAATGTATGCAGCCCCACAGGTCTTACTAAGAAGATGGACAAGCTAACCATAGAAGATGTACCTGCTGAAAGACAGCAAGTAGAAGGAGATGGCTTATGTCCAGGGGGAGAACTACATGTACAAGGAGCTGAAGAAGTACAAGGAACTCAGCTTGATGAAGATGCTGAAGAAGTTCAACCAGAAGTAAGGATGCCTCCAGCCAACAGGCATCTAAGAGATCATCCAGTAGAGCTGATTATTGGAGATCTAAGACAAGGTGTTCAGACAAGGAGCAGAAATCAGAATGCTGTAGTATATTCAAGTTTTCTGTCTCAAATAGAACCAAAGAAATTTGAAGAAGCTATACAAGATCCACAGTGGACTGAAGCAATGCAGGAAGAGCTCAATCAGTTCAAAAGGTGCAAGGTTTGGGACCTGGTTCCTAAACCTAAAGATCACAATGTGATAGGAACAAAGTGGATCTATAGGAATAAGTTAGATGAACAAGGAGTCATCATTAAGAATAAAGCAAGATTGGTTGCTAAAGGTTATAGGCAAGAAGAAGGTATTGATTTTGATCAAACCTTTGCTCCAGTAGCCAGACTGGAAGCCATAAGAATGTTCTTGGCCTATGCAACTTATCAAGGATTCAAAGTATACCAAATGGATGTGAAGTCAGCATTACTAAATGGTAATTTGAAAGAAGAAGTTTATGTGGAGCAGCCTGCAGGTTTTGTTGATCCAACTCTACCTCATTATGTCTATAGACTTAGGAAAGCATTGTATGGGTTAAAGCAAGCTCCTAGAGCTTGGTATGAAACCCTATCTAGTTTCCTCATTGAGAACAAGTTCACAATGGGGAAAATAGATAAGACTCTATTCCTTAGGGAATCTAGAGGCAAAGTCATACTTGTCCAAATATATGTAGATGACATTATATTTGGGTCTACTGAAAGTAGCCTTTGCAAAAAGTTTGCAAAGCTTATGCAAAGTCAATTTGAGATGAGTAGTATGGGAGAACTAAAGTTTTTCTTGGGTCTCCAAGTTAAACAGACTGGAAGTGGTCTATCCATATGTCAGTCCAAGTTCACCCTAGAACTCATAAGGAAGTATGGTATGGATTCATCCAGTACCATGAAGACTCCTATGGGGTCAAGTATGTCTCTAAGCAAGGATGATGCAGGGAAACCTGTAGATGAAACCTTGTACAGAGGGATAGTTGGCTCCCTACTATACTTGACTGCAAGTAGGCCTGACATTATGTATGCTACATGTGTTTGTGCCAGGTATCAAGCCTGCCCCAAAGAATCTCACTTGACTGCAGTCAAGAGAGTCTTGAGATATCTAAAGGGCACTCCCTATCTAGGCCTCTGGTAC
This sequence comes from Platanthera guangdongensis, assembly GCA_039583875.1. Lineage (NCBI taxonomy): Eukaryota > Viridiplantae > Streptophyta > Magnoliopsida > Asparagales > Orchidaceae > Platanthera > Platanthera guangdongensis. The sequence goes on from CM077152.1 coordinate 129,848,306, forward strand.
CCTAGGAATGGAGATTTTGATCTAACAGGCTATTCAGATGCAGACTTTGCAGGATGCAAAGAAGATAGAAAGAGCACTACTGGATCCTGTCAATTCCTAGGTGGAAGACTCATTTCATGGAGTAGTAAGAAGCAAACCAGTATGGCTATTTCCACAGCTGAGTCAGAATATGTAGCTGCAGGAAGTTGCTGTGCTCAACTTCTGTAGATTTTTCTGTAATAGATTCTGATTTGTCTGATGTCCATCAGCAAACTCAGCAAGCAAACCAAGAACCAGATGTTGTTCTTCCAGACACATCTGTAGTGATTCCTGATAAAGTGGTTGATGAACCCAGTACATCTCCTGCACAGTCACCCCCAGAATACACAATGGAAGATCTATTTCTGAATTTAGATCAAGAGGATTTTGACATGGACATGAATGCTGCTGATGAAGAGAAGGGTGCTGCTGTTGAGGGGGAGAACCTGGAAGTTCAGGAAGAGCCTATAAGGCAGGAAAGTGAGAAAGCACTTGATGTGCAAGCTGACAAACCCTCAAGCCCTAAGGATAGGGTAAATATAGCCAGTACTTCAGAATCTGAGGATGATGAGACTGAACAAGCTAAAAAGAAGAAATTCTTTGTATTCAAAAGAAGGAGCCAGAGCTACAAGAAGGCTCTACAAACTGTTGCTCAACACTCCTTAGTCCAACAAGCTCCATCAACTGATTATAGTGCTCTACTGATTGCACTGCAAATCAAGATGGATGAACAAAGGAAGGCTATAGAAACTTATGTTGATGAAGGGCACAAGACCCTACAATCTGATCTGGCTCAGGAAATCAAGTCCATAAGGTTTGAAATGAACCTTAATAAAAAGGAGATGACTGACTATTTTACAAAAGGTGCTAATGCAGTGGTCTATCTGGCAACCCACCAAGAGAAAATAAAGTCTCAAGTATATGATATAGCATTGAAGCAGGGCTCTGTACTGGAAAATCAATTAAGGATGAATGATAATTTAACTGCCTCCCACAATGCTATAGTCACAGAACTAAAGAGTAAGACTGCTGAACCTTCAACATCATCTGCTGCTTCAAAGGCTGAATTTGATAAAGCTTTTCAAGATGAAATTGCTGCTGTCAAGACTGCCATTAAGGATTCACAGAAGGTCATTTCTGAACAGCTTACAAAGCTTAGACCTTATTTTAAGGATGGCATCAGGTACTTGGACAGCCAAATCAGGTTCCAGAAGGATGATGTAAGAGACCATGTAGCCCAAGAAGTCATAAAGGGGGAGAGAGTGTTAGTCAAGGCCAGTTCTGAGCATGCAAAATGGATTTCAAATTCAATCAGGGCTACACTTGGATATCCTCCCCTGTGTGATGACAATGAAGTTGCTGAATCTGGACTGAACCCTGCCTATTTTGGAGGTGAGCCACAAGAAGTAGCTCAAGTCATTTATCCACCTCCAGATTTTGAAATGATTCATGCAGAGGTGAGCACTATGTATAGCCCATCTGGGGGCAAGGACAATGTCCATTTAGAAAAGGTTACTCAACCTATAACAGCAGCTATGCAAGAGGCTTTGGACAAAGAAGAAGAGACAAGGCTGTCAAAGAAGAAGTTCAGGGAACTGGCTGAGCAAAAACCAGATTTTGAACAGTGGAGCCCTACTTCTAGGAACATCATTCTCAGAGCCTGGAAAGCAGCCAAGGACAATGGACATGAGAGGAACAAGTGGTTCTCAGAAGCAGAATGGAGGAAGCATGAGATCAGGCAGGAAGCCATTGTCCAGCATAGAAGGAAGGCTAAGTTAGGAAAGCTACCTCCTACAGCTGTGGAGCCTAGCAAGTACTTTCCTAAGCCCTATCATTACTTTGAGAGGCAGAAAATCAAGGCTGAAGAACAAAAGAAGAAAGACTCAAAAGGCAAGAAGCTTGCTGATGCTGAGCCTGCTGCTGCTGCTGCTGTCAAAGCTCAAGTTAAAGCTGGAAAAGGAATTGTTATCAAAGAACCTGATCAGAAATAGATTAGGAATTAAACTTGAAGCTTGTTGTAATCTTTTAAATGAAAAACATTTTTGTACAACATTGAAAATGTATAAGGAAAAATGTTAGAACAATATGTGATAAATATAGTATGATTGTTCTGAAATGTGTTTGTTTCTTATTTGTTCTGGAATGTTGAATGTGTATATGTGTGAAGTTTTACATGTTTATGTTAACCCTGTTGATTATAATCTGCTTTTCATCATTTTGTAATTTTTTAATTATGAGTGGTGTATATCATTGACTAAGGGTTATGACTTCTCCAAATAGGGGGAGATTGTTGGGTACATTGGTCAAATGTACCTGATTTGAAGAAGCCTCACCTAACTCAATGATATACATCATAATGTATTTGATGTTTGTTTGAGTTACTTGTGCAGGTTAGGTATTCACTGGACTGAAGCTAAAAGTTTCTAAGTCCATGTGTCGACACCTAGAGGGAAAGTGTCGACACTTGAGAAAGCTTGTGTCGACACCCAGACAAGCAGTGTCGACACTTGGAGTCATTGTGTCGACACCTGGGATGAAGAGTCGACACTAGACAGAAAGTGTCGACACTTGGAGCTGTGTCGACACTCAGTGAAGAAGAACACATGAAGTTGTGTCGACACTTAGCAGAAGTGTCGACACCTAGAAGAGCTGAGTCTACATCAGAAAGTGTCGACACTTGGTGTTGTGTCGACACTCAGCAAAATTCTGCAGAGACTAAGGACAAGTGTCGACACTCAACACAATGTGTCGACACTCAATCAGCAGAGTCAACATATGAAGAATGTGTCGACACTCAGCACAATGTGTCGACACACAAACAGAAGAATCAGTAATTGAAGTAAGTGTCGACACTCAACACAATGTGTCGACACTATGCAGAAGAGTCAACACTTGAAGAAAGTGTCGACACCCAGCACAATGTGTCGACACTTAGTTGAAGAGTCTACACTTGAAGAAAGTGTCGACACAAGGAGCTGTGTCGACACTTAGCAAAGAACAGAAAAGTTTACAAAATATTCTAAGTACAAGTGTCGACACTAAGGGAATGTGTCGACACTCAGCTGAAGAAACAAAATTGAAGACTTATGTCGACACCAAGAAGCAGTGTCGACACTTGACAGTTTCAACACATGAAGATGTGTCGACACAAAGGAGATGTGTCAACACTTAGAAGAATTCAACAAGTTACAGAAGATCAAGTACTTGTGTCGACACTTAATTTCAGTGTCGACACTTGAAGAAGAATCTGTGTCGAGACATACAAGGAGTTGTGTCAACACCTTGTAGACTTGTGTCGACACTTACACAACATGTGTCGACACTTGGTCTATAAGTGTCGACACTTAAGAACAGAAAGTCTCGACACTATCTGACAGTTAGAGAATTTCAAGAAGTGACCGATTGATATGACAGCTGCCGATCCAGCCGGTCTACAGCAACTGTCAGGGAAGTCAGAAATCTGTTATGAACCGGATCAGCCGGTTACCATGAAGAAGGCCTATAAATAGGCACAGACTGTTTACAGAAAGTTGGTTGTCAATGCAGAAGTTGTTGAAAGGATTAATCTAAGAGAATTGTTCAAGTGGTTGCTGATCAAGCTATCCAAGTGATACAAATCAAGAAGATCTTGCTGTCCAACAGCAGATCTAAGAAGTTGGAGAGAGAGAGCTCCAATCAAGAATTCAGTCTTTGGAACTAAGGCTGAAAAGAAGGATTCAGAATCATCTGGATCTCAAGAAGCAGAGGTCAAGGATCAACTGCAGAGGATTCAGACTAATTCAGTTCTACTCAAGAAGCTTTGAAGGAAGCTAAGTCAGTTTGGATCTAGCTGAGTTCTTCCAAGAACTCTTCAAGAAACTCTCAACTCCTCTCTTATTTCCTGAGTTGTAGAGTTAGTTATTGTATTTCAATATTAACTTATAGGATCCATTGGATCTGAGAGAATTGTAAGCCTATATTATAAAGGCTGAGGGTAGGGCTTGGTTGCCTGAGTGTAGGAGTTGAAGAACTCTGAGTGTAGGCCTTAATTGGCTGAGTGTAGGCCTAGGTGGCTGAGTGTAGGCCTTGGTGGCTGAGTGTAAGGCTTTGGGCCTGAGGTGTAGGAACCTAGTTGGGTTCTGAGATAGTGGAGAAGGTTGGCCGAATCTAGTACACTGCTAGATAGGCGAAGGGGGAAAGTGGATGTACCCAAAGATTGGGGAACCACTATAAATTAGTGTGTGTGCTGTGCTGTGCTGTGGATTAATTGTGTATATTCTGTAATTGCTGTTAGCTGTAGAATTCTGTGAAATAACTGTTGTGCTGCCAACAAAGTTTTAAAAAGGTTTAGGTCACCTATTCACCCCCCCCTCTAGGTGTTTAGGTACCATATCTTTCAAGCCCATTCAGTGAGCTCATCATCTCGGCCCCGGTGCTGGAGGGGTTCCGGGAGCCCGACATGTCCTACTACTCGAGGAAGGATGACCCTGTGTAACACGTGCAGTAGTTTGAAGATGTTGTTTCAATAATGTAGATGACAGATGCCTTCAAGTGTCGGCTGTTTTCCATCACATTGAAGGAGATGGCATGAGACTGGTTCCACCAGTTGCCAGCAAGGTCGATCTATAGTTTCGAGGATCTGTGTCGAGGTTTCCTGTTAAGGTTCTCGATATCGAAGAAGCGAAAGAAGGAGGCTGAGTGCCTGTTTGCGGTGAGGCATAAGCAAGACGAGATGTTGGGACATTATGTGGATCGGTTTCAGGAGGAGATCCTCCTAGTCCAGAAGCTCCCAGGGTATACGTTGATGCTCGCTTTTACTTTGGGACTGAGGCCAGGTTTCTTTAGTATGGAGTTGAAGAGAGTACCCCCCCCCCTCTCCTTTGAGGAGCTCAGGGAGAGGGCGGCGAAGGAGACAGACTTCGAGAGGGCCAATCCGGTGTTTGTAAGGAAGCTGCTCAGGTTGGCAGAGGATGATGTGAATGAGCCAGAAGCAGGAAGGTGGAGGGAGCAGAGAGAAGAGAGGAGGAGGGAAGAGCCCCTAAGACAGGGGCAGTAGGGACTACACCAAGGACGGGGGGCCCGGGAGCCGAACAACCATTTCGGTTTGAGGCCTCAGGAGGGTCGCCCCCAGGAGCTAGGAGGAGGCTTTCAGGGAAGAGATAACATTCGCGAGCCGATGAGGTTAGATCAGCCGGCACGGAGGCAGGAGCTGAGGGGTCATTTCCCACATCAGCAAGAGATAATGGAGGTCGGTCGAGGTAGAGGAGGAAGGAGAGGAGTTCGAGGAGGAGCTGGAAGGAGAGATGGTGGAGAGGGGAGAAGGGGCATGGTGGCGTTGCCTTGCTGTGACTTCCATCAGGAGGAGGGCTACGCAATGGCCACCTGCCCAGAGTTCTTAGAAATGAGAGAATCCATGGTGTCAAGGAGGCAGGCTCTGCCAGTAAGGATCAAGGAGGTGCAGCAGGAGGAAACAGAAGATAGATGCGAGGTCCGGGTAGATGTAGGAACCAGGGGGGATCAGGGTGATCCACAGAGGAGTTGGGATTGAGGAAACTCAAAAGGGGAGCCTCCAGACCATGTTCCGAAGGGGGGTAGCCTTGACCTCCCAGGCCCCCCTCCAAAATAAAAAATTACCTTCTCTTCAGCGGATATGCCAGATTATGAGGACTCGTTCTGTGATGCCTTGGTGACTCAGACGGCAGTCGAAAAATTCACGGTCTCCATGATCCTGGTGGATAACGGGAACTCCGTGAATGTGATCTTCAAGAAGGCTTTCGATGAGATGCAGGAGGAGACCAAGAGGGTCATAGCTTCGGATGGGCCGTTGTTTGGTTTCTTAGGAGAAAAGAAGGAAGTAGAAGGAGGGGTGGGGCTGCATGTGAAGTTAGGGGGCATGTCACGGAACTGCAGGTTTGTAATCGTGGACACCCCAAGAAGCTATAGTGCCATCTTTGGGGGGTCCCCTCATCAGCGCCTTTCGCTGCGTCCCCTCCTCGTTTCTTCAATACCTCAAGTTCAATAATGGAGGGGTGCATGTTTGTGTCAGAGGGGACCCGAAGGTGGCATGAAAATGCTACGTTACGACAGTCAACACCATATCTTGGATGGCAGAGGCAGAGGAGTTGGAGAAGGAGATGGCAGCGCATGAAGAGGTTGTCAGAGAGGAGGAGATGAGCCTAGAGGAGGCGAGGAATGAGACTAAAGAGGTTGTCGAGGAGGAGGAAATTAAGTCGGAGCAGAGGGGAAGAGATGTTCAAGAGGTCCAGAGGGACGGAGAGTTGGAGCCGCAAGAGGGTCGACATGCGGAGGTGGAAGGAAGAGGAATTGAGGGGGAGGCCCAGGGAGGCGTAGATGTTGAGCAGGAGCAAAGTGAGAGCCTGGGGGAGGCGATGGAAGTTAAGGAAGAAGGAAGGAAGGAAGAGTGTGGACAAGAAGAGGAGGCAAGGGCCGGCTTGGAGCAGTCGCGGCTGGAGCCGGTTGAGGAGGTGGTAGAGATGGAAGTCTTCACCAGTGCCGACCAAGTGCAGAAGGTGCGTGTCAGCGGGGGTCTGAGTCCTGAGGACTAGGAGCGAGTGCGGGCTTGCATCCAGAGCAACGTCGACATCTTCGCTTGGAATGTGGCTGACATGTCGGGCATCGATGCGGATGTGGCTTGCCACCGCCTGAACCTGGATCCCAGGACGCGCCCTATACGCCAGAAGATGAGGACCATCACAACCAAGCTGGAAGAGCCAATCCACGAGGAGGTCAAGAAGCTTATTGAGGCTGGCTTCATCTCGGAGATCTAGTATGCAGGCTAGGTCTCTAACATGGTAATGGTAAAGAAAGGGGGAGGGAAGTGTCGCATGTGTATTGACTTTTCTTTTTAAAATAAATCGTGGCCCAAGGATTGCTACCCCCTACCTCGAATCGGCACGCTGGTTGATTCTGCCATTGGTTTTTCAATTATGAGTTTTTTGGATGCTTTTTCAGGTTACCACCAGATCCGAATGCACCCTCCCGACGTCAAGGACGTCTCCTTCATCATGAGGGAGGGATGCTTTAGTTATAAGATGATGCCCTTTGGGTTGAAAAACGCAGGGGCTACATACCAACGCATGATGGATCGAGTCTTCCAAGGCCAAAGGTGGAGGAACCTGGAGGTCTATGTTGATGAACTAATGGTTAAAAGCAAGGGCGTGGACTCGCACCTTCGGGACCTAGAGGTGATGTTCTCCACCATGCGGAAGTTCAAGAAGAGGCTGAACCCCTTAAAGTGCATTTTTGTGGCGAGCCGTGGGAAGTTCCTTGGGCATCTCCTGACCCCGGTGGGGGTGGAACCCAACCCAGATAAGGTGAAGGCTATCCTAGAGCTGGAATCACCAGGTAACGCTAAGGAGATCCAGTGCTTGACAGGCAAGCTGGTCGGCCTAAGTAGATTCCTCTCCAAGTCGGGAGAAAAATGCTCATCATTCTTCAAAGTGTTGTGGGGTAACCAAGGGATCTAGTGGACCGCCGAATGCGAAGAAGCTTCACAAAGGCTGAAGAAGCAGCTCTCCCTGGATCCTCTACTTCAAAGCCCCGAGGAAGGGGAAGATCTGGTCTTATATCTTGGAGTGGGAGCAGAGGCGGTGAGCTCTGTTCTGGTTAGAGAAGAGGGTAGGAAGTAGTTGCCAATCTACTATGTTAGCAGGATCCTAAAGAAGGCAGAGCTTCGTTACCCTATCTTAGAAAAGTTGGCATACACCTTGATTATTTCGGCCAGGAAGCTCCGACCATATTTCCAAGCACATTCGATCAGGATGGTGATAGACCATCCCCTCCGTAAGATTTTTTAAGGAGTGGAGCACTCGGGGAGGCTGGCCAAGTGGTGTATCGAGTTGAGTGAGTTCGATATCTCATTCATGTCAAGGTTCTCCATTAAGGCACAGGTGGTGGCCAACTTCTTGGCAGACAACGGTGTGGAGGTCGGGGCCGAGGAGTCGCGGCCGCAGGAGGCATGGAAGATGACGGTTGATGGTGCCTCGAGAAAGCACTCACTCGGAGCAGGGGTGGTATTGACAAGTCCACAAGGGTTCACCATAGAGCAAGCGGTGGTCTTGCACTTTCTAGCAACTAATAACCAGGCGGAGTACGAGGCTGTGATAGACGGCCTTCGTTTGGCGAAAGAGCTTGAGATCCAGGATATGGAGGCTTTCACGGACTCACTGGTGGTGGAATTGCAGATTCGAGGAGAGTTAGAAGCTCGGGAACCCACCCTTGTGAAGTACTTGTCAAAGGTAAGGGAAATCATCGGGAGGTTCCGGACGTTCTCTATCCAACACATTCCTAGAGAGGAGAGTACAGTGGTCGATCGGTTGGCTAAGTTTGTACCTCGGGGAGGGGGAACCTTGACCGATCTGTTCCGTCCAGCGATCGAGGAAGGGGAGCTCATGCAAGTAGATCGGTGACCCTCATGGGTAGATCCCTTCATAACCTTCTTCGTCACAGGCAAACTCCCTGAGGGGATAAAAGAGGCAAAGCACTTTCTGCATAAGGCGACCCACTATCTCATGCATGAAGGGAGCCTACGTCGAAAGATGCTTTCGAGTCTTCTGGCGCGATGTGTGACGGAAGAGGAGACCCGACAGATTCTGGAGGAGGTGCACTCTGGGGAATGTGGTAGCCATTCTGGAGGTAGAATGTTGGAGGCAAGGGTGGTCAGGTAGGGGTACTTCTGGCCCACCCTGAGGAAGGATGCTGCAGAATTTGCGAGGAGGTGCCAAAAATACCAGCTCTATGCCCCACTCCATCTCTTGCCCGCTCAGAGGCTCCGAAGCATCACGACACCATGGCCGTTCGCTATCTGGGGTATGGATTTAGTTGGGCCTTTCCCTCCGGCTAGTAGGAAAAGGAGGTTCCTCCTAGTTATGATCTACTACTTCTCTAAATGGCTGGAGGTTAAGGCGCTGGCCAAGGTAACCTCCCAAGTCATCAGGAACTTTGTTTGGGGAGAGATCACCTGCAGGCACGGGCTGCCTCAGGCCATTGTCACGGACAATGGTCCTCAATTTGCAAGTGAGGAGTTTATGAGTTTCTGCAATCAGTTGGGCATTGACCTCAGGTTTGCCTTCATCCACCACCCCAGGAGCAACGGTCAGGTGGAGGCGGCGAACAAAATCATCATGAATCTGCTCGAGAAGAAGGTAGAGAACTTGAGGGGGAGTTGGGTGGAACAACTCCCCTTAGTATTATGGGCCTTGCGGATAACTCCGAACATGGCTAGCGGCGAGACCCCATTCAAACTTTCCCATGGGTGTGAGGCGGTCCTGCCCGTGGAATTTGAGGTACGGTCCCCACGAGTTGCGTCTGCAAGTGATGGAGACGAGGCTTGGAGGATAGAAAATGAAGAGGACTTATGCCTCTCGCTGGATATGGTAGAAGAGCTACGTGACGTCATGGCCATCAGGCAGGAAGAGATCAAATGGCGGATGGCAAGATACTTCAAAAAGCATATCAGGATCAAGCAATTCGTGGAAGGAGATCTGGTGCTAAAGAAAGTTGATGCTGCGAGGAGATCCGCCCCTGTGGGTAAGCTCAACCAGAATTGGGAAGGGACTTATATTGTTGAGAGGGTCCTGAGAGCAGGAGGTTATCACCTCCAGGATGTGGAGGGTAGGACCATGAGCCACACATGGAGCGGCGATGACTTGAAACGCTTCTACCCATGAGAAGGGAGGATAAAAATTGTATACTCAAATCAAGTTCATTATAATATACTCCTCAAATTACTTATTTCTTTTGCTTATTGTAAAATTCTTGCGGCAGGAGGGTGAGAACTTTTGCACTACCCCGAGCGCGGCTCGGCCCCAGGTAGACCCGCTACACAGGCTCTCATTAGCTGGCAGGTCCGAAGGATCGCATGTGGGGGAGAGGTCTGGTTCTTGGTCCTTGGTTCTGCACCACCCCGAGTGCGGCTCGGCCCCAGGTAGACCCGCTGCACAGGCTCTCATTTGCTGGCAGGTCCGAAGGCTCGCCTGTGGGGGAGAGGTCTGGTTCTTGGTCCTTGGTTCTGCACTACCCCGAGCGCGGCTCGGCCCCAAGTAGACCCGCTGCGCAGGCTCTCATTAGCTGGCAGGTCCAAAGGCTCGCCTGTGGGGGAGAGGTCTGGTTCTTGTCCTTGGTTCTACACTACAGCGAGCGCGGCTCGGCCCCAGGTAGACCCGCTGCGCAGGCTCTCATTAGCTGGCAGGTCCGAAGGCTCGCCTGTGGGGGAGAGGTCTGGTTCTTGGTCCTTGGTTATGAACTACCCCGAGCGCGGCTCGGCTCCAGGTAGACCCGCTGCGCATGCTCTCATTAGCTGGCAGGTTCGAAGGCTCGCCTGTGGGGGAGACTGAAAGGGGAAACTAGATCTGATATACTCTAGAGGGGGGGGGGTGAATAGAGTATATGGTGCTTTTTGAAAACACAAAGAAAACTTTTTGCAAAGCCTTACAACAATTATTGTAATGAGTGTAAGCAGGGAAGCAGAAATAAAATTAAGCTATGCAGATATTAAGCACAAGAAAATCTAGGCCAGAAACAAAAAGAAAACATGCACAACCAGATGACACAAGGAAATATAGTGGTTCCCCAACTTGGGTACATCCACTCTTCTACCACCCTAGGTAGGAATCCACTGCAGGATGAGTTGATCAGGTGTCCTGGGCACCAATGAGCTTTTGATAAGGTACTCAAAAACCAAAACAGATTTTTTGATCAGGTGTCTTGCCACCAATGAGCTTTTGACAAGGTGCTCAAAAACCAGATACAAACTTTTGAAGGGAGTTTGAAAAACCCTTTACAGATTGGGGGTGAGAGAGTTATGGCAGTCTTCTCTTTCTCAAGCAACTGAGAAGACTATGTGGATTGATTTCAAAGCTCCCCCTGAGTCCTTGAAGTCTTCAGGAAGATGAGCTTTGTTGAGGGTGATAGGCCTTCAAAAATAGATCTCCAGCAGATGATGATTTCAGCAAGCTGAAATGTTGAGTGTCTGGAGTCTTGAGATGATGTTGGCCTTGAACACTTGAGAGCTGAAGAGATCTGAAGAATGTTTGAAAGCTTGATCTCTTTTTGATGAGTGTTCTTCTGAATTCTTGTTGACAGAAGATTGAGAGAGTCTCTGTGTATAGAGAGGTGTCCTCTACTTGTCTTTTTCTATTCTCTTGTTCTTGTCTGTCTTTTTTTTTGATTCAAAAACATTCTGTCTTTTATTCTCTGAATCTCAATAGGAAAATTGCTCTGTCAAAGATAGCCGTTGGTCTGAATTAATTACAGCCTTAATTGTATAATATGTTCTGAAGGAAAGTCCACTGATTTGTTCCTTAGAAAATCCCTTGAAACTTGCTCCAGAAGTAAATGAAAACGGCTGGCAGATCTTCTGTCTTAAATGCAGAATAACTTCTATCTGATTTTGAATTAGAATTCTGAAGGTCAACTGAAATCGTCGAACTGAGCTCTGCTATCGTCGAGCTGAGCTCAGCGAAAATGAAAGATGTAAGCAGCAGAAAATCGTCGATCTGAGCTCAAAGATCGTCGAACTGAGCTCAGAGATAAGGATCCAGTTCAGAGACAAAATCGTCGACCTGAGCTCAGCGATCGTCGAATGGAGTTCGACGATATTGAGAAGTTGAGCTCAGCGATCGTCCGACCAGAGCTCGACGATATTTTGAGGCTTGAGCTCAGCGATCGTCGAATGGAGCTCGACGATCTGCCAAGGTTGAGCTAGACGATCGTCGACCGGAGTTCGACGAAACGTCGTGCTGAGCTCGACGATTTGGACTTAGTCTCCAGAAAAACTTGGGTCTTCAGGGCAGCTTCCAAACCTAGACTCCTGATCCCTTAGACTCAATTCTAATTGACCTATTATCTATACAGAAGGTCAAAGCACAAATTCCTAGAGACATAGTGATCCTGACCCAAATTAGTAATAGGGTGTTCCAACAATCTCCCCCTATTTGGGTTAGGAAAACTATTTACAGATTTTGAAAAACAAACAACAGAGTACAGTCACAGAAACATAAAAAACAACACAGCTAAACATCACAGAACCATCTCAGAGATATATAAACATGATATCCAGAAGGCAGTCACAGAAGTCAAGAATTATCACCTTACAGAGTTATTCCTTTTCTTTGCCTTTTACCATTTTAATTTCTCTGTTAGGATCTAAAGCTTGTTGTTTTGATCTGGTATCATCAGCTGCACCCAAATAGATTTGCTTTGAAGCCCTGGGAACCACTGCAGCTGGATGCAACTCCATGTACCTGTCTGCATCAAAAAACTTACTGGAAGCATATCTTTCTAACTCTTTTTGCCTTTGCTCTGACATAGTAGATATATTGGAAGTGTCTAGCCCTTGTTCTTTTGCTTTCTTTATCTGATCCAAAGCAGCCAGTTCTTTCATCCTTGCAGTCCAAGCCATAGGATTTTTCTCAGGATCCTCAAATGGAACAGGTGGCTCATACCTGTTGGAAGTGGTTTCTTGAGGGGTCCTGACAGTCACATTTTCTCTAAGCTTATAAGGGAATGGACCTGAAGATGTATCAGAAGAAACATGTCCACCCCTGGAATAAGGATGCTGCCTGGAGTGTCCTTTGGAGTAAACCTGAGTTTCTCTTTGGTTTCCCCTATATCCTCCCCTTCTAGAGTAGGACCCCCTAGATTGGCTTTCCCTTTGATATGTTCTTGCATGAGGCTGGTAGGGAGCCTGGCTTCTAGCAGGGCCTGATCTTGCAGAGCTGCCACCTGCACCTGCATCAGGTGGAGGTGGTGGAGGAGGATGAGGGTGCTTGGACTGAGAAGAATCTTTATCAAACTTCCTCTTCTTCTTCATTGCCTTTAACTGGTTCCTGGAGAATTGCATCCAATGCTCAGAGATTGGGCAATTGTGCAGAATATAATATGGAACATCATTATCATCTCTGACTTTGGCAGGATGAACTCTCTTCAAGGCCTTACTTCTTGCCTTTCTTTTCCTTGCAATTGTGGCAGATGAGTCATCAGAAGCAGTATTATAATCCTCAGATTCAGAACTTTGTGCATCATATAAAGCATCAAGCTTTTTCATCAAATCCTCTTTCAGTTTCACAGCAGCTGATGGGGCAATAGAAACAGCAGATGTAACAGATACAGAAGCAGCAGATGTTACAACAGAGATTACTTCAGGAATTTTGGCAGCAGCAGGTTCAGAGACAACAATAACAACATCTACAGCAGGCTCAACATCAATAGCCTCTGTCATCAAAACATCCTGGGATGAGGGCTCAACAGCAGCAATTGAAACAATTTCTTCCTCAGTAGCAACAGCAATTCCAGAGGTAGACACAGCATTGTCTTCAGCAGCAGCAGCAGCAGCATCATCATAAGCAGCAGTCACTGACTGAATAAAATCAGAGATGATTCTGGGGTCACAGCAGGAGAAGGGCACTAGAGCCCTGGACAAATCTTCTGACTGGGCAGCAGGAACCTCTGGGGGCTGGACAGCATAGACTTCTGGAAGGCAGCTGAAGTAAGCAGTATCAAAAGTAGACATCAAAGACCTTAGGTCTATTGCAAGTACTGGAATGGCAGCAGTAGCAGAAGCAGAAGCAGCAGCATGAGAGACAACAGCAGGAGGAGCAGCAGCAGCAACAGCAGCATGGAAGCTGGCTTCATAGGGCATCTCCCCCTGCCTGGATGCAGAAACCTGTGCATCAAGGCACACTGCTGGGGGTGCTGCTATAGGGGTAAGGAAGGAGGACAGCCTGGCAGAGAGAGCTGCCACTGATTGTTGCAGAGGAGCTAAGGAGGCCTCCATGAGAAGGGAGAGCCTAGGTGCAAGGAGCTCATACAACTGATCAGCAAGGGCTGGGAGATCTACATGCTCAAGGGGAGCAGAGGTAGAGGGACAAGGATGGCTGAGGGAGCTGGAGGAGGAGGGCTAAAGGGTGGAAGGGATGGCTCAGGAGAGGGTATGGTAGATATGGAGGATAGAGGGATGGAAATGGAGGGAGTGAAGGTGGGTTGATCAAGAATCTGGTGGAGAAGGTCTTGGAAAGATGTGGAGGAGGATGGCAAATCTGGAGGAGAGGAGGGGGAATCATCCATGTAGGATTCATCCAGGAGAGTGAAAGTTGGAAGGGATGGGGATGAGGTGACATCTGGAGGGTGATAAGAGAATAAGGGAAGGAAGTGGTCTGCTGGTGGAGAGGAAATTGTTGCTGGAGATGGAATAGAAGTTGGAGATGGGCTGGAGATGGTAATTGTGGAGGTGGCTGGAGAGGTGGATGGAGCTGGAGGTAGGGTTGAGCTTGGAGGAGGAGAAGCAGCAGCACTAGCAGGCAGGTCCTCTGTAGGGGCAGAGGCCTGGGGTGGAGTGACTCTTAGAGTCCTGGTGCCTGAAGGGCCAGAAGAGGAGGGCCTGCTGGGCTTGGAGATTTGCCTGTCCCATTTCCCAAAAAGGGCACAGGTGAGTCTCTTGGAGGCATTGATGTGCACTCCAGAGGAGACTAGCAGGGCAGGGCACTTAGCCTGGAGGAAGATTCCCAGAATTCTTCCATAATTCACAAAAGTTTTGTTGATCTTTTTCTTCAACAAATCAAAGAATACTTCTCCCCAGTTCAGGCTTTTGCTATCTACCAGAGCTCCCATAAGGCAGAGCTGATATCTGGAGATTGTATCATGAGCAGAATGCTTGGCCAAAAGGACCTTGCCTACTACATCAGCCAAAAACCTGTATTCCACAGACAGGTTTCTCTTAAACAGTTTGCTAGGGTTCCCCTCAGGATGACCCATCCTGGCAAGAACATCAGCAAGCTCTTCTCCAGAAAGGTCAGCAGAGTCTTCACCATTCCTGAAGCCAAAAACTTCTGTCAATACTGCTGGAGTCAGAGGTACCTGGGTGCCACTAATGGAGCCAACTATGGTGTTTGTGTCAAGGTTGTGGGCAGTGTAAACCCATTCTTTAATCTCATCTGAGGCAAGTTTGATTCTGGTTGACATCAAGGCAGTTAATTGCTGATCTTTGAATAAGGTGAGAATATCTTGGAAGATTTGATCTGTTGTGTTGAAGGAATCGAAATCGATGTCAAAGCCGGCATCAAATTTCATGGCAGCGAGCACAGCAACAGAAACGGCCATGGTACCTGCAAAAAATCAACAAACAAAACGACCAAGTGTAGAATTGCTTGGAGGGAAGAAAATTTTGCAGAGAAATTGAAAGCGCAAGAGAGAACGACGGCGAAAAATGAGTTTTATATTAGGGTTCGACGCAGAAAAGGAAAGATCGTTGAACTCAGTTCGACGATCGAGGCTTCTAAAGGAATCTGAAGAGACTCCAAAATCGTCGATCTCCGTTCGACGATCTGGAAAGGCGTCGAGCTCCGTTCGACGATCGTTCAGTGAACAAAATCGTCGAGCGCCGTTCGACGATCGTTGACCAGAGAAGATAGTTCATACTATCTGAGGAGCGCTGACTTCAGTTCGACGATTCTGGAAATCGTCGAACTCCGTTCGACGATCTTTGGGGAAATCGTCGAGCGCAGTTCAGAGATCAGAGAATTCTAGACTCTAAGGAAAAACAGAAATTTTGCCTAGTCTTGGTCAATTTTAGCTTTCAAAATCTTGGGTTTTATTTAAGACTTCCTCCATCTAACATTCCTAACTGATTTAGGAAGAAGGTATGTTTCTTTTCATCCAAAGGTTTGGTGAAAATATCTCCCCTTTGTAAATCAGTTGGGATATATTGCAGTTCAATTTTATTCTTTTCAACATTATCCCTTAAGAAATGATGCCTAATCTCTATATGTTTTGTCCTACTATGGAGGACTGGATTTTGAGCTATGGAGATAGCACTTGTATTGTCACAAAATATTTTTGACTTCTCTAAGTTGTAACCATAGTCTAGGAGTTGATTTTGAATCCACAATATTTGTGAACAACAACTGCCTGCAGCCATATATTCAGCTTCAGCAGTTGAAGTTGACACAGATGCTTGTTTCCTGCAAAACCAGGAGACAAGTCTATCACCAAGGAACTGACAAGTTCCACTGGTGCTTTTCCTGTCAATTCTGCATCCAGCATAATCAGCATCAGAGAATCCAGTTAACTCAAATGCTGAATCTTTTGGATACCAGAGTCCTAGATTTGGACAACTTTTAACATACCTGAGAATCCTCTTTACTAATGTGAGGTGTGACTCTCTAGGGCTAACTTGGAATCTGGCACATATACATGTAGCAAACATTATATCTGGTCTACTAGCTGTAAGATACAGTAAAGAGCCAATCATTGCCCTATATGTTGTCTGATCAACAGGTTTCCCATGTTCATCAGCATCCAATACAGCATTGGTAGGCATGGGTATTTTCATACAAGATGCCTAAGACATCCCATATTTCTTAACCAGCTCATTAGCATATTTGGTTTGAGAAATAAAGATGCCCTCAGCATGTTGTTTGACTTGCAATCCTAGGAAGAAGGATAGCTCACCCATGCTACTCATCTCAAATTTAGAATGCATTAGGTTGGAAAACCTTTTGCATAGTTTTGAGTCAGTAGAACCAAAAATGATATCGTCTACATAAATTTGTACTAGTAGGGTATGAGACTTATGGGTTCTAATGAAAAGAGTTTGGTCTACTCTACCCCTTATAAAACCATTTTCCAAGAGAAAGCATGCTAGGGTCTCATACCATGCTCTAGGAGCTTGCTTGAGACCATATAATGCTTTATTTAATCTATAAACAAAATCAGGATGAGTTGGAGAGATAAAACCTGGAGGTTGTCTGACATAGACTTCCTCTTTGATGTCTCCATTTAAGAAGGCACTCTTGACATCCATTTGATAAACTTTGAAGCCTTTGTGAGCTGCATAAGCTAAGAATATCCTGATGGCTTCTAATCTTGCAACAGGTGCAAAGGTCTGGTCGTAGTCAATTCCTTCTTCTTGAGAATATCCTTGGGCAACTAGCCTTGCCTTGTTCCTTATTATTACTCCTTGATCATCCAGTTTGTTTCTGAATACCCATTTTGTTCCAACAATGGAATGATCCTTAGGCTTTGGCACTAGTTCCCATACTTTGTTCCTCTCAAATTGATGCAACTCTTCTTGCATGGCAATGATCCAGTGTGGATCTTGCTCTGCATCTTGAATGGACTTAGGTTCAATTTGAGAAAGGAAGCAGGTGTGCAACATGTTTTGGTTGACCTGATTTCTGGTTTGCACACCAGCTGAGATTTCTCCAATTATTTGGGTAATTGGATGGTCTCTTGATGTTACTAAATCAACAGGGGGTGTTGATTGTTCACCAACCTGTGTTGTTGTTTCCTCTTGTGGTACAACAACTGGCTCTTCAGGTTGTGCTTCAATATGTTGAGCATTGCTCTCATCTTCACTGCTTTCATCTTCTTGAGCAACCTGTAGCTTGTTCATATCCTCAACTAGAGAGTGTTCCTGCACAGGTTCTATGGTAGAAGAAATCTTCTCCTTGAAAGACATGTTAGTTTCATCAAAAGAAACATGAACAGATTCCTCAATTTTTAATGTTGATTTATTATAAACCCTATAGGCCTTGCTGATCATGGAGTATCCCAAAAACACTCCTTCATCAGCTTTGGCTTGAAATTTTGCTAGATGTTTCTTATCATTATTGTGAATATAACAAACGCAACCAAAAATTTTGAAATAGTCAACTTTAGGTTTCTTCCCTTTGAGTAATTCATAGGGAGTCTTTCCCTTCAGTTTATGTATCAGACTCCTGTTCAGCACATAGTTGGAGGTGTTCACTGCCTCTGCCCAAAAGGATAGAGGTAGATGAGCATCTGACAACAATGTAGTGACAGATTCAATAAGGGTTCTATTTTTCCTTTCAGCTACCCCATTTTGTTGAGGAGTTCTAGGAGCTGAGAAAGTGTGCCTGATCCCTTCACTCTGACAGAACTCTTGCATAAGAAGAGAATCAAACTCTGTCCCATGATCACTTCTGATCAGGGCAATGTGAGTATTGAACTCAATCTTTATACATTTGAGAAACTCTGTCAGACACTTAAAGTTATCAGACTTCTTCCTTAGAAAGAACACCCAAGTGAATCTAGAGAAGTCATCTACAATCACTAAAGTGTAGGATTTCCCTCCTAGGCTTTGTACTGTGATGGGTCCAAATAGATCCATGTGTAGCAGATACAATATCCTAGGTGAATCACTCTTATTAAGTGACTTAAAACTGTTTTTAGTTTGCTTGCCTAATTGATAAGCCTTGCAGAGTCCTTCCTTCTTGTAGGGGCCAGAAGGTAGTCCTCTAACAAAGTTGTCCTTGGATAGCCTAGCAATAGTTCTAAGGTTTAGGTGTCCTAATCTCTTATGCCATAAAACATTTGGTCTATAAACTGAATTGAATAAGCAGATATCTATAGAAGTTGAAAGAAAATCTACAAGGTAGATGTTACCTTTCCTTTTACCTGTCAACACAGTGGTGTTGTCCTCTGACTTGATCTTGCATAGAGTTTTGCTGAAGGTCACCTGGTAGCCTTCATCACATAGCTGACTGATACTGATTAGGTTGTGCTTCAGTCCTTCCACATATGCTACCTTCTTGAAAGTTACAGAGCTAATCTGGACTGCTCCATATCCTTTAGTTTGTCCAAAGTTGGAGTCACCAAAGATAACTTTGGGTCCAAGCTTGGCTCTAAAGGCATTTAGATTGTCCTTGTTCCCTGTCATGTGCTTAGAGCACCCACTATCCAAGTACCATTGCTGGTTAGATGTTGGATAGGTCTTCACCTGCACATAAGACAATTTACTTGTTTTTGACCCAGTTTACCTTGGGCCTAGGTTGATAACCTTTAAATTCAGAAATGAAAGATATCCCTGGCTGACTCTTATATCCTTCAGGATGATATCTCCTTGGAGGTAAAATCCATTCAGTATAAGGGTTAAATGTTTGGGATGAAGAACCCTCAGGATGCAATTTTGACTTGCCTTTGAAAATTTTTCCACTGCTCTGACCTCTGTTCGACGATCTGGGAGCTGAGTTCGACGATCTTGGGTCAGATCGTCGAGCTCCGTTCGACGGTCGACTATGGCTGAGGTCAGGTATATGGGATCGTCGACCAGTGTTCGACGATCTTGGCTTAGATCGTCGATCAGCGTTCGACGATTTGTCCTGAGATCGTCGAGCTGCGTTCGGCGATCGTCGATCTTCATTCGGCGATCGTCGATCTCCGTTCGACGATTTGTACTGGACTTTGGTTTTCTGAGGCAGATCAGAATTTTTCCTGGCAACCTCTACAACTCCCTTTCCCTTGTCAGAAATGAACTTGATAGGGGTTGTTAGAACAATAGGTTGGCTGGATGAGGCACCCAAGCCCAGTGTGCTGTTGAATCTTGAGTTCACTGTGCTTGTGATGTCCATCAGCTTGATGCTTCTCCCATTGAGAGATTCTTCAAGCTTCTTGGCCTCAGAGAGTTCACTCTTCAGTGAAGCTATCTGTTCCCTATGGTTCTCCAACTCCTCAGAGAGCTTGAGGTTTTCTGATTTTAAAGCATTGTGTTCAGACAATTGATTTCTGAGAGAGATGATCTCTTTCTCAGACTTTAGCAGGTCTAAACATAGTGCTTTAAATTCAAGTTTAAAATCTTCTGAAGTGAAATCAAAGGAGTTGATTACCTGATCTTCTTCAGGTTGAGTTTCTGAGTCTGACTCTGACTCCTCTTCCTCTGAGTTGTGTTGAGAGGCATTGATTGCCATCATGCAGAATTCTTTTTCCTCTGCATCATCCTCATCATCACTTGAGCTGGAAGAGGCCTGTGACTCCTCTTCAGTCTCACTCCAGGATTCAGCAACAAATCCTTTCCTTGTGTGCTTATTTTTGCTGGAGAAAGGTTTGTTACTTCCATGCCTTTTGGAGTCCTTCTCCTTTCTTCTTTCTTTTCTGTCCCTCCTGTCCTTGTTCTTGTTTTCTGGACAGTCAGGAACCATATGCCCTGGTTTCCTGCAACCAAAGCAAATAATTTCTTTGTTATTGCCAAAGGACTTGTCATACCTTGGCTTGTCCTGATCCTTGTGTGATCTTCTTCTGAAATCCTTTCTAGCCATCTTATAGAATCTTTTGGCCAACAGGCTGAGAAGTTCATCATTGCTTGTGGCCTTTTCTTCAGGCAGATCCTCAGCTGCCTTGAATACAATAGTCTTCTCCTTTCTTGTGGCTGGAGAAGCAGCCTTCTGTTCTTCTTCTCTGTTCTTGATGAGTAGCTCATAAGATTTGAGCTTACCCAACAAGGCTTCAGTGGTAATCTCATTTAGGCTTCTGGCATCTTTAATTGGCCAGATTCTTGAATCCCAAGTGCTGGGGAAGCACATTAGGATCTTGTCATTGAGTTCTGTCAGTGAGATTTCTTTATCTAATGTCCTCAATTCACTGACAATTAGACTCATTCTATTGTACATGTCTCCCACTGACTCAGTTTCTCCCTTCTTAAAGTTCTCATATTAGGAGATGAGATGAGATCTTCTGTCCTTTCTCTCATCAGCTGAGCCAGAGACAATTTCTGAAAGCTTGTCCCAGATCTCCTTGGCTGAATTACATTCAGCTACCTTCTGAAAAATGTCATCTGACATTGTCTGAGCTAGAATGTTCATTGCCTTGGCATCAGCTACTTTCCATCTTTTAATGTCAGCATCTGTTCCTGATGGAGGTGGAACAGCATTTGTGCTTGTACTTTCTGGAGGTCTTGGGCACACTGTCAAAACAGAATTAAAAATATCTTCGTCAATTGAATTCATGTAGAGTTTAATCCTTGCCTTCCAAAGTGCAAACTTTGATAGATTGCACACTGGAGGTCTGGTGCTAGCATAATCCTTGTTCTGGGCCATGATTTGTGCAAGCTAAATCTAATATAAAAAGAAAACAAAAGAAGGATCTAGTTTGGGATCTTTGGGGTTCAGGTGTTAGCCTGTACAACCAAACAGATATGGTATGTATAACCAACCTCGCTTTGATACCAATTGAAAGGGGAAACTAGATCTGATATACTCTAGAGGGGGGGTGAATAGAGTATATGGTGCTTTTTGAAAACACAAAGAAAACTTTTTGCA
Source organism: Platanthera guangdongensis (assembly GCA_039583875.1). Lineage (NCBI taxonomy): Eukaryota > Viridiplantae > Streptophyta > Magnoliopsida > Asparagales > Orchidaceae > Platanthera > Platanthera guangdongensis. The sequence continues at coordinate 129,869,374 of CM077152.1, forward strand.
AAGCCTTAAAACAATTGTTGTAATGAGTGTAAGCAGGGAAGCAGAAATAAAATTAAGCTATGCAGATATTAAGCACAAGAAAATCTAGGCCAGAAACAAAAAGAAAACATGCACAACCAGATGACACAAGGAAATATAGTGGTTCCCCAACTTGGGTACATCCACTCTTCTACCACCCTAGGTAGGAATCCACTGCAGGATGAGTTGATCAGGTGTCCTGGGCACCAATGAGCTTTTGATAAGGTACTCAAAAACCAAAACAGATTTTTTGATCAGGTGTCTTGCCACCAATGAGCTTTTGACAAGGTGCTCAAAAACCAGATTCAAACTTTTGAAGGGAGTTTGAAAAACCCTTTACAGATTGGGGGTGAGAGAGTTATGGCAGTCTTCTCTTTCTCAAGCAACTGAGAAGACTATGTGGATTGATTTCAAAGCTCCCCCTGAGTCCTTGAAGTCTTCAGGAAGATGAGCTTTGCTGAGGGTGATAGGCCTTCAAAAATAGATCTCCAGCAGATGATGATTTCAGCAAGCTGAAATGTTGAGTGTCTGGAGTCTTGAGATGATGTTGGCCTTGAACACTTGAGAGCTGAAGAGATCTGAAGAATGTTTGAAAGCTTGATCTCTTTTTGATGAGTGTTCTTCTGAATTCTTGTTGACAGAAGATTGAGAGAGTCTCTGTGTATAGAGAGGTGTCCTCTACTTGTCTTTTTCTATTCTCTTGTTCTTGTCTGTCTTTTTTTTTGATTCAAAAACATTCTGTCTTTTATTCTCTGAATCTCAATAGGAAAATTGCTCTGTCAAAGATAGCCGTTGGTCTGAATTAATTACAGCCTTAATTGTATAATATGTTCTGAAGGAAAGTCCACTGATTTGTTCCTTAGAAAATCCCTTGAAACTTGCTCCAGAAGTAAATGAAAACGGCTGGCAGATCTTCTGTCTTAAATGCAGAATAACTTCTATCTGATTTTGAATTAGAATTCTGAAGGTCAACTGAAATCGTCGAACTGAGCTCTGCTATCGTCGAGCTGAGCTCAGCGAAAATGAAAGATGTAAGCAGCAGAAAATCGTCGATCTGAGCTCAAAGATCGTCGAACTGAGCTCAGAGATAAGGATCCAGTTCAGAGACAAAATCGTCGACCTGAGCTCAGCGATCGTCGAATGGAGTTCGACGATATTGAGAAGTTGAGCTCAGCGATCGTCGACCAGAGCTCGACGATATTTTGAGGCTTGAGCTCAGCGATCGTCGAATGGAGCTCGACGATCTGCCAAGGTTGAGCTAGACGATCGTCGACCGGAGTTCGACGAAACGTCGTGCTGAGCTCGACGATTTGGACTTAGTCTCCAGAAAAACTTGGGTCTTTAGGGCAGCTTCCAAACCTAGACTCCTGATCCCTTAGACTCAATTCTAATTGACCTATTATCTATACAGAAGGTCAAAGCACAAATTCCTAGAGACATAGTGATCCTGACCCAAATTAGTAATAGGGTGTTCCAACAGAGACGTCTGGTTTTTTGTCCTTGATTCTGCACTACCACGAGAGTGGCTCGCCCCAGGTAGACCCACTGTGCAGGCTCTCATTAGCTGGCAGGTCCAAAGGCTCGCCTGTGGGGGAGAGGTCTGGTTCTTGGTCCTTGGTTCTGCACTACCCCGAGCGCGGCTCGGCCCCAGGTATACCCACTGCGCAGGCTCTCATTAGCTGGCAGGTCCGAAGGCTCGCCTATGGGGGAGAGGTCTAGTTCTTATTCCTTGGTTCTGCACTACCCCGAGCGCGGCTCGGCCCCAGGTAAACCCGCTGCGCAGACTCTCATTTACTGGTAGGTCCGAAGACTCGCCTGTGGGGGAGAGGTATGGTTCTTGGTCCTTGGTTCTACACTACCCCGAGCGTGGCTCGGCCCCAGGTAGACCCGCTGCGCAGGCTCTCATTAGCTTGCAGGTCCGAAGGATCGCCTGTGGGGGAGAGGTCTGGTTCTTGGTCCTTGGTTCTGCACTACCCCGAGCGCAGCTCGGCCCCAGGTAGACCCACTGCACAGGCTCTCGTTAGCTGGCAAGTCCGAAGGCTCGCCTGTGGGGGAGAGGTCTGGTTCTTGGTCCTTGGTTCTGCACTACCCCGAGCGCGGCTCGGCCCCAGGTACACCCGCCGCGCAGGCTCTCATTAGCCGGCAGGTCCGAAGGCTCGCATGTGGGGGAGAGGTCTGGTTCTTGGTCGTTGGTTCTGCACTACCCCGAGCGCGACTTGGCCCCAGGTAGACCCACTGCGCAGGCTCTCATTAGCTAGCAGGTCCGTAGGCTCGCCTGTGGGGGCGAGGTATGGTTCTTGGTACTTGGTTCTGCACTACCCCGAGCGCGGCTCGGCCCCAAGTAGAACCGCTACGCAGGCTCTCATTAGCTGGCATGTCCGAAGGTTTGCCTGTGGGGGAGAGGTCTGGTTCTTAGTCCATGGTTCTACAATACCCCGAGCGCGGCTCGGCCCTAGGTAGACCCGCTGTCCAGGCTCTCATTAGCTGGCAGGTCCGAAGGCTCGCCTATGGGGGAGAGGTCTGGTTCTTGGTCCTTGGTTCTGCACTACCCCGTGCGCGGCTCGGCCCCAGGTAGACCCGCTGCGCAGGCTCTCATTAGCTAGCAGGTCCGAAGGCTCGCCTGTGGGGGAGAGGTCTTGTTCTTGGTCCTTGGTTCTGCACTACCCCAAGCGCGGCTCGGCCCCAGGTAGACCCGTTGCATAGGCTCTCATTAGCTGGCAGGTCTGAAGGCTCTCCTGTGGGTTTAGTTCTTGGTCCTTGGTTCTGCACTACCCCGAGCGCGGCTCGGCCCCAGGTAGACTCGCTGCGCAGGCTCTCATTAGCTGGCAGGTCCGAAGGCTCGCCTGTGGGGGAGAGGTCTGGTTCTTGGTCCTTGGTTCTGCACTACCCCGAGCGCAGCTCGGTCCCAGGTAGACCCGCTGCGTAGGCTCTCATTAGCTGGCAGGTCCGAAGGCTCGCATGTGGGGGAGAGGTCTGGTTCTTGGTCCTTGGTTCTATAGTACCCCGAGCGCGGCTCAGCCCCAGGTAGACCCACTGCGCATGCTCTCATTAGTTGGTAGGTCTGAAGGCTCTCCTGTGGGGGAGAGGTCTGATTCTTGGTCCTTGGTTCTACACTACCCTGATCGCGACTCGGCCCCAGGTAGACCCGCTATGCAGGCTCTCATTAGATGGCAGGTCCGAAGGCTCGCATGTGGGGGAGAGGTCTGGTTCTTGGTCCTTGGTTCTGCACTACCCCGAGCGCGGCTCGGCCCCAGGTAGACCCGCTGCGCAGGTTCTCATTAGCTGGCAGGACCGAAGGCACGCCTGTGGGGGAGAGGTCTGGTTCTTGGTCCTTGGCTCTGCACTACCCCGAGTGCGGCTCGGCCCCAGGTAGACCCGCTGCGCAGGCTCTCATTAGCTGGCAAGTCCGAAGGTTCGCCTGTGGGGGAGGTCTGGTTCTTGGTCCTTGGTTCTACACTACCCTGAGCGCGGCTCGGCCCCAGGTAGACCCGCTGCGCAGGCTCTCATTAGCTGTCAGGTCCGAAGGCTCGCCTGTGGGGGCGAGCTCTGGTTCTTGAAGTCTTCGTTCTTGGTGCTTGGGAATAGTTCTAGGTTCTTGGGAATTCTACACCACCTCGAGCCTAGCTTGGTCCCCAGTAGACACGTTGCCTAGGCTCTTATCATGCTAGTAGGGCAGTAAACTCACTCGATGGCAGAATGGTTGGGAAAATCTCCTTAAGCAACATCCCAGCTTAACCTTATGAAATGAAAAATAAACTAAGGCAAAGGCTTGGAGCAGTGTGAGTGGAGGCACTCACAGCTGGCAGTTATGAGGATTGTCTCGCTTATGGCGAGTGGGCACTCGCGCGAGACGGAAGGCTCACTCTAATGATAGGTGAGCAGGTTATGTCACTAAGAGTCACCTGCGCAGGGAGTACTTTAAGGCAAGGCGAGAAGGTTATGTCGGTCCTCACGCATAAAAAAGACAAGGGAAGCGACGACTCGCGCTCGGTAAAAAGCCAACTCTCCAACAAGGCTGCAAGACAAGATGTAGCACCATCTCGCAGGCGTGAGCGCATCAACGGGTCATCTCGCAGTAAGCAGAATAAATCAAAATATAGAGAATAAAGGGGAGGCGGCGAGATGGATGGGTAACACTGTCTCGCAGTCCAAAGCAAACCAGTAATTCATTTCGCGAAATAAAGAACAAAATAACAAGTAAGACAAAAAGCATGTACATTTGATCATCACTGTCATGTGTCACAAAATGGGGCTAAAAAAGGTTAAGTTTTACAGTAGCAGCAAAAGATGAGGAGAGAGGGATTCTTGATCTTGAAGAAGGCACATCATTCCTCCTCGCCAGAAGAAGAATCCTCGCTCTCCTTGCCATAAAGCTATGGGACCAGGTCACGGACGGTCACCGTCTCTGAGCCATCCTTCATGAACCCCAGCTCCTTCATCATTTTGAGGACCAGCTCCACCGCCCTGATGCTAGCGTCTCGACATTGCTCCTCGACTTCGTCAAAAGAATAATGCGGCGGAGGGATCGGGAGGTGTTCGCGGCAAGATGATGACGCAGCGTTGTCCTGAAGGCGAGCGTTCTGGGCTTTTAAATCCTTGACCTCCTCCTCCAGGGCCACCACGTGCGAATGCAACCGCTCCGCCGTCTTGGCATCCTGCGAGATGCCCAGTCATTAGTAAAGTGTATTGAAGAAAGAAAATCCAAGAGTAAGGCTAGGGATTACCACGCCGCCCTAGGCTTTGGTGAGGAGGGTCTCGGCGACAGACAACCTTTTCACGAGGTCTTCTGATCTCTCTCACTCCACCACCAGGCTTGTCTCGCTGTCCTTCTATTTTTTGTTGATGTATATAAGGCGGCGAGAGGAGCGGTGCGAGAACTCCAAAGCACGCATTTGGGCATGGGAGGTCTTCATGACTAGATCCCGCATAGGCTCGCTCTCAGGAGAGACTATATCGAGACCGCCAAAAAGACCGTACCCCATGACGAAAGCATGGCTTGTGGGGAGTGTTGGGTTCATTGGAAAATGTGTACCAGATTTGGAGAAGCGTCACCTAACTCAATGATATGCATCAAGTTGTATTTGATGTTGTGTTGAGTTATCATGTGCAGGTTAAGTAAATGGAAGAAAAATTTTCTAAGTACAAGTGTCGACACTTGGGAATGGTTGCGTCGACACCAAGGGCCAGATTGTGTCGACACCCAGAATTTGTGTCGACACACAAAAAATCTGTCGACAACACTGTGTCGACACCAAGGGCCAGATTGTGTCGACACCCAAAATTTGTGTCGACACACAGAAAATCTGTCGACAACGCTGTGTGAACACAAAGGGCCAGATTATGTCGACATCATCAGAATTTGTGTCGACATACAGAGAAGCTGGCGACACATTCCAGAATTCTGTCGACAACGACTGTGTCGATACATAGAACTTGTGTCGTCACACACCAGAATTCTGTCAACACCAACTTTGTCAAGACAAGGAGTGTTTGTGTCGACACATTCCACAGAAGCTGTGTCGAGAAGTAAAAGTGAAGCTGTTTTGACATCATCAAGACTTGTGTCGACACATGGACTATGTGTGTCAACACATGTGAAGTATTCACTCGACATTCTCTGCTGCTGAGTCAAAGTCCAATGAAGGTTGAAGTAATACAACTGGAGACTTGACAGCTGTCATTACTGACATTGCTGTTACACCTGTCAGAGGTGTCAGAAGACCGTTTGAAACCGGAACAACTGGTAACCATGGATGAAGCCTATATATAGATATGCTCTCTCAACAATTAAAAAAGGACAGAGAACAGATAGCTAATCAATTATCAATTGTGAAGAAGTGATCGTGAACACGATCAGTAAATAATCTCTGAAGGATTGAGGATCCAGAAGAAGAGAAAGAAGAAACAGTCAACAGATTGTAGAGAGAGAAAAACAAGAAGGAGAGAAGTTCTCATCCAGTGAAGGCAGATCCTGAACAGTCTGCCAGAAGAATTCAGATCAAGTCTGAATAAGAATTCAGATTACTTTCTGAAGGAAGCTGATTGAAGATCAACTCCAACACCAAGAAGATCAACCTTACTTTGTTCAGATTCAAGAAGCTTTGAAGAAGCTAAGACAGGTTGATCCTTAAGTAATCATTTCTATCAAGAACTGATAAAGAAGCCTTCAACCAATTCTCTTTCCATCTGGTTGAAGATATTATTATCTTTTCATCAATAATTTTTGTAGGATCTGTAATAGATCTTGAAAGTGCAAGTTAGATCTGATATACTCTAGAGGGGGGGGGGGGGGTGAATAGAGTATGGTGCTTGCTAAAAACTTTTACAATAGTTGTTGTATTCTTATGTGAACAGGGAAGCAAATAGTAAAAAGTAAATCTAAACACAGAATAATCACAATCTACAAAGGAATCTAATCACAAGCCACAGCCAGAAACAAAAATAAAGTAAGCAACCAGATGACACAAGGAGCTATAGTGGTTTCCCAATCAACCTGGGTACATCCACTCTTCTACCACCCTAGGTAGGAATCCACTGCAGGATGAGTTTATCAGGTGTCCTGGGCACCAATGAGCTTTTGATAAGGTGCTCAAAAACCAAACAAGATTTTTTGATCAGGTGTCTTGCCACCAATGAGCTTTTGATAAGGTGCTCAAAAACCAAACACAAACTTTTGAAGGGAGTTTGAAAAACCCTTTACAGCAGAGTGAGAGAGAGAGAGAGAGGGAAAGAGATGATCGTCTCTGTCAACAGTTAGAGAGAAGATAGTGGATGCTGTCAAAGCTCCCCCTGAGATTTGTAGTTGTTCAGGAAGTGAAGCTTTGCAGTAGGGTGATAGGCCTTCAGAAAATTGATCTCCAGCAAATGATGATTTCAGCAGTAACTGAAATGTGAGGTGTCTGGAGTCTTGAATGATGATGGCCTTTGAACACTTGAATCAAAAGAGATCTGAAGATTTCAGTTTGTTGATCTCCTTTGGTGATGGTGTTCTTGTATGAATCTTTGAGACTGAGAATGTCTGCAACTCTTTCTCTTTCTCTTGTGTAACTGTGTTGTAAGAGTTGTTATTGCAGAGAATATGTTTCTAACTTCTTGTTCTTCTGCTCCAGGAATAATGAAAAATCTTATCTTTTATTCCTTTTTGTCTGAATAGAAATGATCCACTGTCAAGATAGCCGTTGGCCTGTCATAAATGACTTCCTTAATTGCTTTTGTCTTCTGGAGTAAAGTCCAATAAAACATTCCTTGATAAATCCTTGAAACTTGCTCCAGATTAATTAAAAATGGTTACAAGATCTGTGAATTAAATGCTGAGAACAATTCCTTAACTGTCTGAATTTGAATCTTGAAATCGTTGAACTCTTCAGAAAAACGTCGAACTGAGCTCCACTATCGTTGAACTGAGCTCAGAGATTTAGACTTAGACAGAAATAGAGATCGTCGATCTGAGCTCAACTATCGTCGAACTGAGCTCAGAGATTGAGAACCAAACTGAAGTCAAGATCGTCGATCTGAGCTCGAAGATCGTCGAATGGAGTTCGACAACTTGTTGAAGTTGAGCTCAGAGATCGTCGAATGGAGTTCGACGATTCGTCGAAGTGAGCTCAACGATCGTCGAATGGAGTTCGACGATTCGTCGTACTGAGCTCGACGAAATGACTTAGTCTTCTGAAATTGAAAATCCTGGTCTTGAGGGCAGCTTCCAAACCTAAGAACTAACCCTTAGACTCAATTCTAATTGACCTTTAGATCTATACAATGAGGTCAAAATAGGTTTCCTAAGAGACATAGTGATCCTGACCCAAATCAGTAATAGGGTGTTCCAACAGATCTGAGTATAGGAGATTTACTTCTCTGAGTTGTAAGCCTAAATTATAAAGGATGAGGTAGGGCTGAGTGCCTGAGGTAGGGGAATATGTTCCCTGAGTTGTAGGCCTATGAAATAGGCCGAGGTAGGGCTTTTGCCTGAGTTGTAGGAGTGGGGTGTCACTCTGAGTTGTAGGCCTGTGAAAGAGGATGAGGTAGGGCTTGTGCCTGAGTTGTAGGAGTGTGGATTCACTGTGAGTTGTAGGAACTAGTCTTGGTTCTGAGCTGTAAGATCTGAGGATCTGAGAAGAAAGAAGGAAGTTAGGCCGAATCTAGTACACTACTAGATAGGTGAAGGGGGAAAGTGGATGTACCCATCATTTGGAGAACCACTATAAATATGGTGTGCAATCTGTGGAATGCTGTGTGTATGTGAATGTTGTGCTATGTTTTCTGCTGAATAAATTGCTAAACTAGATAGATTTGTCTGCCTTAGTTAAAAAAAGAATTGAACCTATTCACCCCCCCTCTAGGTGTTTAGAACATCTTGAAACCAATTCTTTCAAGTGGTATCAGAGGGAGGTTGCTCAAAGAATATACTTAATAGTCTGAGTAGATCTCCAAGGCAGAAATCTATTAGACAAAATGGGTTCCATTGAGAATCATAAGGAGTTTGGTTCCATGAAGTTACCTATATGCAGGAAAGAGATTTTTGGCATATGGAAAGAAAGAGTTAGACTGTTTATGAATGCTTCAGATCTAAGAATCTATATGACAGTCAAAGAAGGGACATTCATCCCAATGAAAGTCTCAATTCTTGATGCAAATCTCAGGACACCAAAAGGGTATTCTGAAATGATAAAAGGATGAGATCATCTTGTCAACTATGGATAAGAGAGCACAGAATATAATAGTCAGTGCTATAGATGATTCAACATTCCAAAATTTGATTCACTACAAGACCTCCAAAGAAATGTGGGACACCCTAATTGTCTACATGGAGGGTTCAGAAGAAGTGAGAGAAGACAGAAAGTCTATGCTGAATCAGGAGTATGAAAGTTTTAGACAATCTAAAACAGACAACATAACTGAATGTTACAAGAAGTTCTTCAGAATAATTAATGAACTGATGTCATATGGTAGAGTATTCAGCACATATGAGTTAAATGATAAGTTTTTGAGATCATTAACTAAGGACTGAGACACCAAGATATGTGCCATTAGGGAAGTGGCCAGACTAGCAGAAATCTCACCTCCAACATTATTTGGCAAACTATTTTCATATGAGATGCAGCTGATGGTCAGAAAGGAGTAGGAGAAAAGTAATAAAGTTGATTACAGAGATAAGTCAGTGGCTTTCAAGACTGAAGCCATAAGAAAGGATAGGAGGATGTCTCATTCTCCTCCTAGGAAAGCTGTAGAAGTAGTTTCAGAAAGTTTTGACAGTCACACATCAGATAGTCCAAATTCTGATGAACACTTAGCTGCCTTCTCAAAACAATTTCAAAGGTTTTTGAAGAAGAAACAATGGAGATCAAAGCCATCCTCCTCACAATACAAGGATGATTACTATCAGAAAAAGAAATCCTCTAGAAAGGACAGGTATGACTCTAAACCTAGTAAATTATCTTCAACTAATATTGTTTGCTATTATTGCAACAGGCCTGGACATGTGGTAGCTGATTGTCCTGACAAAAGGAAAGAATCTAATGACAAGAAGAAACTAAAAAACAAGGGCAAGAAGGAGAAATCCTTTATTGCAAAGAAGCAAAAAAAGCTGGTCAGATTCTTCATCATCAGATTCTGAGGCTGAAGATGAAGCTGAAGCATACATAGGACTGTTGGCAACTGAAGAGGATGTAGAAGAGGCTGAGTTCTTGAAATTGCTGGACTCAGTAAATGGAATTGAAGAACATTGTTGTAAAGGGCTGATGGCCTTTACAGAAGAAGATCAGTGCCAGGATCAGCCTGGTCCTAGTAAGGTAAACAATTCTTCAATAGTTTTTGATTACTATACTGGTTCAGAATCAGAAGCGTCTGCATCAAGGGATGTGGATGAATCTGAATCTGAAGGGGATGTTCATCAACTTATTGATGAATATGGCGATCTGCTGCAAGCACTTAAGAAAAGCAGAATCCTTAACAAAGCACAGGCCCAGGAAATTGCTGCTCTTAAGCTGGATGCATTAGATTCAGAAAAAATGCTGGATCTAAAGATTAATGAAGTAGCCAAACTGAAAAACATAACTGTTACTCAGATGGGTACTATTACATTCAAGAATGATTAAATCAAAAGTCTAGAAGTCAAACTTCAGAGGGAAAAGGATCCGGTGTCTAAATTCTCTAAGCCAAAATCAGTTTTACCTTTAATTGATGACTTTATTCCCAAAAAGGGTAAGACAGGATTGAGCTTTAAGGGAAATGCAAGGGCTACCAATTCCAAAAGAAAAAGGCAAAGCCCCAGTACAGCCTCTAGCCTTCAAACCCCCCATTTCCTTCAGAAAAGTGTGTCAGCCAACTAATAGATATGATCATGATATCATACATGGTTATGGTAAGCCTGATATTCTGAATGACAAGGGTGTAACTTCAACACTCAAGCAAAGAACCACTGTACCAACAGTGTTAAGAACAGCTGACAGCAATGCTGTTAAAACTGTACCTAAAAATAGGTATAATAGATATGAGTGCTGGTGCTGTGATAAGATAGGGCATTATGCCATGGATTGCTGGCACAACACCAGTGTCAGGAAGAATGCCAACTTACCTGTGAGGAAGGCTGCTGGTAAGAATATCAAGTTTCAATCTAACTTGAGCCTAGAACCCAATAAACATTAGGGTTCTAAGGTAAATTAATATTATTTGCTGTAGGTGGGTCCAAGTTGCCATACCCCTATATGGTACTTGGACAGTGGATGTTCCAGGAACATGACTGGAACAAGAAGAATATTAAAGGACTATACTCCCATAGAGAGTGGACCCAAAGTGATCTTTGGTGGATCAGAAAAAGGGGTCATAAAAGGGTTTGGTAACATTTCTACTAGTTCTATAACAATCACTCAAGTGGCTTATGTAAAAGGTTTGAAACATAACTTGATAAGCATAAGTCAGCTGAGTGATCTTGGGTATGACACTTCATTTATTAAGAATGAATGTCAGATTAAAAGGACAAGTGATCAGAAGGTGATCTTGTCTGGTTATAGAAAAGGGAATGTTTATTGTTTAAATTTTTATTATGAAAACATGAACTCTCCTGTATGTTTAGTTGCAGATGAGAAAGCATCTCAGTGTGTCCAATGGCACAAGAGGCTAGCTCATCAGAACTATAAGACTATAGGCCAACTGTATAACTTAGAGTTAGTGCTTAACACTGGCAAGTCTCACCTAACTAAGTTTGTTGCCAAATCCTAAGATGGGATATTTGTTGGGTACATCAATAATAGTAAGGCATATATGATCTACAACTTGTCTACACAAGTTGTAGAAGAATCTGTTCATGTAGTGTTTGATGAATCTGAGCTAATTAACTGTGAGTTGTGTAGAAATTCTTGTAGCTCAATAGGTTTAAAAGAAAAGTTGGACATGCTGACCATTAATGAAGACCAAATTGCAAGGCAGGATCAGGAAAATGATGGTTGCTGTCCAGGGGAGTACAAGGTGCACAAGCTGACATTGAAGATAATGAAGTTCAGCATGGTGGTGAAATTGAAGAAGTTCAAATTGCTGATAGAATGCCTCCAGCAATAAGGAATCTAAAGGATCATCCTGCACACCAAATTATTGGTGATCCCAGACATGGTGTGGAAACTAGAAGCAAACACATGAACACAGTGCTTTGCTCAAGTTTCTTGTCACAGATGGAACCAAAGAGATTTGAAGAAGCCATACAAGACTCCAACTGGATTGATGCAATGTAGGAGGAGCTGAATCAATTCAGAAGATGTAAAGTATGTGAGCTGGTTCTAAAACTAAAGGATCATAATATTATTGAGACAAAGTGAATCTACAGGAACAAACTAGATGAAAATGGCATCAGAGTGAAGAACAAAGCAAGACTGGTTGCCAAAGGTTATAGACAGGAAGAGGGCATTGACTTTGATCAGACTTTTGCCCCAGTGGCAAGGTTGGAAGCAATAAGGCTATTCCTTGCCTTTGCTGCTTTCCAAGGGTTCAAAGTATACCAAATGGATGTCAAGTCAGCATTCCTAAATGGTAATTTGAAAGAAGAAGTCTATGTTGTACAACCCTCAGGTTTTGTTGATCTACTTTATCCTGATTATGTTTATAGACTTAAGAAAACCTTATATGGTATGAAACAAGCCCCTAGGGCTTGGTACGAAACATTGTCTACCTTCCTCATTGAGAATAAATTTTCAAGGGGGAAAATAGACAAGACTCTATTCCTTAGGGAGTCAAAGGGTAAGATGATCCTAGTCCAGATTTATGTTGATGACATAATCTTTGGATCTACAGAAAACAACCTTCGTAGGAAGTTTGCAAAACTTATGCAAGAGAAGTTTGAGATGAGCAGTATGGGTGAGCTGAAATTCTTCTTGGGACTCCAAGTAAGACAGACTGATGATGGCTTGTGCATATCACAGTCTAAGTTCACCAAGGAGTTAATTAAGAAATATGGTATGGAGTCATCCACCACCATGAGAACTCCAATGGGGACAAGTATGCCTTTAGGCAAAGATAATGCAGGAAAATCTGTAGATGAGTCTTTGTATAGAGGGATAATTGGCTCCCTTCTATACTTAACTGCCAGTAGACCAGACATTATGTATGCTACATGTATCTGTGCTAGGTACCAAGCAAGCCCTAAAGAATCTCATTATACTACAGTTAAAAGAATTTTGAGATATCTTAAGGGCACACCTAATCTTGGTCTTTGGTACCCTAAGAATAGAGACTTTCTACTGACTGGTTTTTCAGATGCAAACTTTGCAGGTTGCAAAGAAGATAGAAAGACACCACTGCCACATGTCAGTTTTTAGGTGGTAGATTGGTGTCATGGAGCAGTAAGAAGAAGACAAGTGTGAAAATTTCCACTGCAGAGTCTGAGTACATTGCTGCAGGCAGCTGCTGTGCTCAGCTTTTATGGATTCAACATCAACTTGAAGACTATGGTCTCATGGTAAGTAGAACTCCACTATTTTATGATTCTATAAGTGCTATTTCTATTGCTAAAAATCTTGTATCACATAACAGAACAAAGAATATAGAAATTAGATTTCACTTCATTAGAGAGCATGTTGAAAAAGAAGATATTTGTTTGGAATTTGTCACCACAAATAATCAAATTGCTGACATGTTTACTAAACCACTAGATGAAAATAAATTCAATTATTTCAAAATTGAATTAGGCATGTTAAACCTAGAGTAACTTGGTAAATCTGGCTAAGTAATTCAATGTCGACATATAGTAGTTAATGTCGACACAAAAGGAAATCTGTGTCGACATATAGTAGTTTGTGTCGACACATAAGGAAAGTTATGTCGACACAACAAAATAGTGGTGAGATAGTGGTGTCGACACTCAGAGTTTGGTGTCGACACATAGAAGTTAAGATAGTAGTGTCAACACATACAGTCGTCTGTGTCGACACGCAGTTATTAGAGTCGACTATTAAGAAGTCTGTGTAGACACATTGCAAACTGTGTCGACACATAGTGTTGTCTGACTTTGCCGAGACATTAGAAGTCTGTGTCGACACAATCTCTATAGTGTCGACACATTAAGTATCTATTACTCCGCCTTTTGACCTTCTATGTTGACAAATATATAAATAGGTCACAGAACATCTTTGTCGACTACGCTCTCAACATTTTCGAGACCAAATCTTTGAGTCGACAAACCTTCATCTCTCTTCTCCTCACATTTCTCATCACCAATGGCGCCAAAGTTGGAGAACAATGATGGTTAAAACTCGGAAATTATTTGCGGTCACGCGGCGACCCGGCGGTTTTATTTGCGAAAAAGGCGGAAGTGAATTTATTTAAGAAAACGGGTCGCGCGTATTTATTTATTTATTTTGGATATAAAAAGGGTTTAGAAATCGATTTTAACGAAAGGAGGCAAGTGCACCTATCGTGAGTAGTACAGGATATTCCGGGTGGAATATCGAGGTCGTATTGTTCTCGGGTCCGGTTCGATTATTTCTACTCTTCCCTGGAGGGGACTATTATTTTACCGATAATTATCTTGTCGGGATATTTTATATAAAAATACAGAAAATGGCGGAAAGAAAATGAAAGCAATAAAAAGAAAGCATGAAGGTGGTGCCGATGAAGAGCTTAGCTCGATGGCACCGAAAAAAACAATTGAACTAAAATAGACTTTAAATAAAAAGAGCTCCTAAATTTCTAATTAATTAAGGCGGAGACTTGGCCGTGGAGGTTCCACTAAAATGAGCTCACCTATCTCTAGGACTATCGCTCACCTGAATGCTAAGACTATTCGACCGAACGTTAGTCCGACGAAGGATTCCTCTTAACGCCCGCATTACGCTAAGAACCCCGCTATGGGTGGGAACCCAATCCGTAGAGTTGGCGCGCCTCCTCTCTCGAGGGTTAGTGCGGAACTCTCTTTGCCAAGGGGTGATCGGTCCATATGCACGGCCTCTCGGCTAGCTAGCATATGGACTACGGAAATAGGGCCCACACATCGATATGTGGTCCTATGCGTCGTTAACCCCGGGCAAACCTTAAGTACTATTAATTAATTAGAAAGATACGACCTTTAATTATTTTAAGCTACTTTATCTGTCCCAATGCTCTTCGATGCCGAGGGCTAAGAACGATTAGCCACTCATCGGAATGGGGACGGCTTGCGAGGAAAGCAGAAAATAAAGCAGAAAATGGAAAGCAGGAAATACAAGCAGTAAAAAAAAGCAGTAAAGGAAAGCTGAAAATTGCAAGTCCTACTCAAACGAGTAGGACTGAAGAAAGCAGTAAATTGCGAGTCCCGGCGCAACTGCGTGGGCGGGAGAAATGAAAGCAGTAAAACGCACACACGCAAGTCCTACTCAAATGAGTAGGGGAAAATAAATACGGGTCCTACTCAACCGAGTAGGACAAAATAAATGCAACGCACGCACACACTCTCTCGACATAAAGTAAACACACACACTCTACAAGAAAGTAAACACACGCACTCTACTGAAAGGTAAACACACGCACACACACGACAGAATTGAAATAAAGCAAAGCGCCATTTAACTCTTAACGAGTAGGCGGAAATAAATGCGCACACATAAAAAATTGCAAAAAAAACTAAGTTGCCGAAAATTGAAAACAACTGCATTTCTACCGCTAGAATGCGGTAGAAATGCATAAAAAGCGAAAATAAAAATTAAACGGGAAGAAAGTTTGCAAATAAAAATGAAAATGCAAGTGCTCGAAAAATAAAAACGAATACATTTCTACCGCTAGAATGCGGTAGAAATGCATAAAAAGAGAACGAAAAAATAAAAAGAGCAAAAGTTTTAAATGAAAATCAAAGTGCACGAAAAATTAAAACGACTATATAATCATTCCTATAACCCCGTAAAAACGATTAAAAAGCGAAAATAAAACTAAAAGAACGAAAAAGTTTTACGAAATAAAAAGCTAAGTTAAAAAAAAGGAAAAACACTTTGAAAACGTTTTTAGGATCTATAGGAATGAATTAGAAACTATAAAAACCTAAGTTAACCAAAACAAGTAAAAATAACTAAACATAAAAACAAGAAAACTAATCTCATACACACACACACCCATTACAAAAGAAACGAAAAAAGCTAAGTTATGACAAGAAAGAAAGATAAGATTGCAAAGGGAAGATTTGCATTAATCCATTCCAAAGCCATATTAAGAGAAGAAAATAACACATTTTATTAAGTAAAAACACGGTTACAAAGGAACGAAAACAAAAGCTAAGGAGGGGGGGAGAAAATATCTCTTACATAAGCCTTGGAAGCATTTCGGCAGCACAACCCTATACAAAATGGTGCCCAAAAGGGGAACAGAAATTCAGAGCAGAACCTCTGAATTTATAGAAAAAATTTACATGGGTCACGCCCTTGGTCACGGGCGTGACAGGGGGCGTGACAGTACTATTTGGAAGGCGGCCGGCGATTTGACGGGAAAGTTGACTTCGGGCTGGACACGTGGCGGTCTCGCAGTGGTCACGCCCTTGGTCACGGGCGTGACAGGGGGCGTGACAGGCAGGTGGATCTGGGCGCGGTGCGCCAAAAAGTCGCCGCGCGGGTCTTGTCGGGCAGGCGCAGAGGTCACGCCCCAGGTCACGGGCGTGACTCTGGGCGTGTCGGCTGGTGTCGACACTCGACGAATGTCGAGATGAAATCGTCGAGTGGAGTGTCACGGGCTTGGGTCACGGGCGTGACTCGGGTGACACGGGCGTGACAGGCTTTGAACTTCAGAAAATTGCTGATTTCACGGCTTTTGACGTGTCACGCCCTGGTCACGGGCGTGACCCATTTGTCACGGGCGTGACATGTCAAATTTTGGCAGATTTTTGATTTTTTCCTGAAAATTAAAATAAAATAAGTTAGTATAATATTTACAAAAATAGGAGCATTTTATTGAATAAAAATAAGTACAAAACGACAAAAAGAAAGAAAAACGACTAAATTAATGTACAGAAAAATAGGTATATTTACAATTCATCAAATACCCCCATACTTAAGCTTTTGCTATTCCAGAGCAAAAGTTGGAGATGAACTTATAAGGAATAAAAGAGATCCTAAGTTTAGCTACCGCTTGAATTAATTAAAAGTAAGATCAAAATAAACATCCGGGGTTAAAGAATTAAATCCTAATTTATGAAATGTTATGAATAGAGGAAGAGTTTCAAAAAGACTTCTACATAAATAAAATAGAAGGCAAAAATTTATTTTTGTTAGTTTAACAAAGATGGATTGGATTTATACAAAAAACTTTGGCTAAAAAGAAGTTAAAGGAAATAATGCAATTTAAAAATTATGCTCTCAAAAAAATTTTAAATTAAGTCTAGAATCATTAAAATAGGCTAAGTGGTTTGGTGGATTATGAAGAAGGCTTGGATATTGAGGCGAGGCAATTTTTCTCGAACCTCCAATTTTTTTTCTTTTGGATAGTTAGGAAAACGAAATCTTATTTTCCTAACTCATAATAAATTTTTTTCTTTCTTCATAATAAATAAATAACCCAATGTATATGTATAGGAGTAATGAATTTTATCCTCTTACTCCATATATAATTTTTTTAAAATTATTGGGTGCCTATGTTTACGGAACGAAATCTTATTCCCATTGACATAGGATCTTTTAAGGGATAGGGGGGAATCATGTCAATTAAGACACGAAAAAAATGGAAGTGGGTTTAGTTTTTCAAAAATAAAACTAGCTTTTAATCAAAAAGTTTTGAGAGCAACCTTTTTAAAATGAACGTTCCAATGTTTCTAAAAGCATGAAGTAGAAATAATTGAAATCCATGGATGTTATTTTCTAACATAAAAAACGAGCTTCTATTTATAAAATTAGAAGTGGTGGTGAAAAACAAGTTCCCTATTATAAGGATAAGACATAAAAAATTCTTTAAATCTTAACCCCAGACACTTAAATCTATCGAACTTTAATTAATAAACGAATAGTAAGCAAAGAATAACTAAAATTCGCATATAAATTAACTCGAAACTGGATTTTTGGAAAGCAAAAGGGTTAAGAAATGGTATATTCGAATTATTTTGTTACATAATTTAACAAAACATTTTTTTTTGAATTTTTTAGGGATTTTATCATTTTTTTGTGTTTTAATTATTATCTTTTTAGGATTTTTTAGACTTTTTATCTTTTTAGGGTTTTTGGTTTTTTCTAATTTTTTGATTTTTAGTTTTTTGTAGATAAGTAATTTACAAGAATGAGGAGAGAAAAGAAGAGTTATTTACAAAGAAGATAGGGGGGAAAGAGAGATAGTTACAAAAAAAAGGCAAAGTAAAAACTCGATTGCGGCCCCGCGAACAGACTCTTATTTGAATGGTTGGTTCGATGAGTCGACCGTCGCGGGGAAGAGAGATTTTTTACAAAAAATATTTACGAAGTAAAAAGATTTTTTGAAAAATTTTTTTTTTGAATTTTTTTGTTTTTAAGTTTTATGAAAATAAAAATAAGGGAAAAATTTTTTTAGGTTTTATGTTTTGCAAATTTTTTTGTATTTTTGATGAGTACAGAATAAAAAAAATGCAGTATAGGAAAACACCCCCATACTTAAACCCAACATTGTCCCCAATGTTGCAATCTAAGTATGCGGAACAGATAATATACAAAATAAAATAAGTACAAAAAGAAAAAGGGAGGGAAGGAGCTTCCCTTAGACGAGTCCGAGAAGGCGCAGGTCGAAACCCTGCATTATTTAGAAGGAAAAGAAAAAAGATAACAGAAAAAATAAAAAAGATAAACTCGGCCTAAAGATCGCGGGCGGTAGGGGGGCGATGTGCGTGGGGGAGTCGGAGGTAGCTAAGGCCTTAGCGACCATTGTGTGATAAAAATGTGATCCCCTAGCGCGCATAATAATGGAAGCGTGCCGAAGCAAAATGAAACGAAATAAAAAAAGTTAAATAAAATAAAATATATATAGATTTAGTATTATTATTTTTTTGGTGTTTTTTAAGTAGATTTTTTTTTTTTTTTAGTTCATTTTTTGTTTTAGTTTTTTAAGAGTTTTTTTTTTTAAGTTTTAAGTTTTTCTCTGTTTTTTTTTTTTATGTTTGATTTTTTTTTTTTTTCATTTTTTGGAACTTTTTAGATTTTTAGGTTTTTGTTTTTAGAGTTTTTGTTTTTTTTTTTTTGTTTGTTTTTAGATTTTTGAGATTTTTTTGGTTTTTTTAGGTTTTTGAGATTTTTTTGGTTTTTTAGGATTTATAGAAAATGACGTCATTTCAAAAAAATATTTTATAAATAATAATAATATGATAAAAAAGATATATATATATTTTCTAAGTTTTTTTTTTGTTTTTTTCTTTTTAAAGTAGTTTTTTTTTTTTTTTTTAATAGTATTATTATAAATAGTTTTTTTTTTTTTTTAAATAAGGTAAAATTAATAGATTTCCAGGGTTTAAAATAACGAACCTAAAATTCCCCGGCAACGGCGCCAAAACTTGATGGTTAAAACTCGGAAATTATTTGCGGTCACGCGGCGACCCGGCGGTTTTATTTGCGAAAAAGGCGGAAGTGAATTTATTTAAGAAAACGGGTCGCGCGTATTTATTTATTTATTTTGGATATAAAAAAGGTTTAGAAATCGAGTTTTAACGAAAGGAGGCAAGTGCACCTATCGTGAGTAGTACAGGATATTCCGGGTGGAATATCGAGGTCGTATTGTTCTCGGGTCCGGTTCGATTATTTCTACTCTTCCCTGGAGGGGACTATTATTTTACCGATAATTATCTTGTCGGGATATTTTTATATAAAAATCAGAAAAGGCGAGAAGAAAATGAAAGCAATAAAAAGAAAGCATGAAGGTGGTGCCGATGAAGAGCTTAGCTCGATGGCACCGAAAAAAAAAATTGAACTAAAATAGACTTTAAATAAAAAGAGCTCCTAAATTTCTAATTAATTAAGGCGGAGACTTGGCCGTGGAGGTTCCACTAAAATGAGCTCACCTATCTCTAGGACTATCGCTCACCTGAATGCTAAGACTATTCGACCGAACGTTAGTCCGACGAAGGATTCCTCTTAACGCCCGCATTACGCTAAGAACCCCGCTATTGGGTGGGGAACCCAATCCGGTAGAGTTGGCGCGCCTCCTCTCTCGAGGGTTAGTGCGGAACTCTCTTTGCCAAGGGGTGATCGGTCCATATGCACGGCCTCTCGGCTAGCTAGCATATGGACTACGGAAATAGGGCCCACACATCGATATGTGGTCCTATGCGTCGTTAACCCCGGGCAAACCTTAAGTACTATTAATTAATTAGAAAGATACGACCTTTAATTATTTTAAGCTACTTTATCTGTCCCAATGCTCTTCGATGCCGAGGGCTAAGAACGATTAGCCACTCATCGGAATGGGGACGGCTTGCGAGGAAAGCAGAAAATAAAGCAGAAAATGGAAAGCAGGAAATGAAAGCAGTAAAAAAAAGCAGTAAAGGAAAGCTGAAAATTGCAAGTCCTACTCAAACGAGTAGGACTGAAGAAAGCAGTAAATTGCGAGTCCCGGCGCAACTGCGTGGGCGGGAGAAATGAAAGCAGTAAACGCACACACGCAAGTCCTACTCAAATGAGTAGGGGAAAAAAATACGGGTCCTACTCAACCGAGTAGGACAAAATAAATGCAACGCACGCACACACTCTCTCGACATAAAGTAAACACACACACTCTACAAGAAAGTAAACACACGCACTCTACTGAAAGGTAAACACACGCACACACACGACAGAATTGAAATAAAGCAAAGCGCCATTTAATCTTAACGAGTAGGCGGAAATAAATGCGCACACATAAAAAATTGCAAAAAACTAAGTTGCCGAAAATTGAAAACAACTGCATTTCTACCGCTAGAATGCGGTAGAAATGCATAAAAAGCGAAAATAAAAATTAACGGGAAGAAAGTTTGCAATAAAAATGAAAAATGCAAGTGCTCGAAAAATAAAAACGAATACATTTCTACCGCTAGAATGCGGTAGAAATGCATAAAAAGAGAACGAAAAAATAAAAAGAGCAAAAGTTTTAAATGAAAATCAAAGTGCACGAAAATTAAAACGACTATATAATCATTCCTATAACCCCGTAAAAACGATTAAAAAGCGAAAATAAAACTAAAAGAACGAAAAAGTTTTACGAAATAAAAAGCTAAGTTAAAAAAAAGGAAAAACACTTTGAAAACGTTTTTAGGATCTATAGGAATGAATTAGAAACTATAAAAACCTAAGTTAACCAAAACAAGTAAAAATAACTAAACATAAAAACAAGAAAACTAATCTCATACACACACACACCCATTACAAAGAAACGAAAAACTAAGTTATGACAAGAAAGAAAGATAAGATTGCAAAGGAAGATTTGCATTAATCCATTCCAAAGCCATATTAAGAGAAGAAAATAAACACATTTTATTAAGTAAAAACACGGTTACAAAGGAACGAAAACAAAAAGCTAAGGAGGGGGGGAGAAAATATCTCTTACATAAGCCTTGGAAGCATTTCGGCAGCACAACCCTATACAAAATGGTGCCCAAAAGGGGAACAGAAATTCAGAGCAGAACCTCTGAATTTATAGAAAAAATTTACATGGGTCACGCCCTTGGTCACGGGCGTGACAGGGGCGTGACAGTACTATTTGGAAGGCGGCCGGCGATTTGACGGGAAAGTTGACTTCGGGCTGGACACGTGGCGGTCTCGCAGTGGTCACGCCCTTGGTCACGGGCGTGACAGGGGCGTGACAGGCAGGTGGATCTGGGCGCGGTGCGCCAAAAAGTCGCCGCGCGGGTCTTGTCGGGCAGGCGCAGAGGTCACGCCCCAGGTCACGGGCGTGACTCTGGGCGTGTCGGCTGGTGTCGACACTCGACGAATGTCGAGATGAATCGTCGAGTGGAGTGTCACGGGCTTGGGTCACGGGCGTGACTCGGGTGACACGGGCGTGACAGGCTTTGAACTTCAGAAAATTGCTGATTTCACGGCTTTTGACGTGTCACGCCCTGGTCACGGGCGTGACCCATTTGTCACGGGCGTGACATGTCAAATTTTGGCAGATTTTGATTTTTTCCTGAAAATTAAAATAAAATAAGTTAGTATAATATTTACAAAAATAGGAGCATTTTATTGAATAAAAATAAGTAAAACGACAAAAAAAAGAAAAACGACTAAATTAATGTACAGAAAAATAGGTATATTTACAATTCATCAAACAACATCAACGAAGGCTATGAATTAGTTCGCAATGCTTTTGAGAGTGCTGTGTCTGAGATTAGAGATGTGATAACCCTAATCAAAGAAAGTGGTTTGGAATATCTAGTTTCAGAACCTACCAAGATCTAGAATACGGAGGTTCTTGAATTCTATACAAAAGCAACCCTGGATTCAACTGCATTAAAGATTATGTCATCAATTCAAGGAAGCAAGGTGAAACTTACCCAGAAGCGTCTGAGGAAGACACTACAGTTGCCCAGGACTCAGGAAGATGATGAAGTTACATCTTCAATGACAAAAGATGCTCTTCAATGGTGTGGATGGATCCCACCACTAAGATTGATCATCAATGCAGAGGAAGGGGAAGGGATGAACTCCCAAGGAAAGTTTCTTTCAGAGATTATGGGAAAAGTAATTCTCTGTAAACTAGAGGACATGATAGGATCTCAGCCTATATGTTCAACTTAATGACCAGAGTTATTTTCAGAATAAAAACTAACTGGTCTGCTGTGATTTTTGACAAGATCAAGGAAAATTGAAGAAACCTAATCTAGGAAGAATACTGAGTCTGTATCTGACAATGAATATTCCTGAAGTGCGGAACCACACAACAAGATCTAGAATAAACCACATGAGAAGGATGGATATGAAAATACTATCCAGGTGGGAAAGAGTTCTGACAAAGGATGGTTCTACACCACCTAAACAACCACAACTGAAAAAGAAAAAGATAACTCCAAAGAAACTTGAATCTTCTAGTGATTCAGAAGAATAAGTGATCTTCAGTTCAGATGAAGAACAACAAGAATCTGCAAGGAAATCATCTGCCCCTAAGAATGTAGATGATAGTCAGAAGCAGCGGGAGCATATTCCAGAAAGCACCATCCAACTGGATCAAGTTCATGATGTGCTTCCTCTAGGGGGAGCCAATGAGCTTTCACCAGCTCAACAAGAGGCCTTGCCTCCAGAAGTTGCACCTAAGAAAGAGCAAGCTGCATTAAAGAGTGAAACAGCCACTCAAACTATTCTTGAGGTAATAGATGATATTAATGAAACTATACTAGATACTGAGCCAGATACACTAACTGTGCTTCTAACTGATGTTGAATAGACACACCATGATAACATCCCTGCACAGGATATATTAATGGATGATACATCTGCATTAGATGATGCTCCATTAACTGTACAAGATACAGATGTTCCTCCAGTTCAACTGCAACAAGAATTCACTCTTGAGGAATTGTTTTCTGACTTACAAGAAGTAAGGACTGAGGAAGTAGTGCCAGGTCTGAGGGGGAGGAGCCAGGGACTAAGGGGGAGTTGCCAAGGGACTGACAAGGAGCTGCCCTCTAGTCCAAAGGACATAGTGAACTTGAAAGTTCTTCTGAATCTAATGAAGAAGCCCTCAGAGTAAAGAAGAGAACTGATGGTTTACAGGAAGAAAAGCTCAAGCTATAAGAAAGCTTTACAGAATGCCTCGCAACCCTCAGCTCCAGCAGTTGACTTCATTTCACTGTTGGTTGCTCTGCAAGTTAAAATGGATGAGCAAAGACAAGCTCTTGAAAAATATGTGTATGAACCATAAGGAACTCAAGTTCACCTTGGCTCAAGACATTAAATCCATAAGATTTGAAGTTAATCAGTATAAGAAGGAGATGACAGATTGCTTCCATAAAGGAGGTAATGATGTAGTTTATTTGCCAAGCAGCAATAGGAGGCCAGGACTCAAATTGATGACATAGTAATTAAGCAAGGATATGTTCTGGAAAATCAGCTCAGGATGAATGATAATCTTACTGAATCACATAATGTGATTATTACTGAGTTAAAGAATACTGCCACTGTATTAACTGAGGACAAGGCTAAATAGAATCTGAGTTTGATCAACAACTTCAAGAACAATTGGCTGCTGTTCAACCAGTTATACAAGCCTCACAGAAACTCCTCTCTGATCAGCTACAGAAATTCAAATCTTTTTATAAGGAAGGCACCAATTATCTGGCTGAACAAGTAATATTTCAGAAAGATGACTTAAGAGATCATATTGAGAGAGAAGTCATAAAGGGAGAGAGGTTGTTAGTCAATGCTAGCTCAGAGCATGCTAAATAGATAACAAATACTGTTAGAGCAACTCTTGGATATCCTCCCTTGTGTGATGATGATGAAATACAGCTGAGTCAGGAATTCAAGCTGCAGGAATTGAAGGGGTTAGCAGGAGGTAGCTCAAATCATATACCCCCTTCTAATTTTGAGGGAATTCAACAACTGGTTCACCAGATGTATAGCCCTCCAGAGCTACTAAGAATGTTATAATTGAGAAAGTGGAAATGTCAGAGGCAACATTGAATAAAGAGCAAGAGCTCAACTCTTAAAGAAAAGGTTTAGAGTGCAGGTGACTGAAGCCTGATTTTGAAAGATGGAGTCCCACCTCCAGAAATATAATACTCACTGCCTGGCAAGCTGTCAAAGAAAAAATGCATGATAGAGGCAAGTGGTATTCTGAAGTTGAGTGGAACAAATATCTGCAGAGATAAGATGTGATACATCAGTTCAGAAGGGATCACTAGGCTGGGAAAAATACCTGCTACAGGCTATGGAGCCCAGTAAATACTTTCCAAGCCTTCACATTTTCACTAGGAAAAAAAAGTTAAGGCTGAAGAAGTTAAGAAGAAGGATCTCAAAGGTAAGAAACCAGCTGAAGATACTGAAGCTCCAGTACAAGTAAGGGTCCAGTCTGGCAAAGGCATAGTGGTCAAGGAGCCTGATCAGCCTTAGGATAGATTGACTAGATTTTAGAACATTGTAATCTTCAGTTTTAAAATCTATGTAATCTGTTGTTAACAAATTTTTTTTTAAGTTTAAACAAAACAATGATTCATGCTTATTATGTTTGTATCATATTCTGTGATGATATAATATGCTTGTTTTGTTTATATGTTTCCCTGTCATTGAATGCTTTTATACATCATATTATTTATTTTATTATAAGTGATGTATATCATTGACTAGAGTTATGACTTCTCCAATAGGGGAGATTGTTGGGCACATTGGAAAATGTGTACTCAGATTTAGAGAAGCCTCACCTAACTCAATGATATGCATCAAGTTGTATTTGATGTTGTGTTGAGTTATCATGTGCAGGTTAAGTAAATGGAAAAAAGATTTTCTAAGTACAAGTGTCGACACTTGGGAATGGCTGTGTCGACACCAAGGGCCAGATGTGTCGACACCTAGAATTTGTGTCGACATACAGAAAAACTGTCGACAACGCTGTGTCGACACCAAGGGCCAGATTGTGTCGACACCCAGAATTTGTGTCGACACACAGAAAATCTGTCGACAACGCTGTGTCGACACTAAGGGATAGATTGTGTCGACATCATCAGAATTTGTGTCGACACACAGAGAAGCTGTCGACATATTCCAGAATTCTGTCCACAACGACTGTGTCGACACATAGAACTTGTGTCGACACACACCAGAATTCTGTCGACACCAACTTTGTCAAGACAAGGAGTGTTTGTGTCGACACACAGGATATGTGTCGACACATTCTACAGAAGCTGTGTCGAGAAGTAAAAGTGAAGCTGTGTCGACATCATCAAGATTTGTGTCGACACATATGAAGTATTCACTCGACATTCTCTACTGCTGAGTCAAAGTCCAATGAAGTTTGAAGTAATACAACTAGATACTTGATAGCTGTCGTTACTGACATTGCTGTCATATCTGTCAGAGGTGTCAGAAGACCGTTTGAAACCGGAATAACCGGTAACCATGAATGAAGCCTATATATAGATATGCTCTCTTAACAATAAAAAAAGGACAGAGAATAGATAGCTAATCAATTATCAATGTGAAGAAGTGATCGTGAACACGATCAGTGAATTCTCTGAAGGATTGAGGATCCAGAAGAAGAGAAAGAAGAAACAGTCAACAGATTGTAGAGAGAGAAAAACAAGAAGGAGAGAAGTTCTCATCCAGTGAAGGCAGATCCTGAACAGTCTGCCAGAAGAATTCAGATCAAGTCTGAGAAGAATTCAGATTACTTTTTGAAGGAAGCTGATTGAAGATCAACTCCACACTAAGAAGATCAACCTTACTTTGTTTAGATTCAAGAAGCTTTGAAGAGCTAAGACAGGTTGATCCTTAAGTAATCAGTTCTATCAAAAACTGATCAAGAAGCCTTCAATCAATTCTCTCTCCATCTGGTTGAAGATATTATTATCTTTTCATCAATATTTTTGTAGGATTTGTAATAATCTGAGTGTAGGATATTACTTCTCTGAGTTGTAACCCAAAATTATAAAGGCTGAGGTAGGGCTGAGTGCCTGAGGTAGGGGAATCTGTTCCCTGAGTTGTAGGCCTGTGAAAGAGGCTGAGGTAGGGCTTTTGCATGAGTTGTAGGAGTGGGGTGTCACTCTGAGTTGTAGGACTGTGAAAGAGGCTGAGGTAGGGTTTGTGCCTGAGTTGTAGGAGTTTGGATTCACTCTGAGTTGTAGGAACCAGTCTTGGTTCTGAGCTGTAAGATCTGCGGATCTGAGAAGAAAGAAGAAAGTTAGGCCGAATCTAGTACACTGCTAGATAGGCGAGGGGGAAAGTGGATGTACCCATCATTTGGGGAACCACTATAAATCTGGTGTGCAATCTGTAGAATGCTGTGTGTATGTGAATGCTGTGCTGTGTTTTCTGCTGAATAAATTGCTAAACTAGAAAGATTTGTCTGCCTTAGTTAGAAAAAGAATTGAACCTATTCACCCCCCTCTATGTGTTTAGACATCTTGAAACCAATTCTTTCAGGGAGTTCCTGCAACTTCCAAGGAGGAAGGAGGGTTGAGATGACACGTGATTGGCGCCCCGCCTCCACAACAGACAAGGTCGCCAGTGGCATATGAAACATGGGGCCCAAGTTGTAGTTCATATGGGAAGAGGGGGTGGGACGGTTGGAGGAGGCGCCTTCGCGAGAGTGGTGGCAGCCTGTTAATTGGATGTGGCGGCAAGCAGGTTGGGAAGAGCCATCTCGCGGGTAGGTGAGACGGCCTGATGAGGAGGCGAGCGAGGCGACTGGGACCCTTCTACAGAGATGGGGCTCAAGGACCCCGATATCTCCTTCTTCTCCTTTGGGGCCGTCTTCTTTTTTCTCTTAGAAACAACCACACTTTTCTCATCTTCCATGGAGGGCTGGAGCGAGAGGGGGCCGTGTTTCCTATAGGCCTCTGAGAGGGGAATGAGCCAAGGACTCTCTCGCCACCTGAGCTGCAGCGCTGGTGAGATCAAGGCCTTGGTTGGATGGATGTTGATCTTGTAAGGAGGGTGGGTGGGTACGAATTTGCTCCCCTAGAAAACAAAAAAGAAAGTGATAAGATGGCGATACGGGAAAAAACAAAGCGCGAGACTAAAGAGCGACAATAACTTCACCAGGAAGCACCAGAGGCAGCGAGTCGAGGCTTCGCCGCAGGAAGTTGACTTCAAAGTTTTTGCCGACGAAATAATCGTACAATAACTTATCCGTGCCATCGACCTGCGGGGTCGCATAGAAACTCTCGGGGGGAGACACAGGCGCGAGCGGG